>JAFMSR010000018.1:29185802-29615802 GCA_022818135.1 Saxidomus purpurata
TTAGACCAAAGCGCCTTAAACAC
Source organism: Saxidomus purpurata (assembly GCA_022818135.1). NCBI lineage: Eukaryota > Metazoa > Mollusca > Bivalvia > Venerida > Veneridae > Saxidomus > Saxidomus purpurata. The sequence goes on from JAFMSR010000018.1 coordinate 29,185,826, forward strand.
TCAACGCTTGTAACCATTATTACGAATGGGCCCTCTCCTCTACTCGATCAACAGCTCCGAATTAGTCCAAATAATGCGATTGATAAAATATTGAGAAAAAAAATGTAAGAATATTTAATGAAATCTATTTGAACTAAAATATACTACAGACAGCGGCCTTTTTAAAAAAGATAAGTAAGTTAAACAAATATGTCATATTACCGACAGCTTTTAATTCACACTGTTACGCCTGGGCAATATTGCGATGACATAGTAAATTATATTGTACAGTTTTGTTACGTATAGGTTATAGGACTATATTACAGAAATAAACAAATCTTCGTGCATCGCCAGTAATTATAGCACGAGACGGTTGAGGACGTACCAGAGACCCTGCCTGACTACAGGGCGTATTGGACTTTTGAACATTCATATGGATATTAAGTCAATGCAGAGGTAATTGTGAACACATTCAAGAAAAAGAAGAGTCTAGCGTTTGACCTTACGTTTTCAGGACATGCAAGACCATGTAGGCTTAGAATATGATTTAATTTTTTTTAATAAACACCGTGATAGCTTTTAACTTTTTGGATATTTATATCCCTTATGATTAATAACAATTCACAAAACGAAGAATGGTCCCACTAATAGTTACTAGTAGGGGGGGCGAGCGTCAAGAGAGTCTGTATAAGGGCCATGGTTTTCCAAATTAGTTTTCACATCACACAGATTGGGAGAGAGAACTTTTCAAAGTTTGACAGTTTTGCAATTTTATTTCATATCAATTTTTGTTTCGTCTGCAATAGATACATAGGTTCTTGGAACCGCCTCTGAATCATTCAGAAATTGATAAAACACAGCAAGAGCTTTCGGGGGCCTCCGGCCTCCTGGACCCTTAGCCAGGGCTTTGCCCTTGACCCAGCGGGGTTCCTACGGACCCCTGACCCCAAACAAAATGTTTGCGTACATTACACCCAGGTCTAGCTACGCCCCTGAGTGTAGATGAATATAGCTTTTAAGTTCTGAGCGTTATGCCTATGCTTTTTTGACATCGCATACACATTGGTGACATGGTTGTGTTAGTCCAGGGGCTGGTACCGGTTTTATTGCAACGAAAAGCGCCAAATAAGCTTATACTGGTTCCTAGTAAGAAATTTTATGAGGATTCTTAAAAGTTATTTCTTAAGGGTCGTAGCCTGACCAAAGTTATCTAAAAATAGCTTTGAATAATGCTACCATGGCAACAGTTGTTGCACTTGAAAACAAGGGTGGCATGTGAAATAAATGTATATAAAACAAGTTTTATAATCACTGTTAACATTAAGACTTACTGATAAATAACACTAAATAATTAGTTCCAATTCTACTTAATAATATTTGCAAATGGGTCAATGCCCAAGTCTGGCCAATAGGTCAAAGGTCACGAGAACACCAAATTTAAGAGTATTTTTCACAATTTCCATCATATTTTACCTTTAACGTATATAAAGACACAGTATATTATCCGAAGGTCCAAGGCGAAGGACACGTTCGGGGCTCAAAGCCTGTTAAACAAGTATGTTAAGACCTACCTTTAATTCGGTGCAACCCATTGTTGCACATAGGGCTATTTTTAATGATTTCACAACTCAGTTAATTATAAGATTAACAGTTTTGTAATTTTGATACTTGCAACTCTATATACGGTTTTTAATGGTCGCAAATATTGTTAACGGCGACGCAAAAATGGATTCATCTTAATGCCACTTCAAGCTGTTATTGTCATTGCTACCTTCAAGGCCAATGTCACATTTTGAGCCCAATGTTTCAACTAAAAGCTACATATGTCATCGTAAAATTATCGATCACGAAAAACACACACAATCGAATGCTGCAAGGGTCTTCTGTCTGACACGTACACGCGTTATACAAAATATTACATTTCATTTTTTATGTCAAATATTATTCTCGGAATTTTCAGATTAAGTTAAATAAATATCATATTTAAAGGAAGAAAAATGGTGACTAAAACTAGGTTTACATGTAGACCGATTCGGTGATATATTTTGGCATCTTTTTCAAGATTCACCGGTTAGAATGGAGACGAGAAATAAAGTGATATTCCACAGGGAATCTACTGGCCCAGTTGCAGTCAGCGAGGTTGACCCCGAAGGCAAGTTCATTGTCTTAGAGAACATGTCATCTGGACCAAGAAAACAGGTGAGTTTTAGGTTAATTCCCTTAATACTGCATATAAGATAGCAATAAGATCATGTGACTAACAAAGGCAGTCTTAAATTAACTTGTGGGTACAATTCCTGGGCATATCTTTATCTGATGCATAGAAATGTGGATAGATATATGTTCGTTCGTTCGTTCGTTGTGATTTCCCGCCGTTGAAATTCAATACAATATACATGTAGATAACTCGATCTGGTTCTTTTTGCTTCACTAAAGTAAATTTACAAATTTTAATGGATTTCGTGTTGGGGAGGTTGGTCAAACTCCAATCACCGAGTGCTAGTCATAGCGTGGAGTAAAAAATATAGGGTATTTCAGATTACAGATAATATGCGCATCTTCTTTAAGTAGTAAAGCTTCCCGTGAATTCCCATCAATTCCAGGCTTCGAGTGCTGAAAAATAGAGCGGATTTGGTATTGAACATCAACATGAAATATTGGTGAATTCACGCTAGTTGTTGCTGGAAACATAGCCAGGAAACAAAATTTGATACAGCAATAATCAAACGGTCATGATTATGTGAAAAATAATCGAACAAGAACACGCGGACAATATTTGCATCTCCTCTTGGTTCTAAACATGAACATGGAGTTTCGTTGAATTCCCACAAGCAGTTGATGAGAAATGTCCTTGAAACGAATGCGGGACGGACGGACAGACAATGCGGCGACTGTATACACCCCAACCCCTTCGAGGAGCATAATAAATAATTAATTACAGTACATACTTTTAGAAAGGTCAATAGTATGCATACTTTATGTTCGATAGCAGAGTTCGGGAGCGGTTGAAAAGGCCTATACTAGCAGACCTGGGTTCAATTATTTTTAAAAGTAATTAATTAATTACAATTAAAACAGAAATTCTTCAATTAAATTACAATTATAATTACATGCTTTTTACAGAAGTAATTAATTAATTACAATTATTTTAAGGAAAACAATTAATTATTTTTAATTATTTGGCAATTTATTCAAAATTTCGCATAGAATCATGTTACTATCAATGACATATCATAAATGCAGATTTATAATTCCTCATTGAATTTTGAAAACTTGAACACTTCAAGATTACATTAATACCTCTATAGATGACAAGCAAGTGTGAAATTTATACCCCCAGGTGATAACAGCTACTGCACAATAACCTGTATTTTTGCCATATGTTTGTGACACTTTTCTGCATGTAATTAAAGAGTAATTGAATTTAATTGACAATTATTTTGCATTTGTTTGGATTTTAATTAATTAATTACAATTAAAATAATTGATTTCTGCCTCAATTATTAATTATTTTTCAATTAGTTGAAAAACTGTAATTAATTATAATTAATTAAATTATAATTGTAATTGGACCCAGGTCTGCCTACTAGCAGTCCAGAAGTATACCAATGGTGTAACCGTGAAAAATATATCGCCCCAGCTGGATTCGAACTTGGGTCCTCAAGTACCCTAGGCGGACACTCTACCACGTCGCCATAAAAGCTAGCTCAATGGCAAGGAAGTACAAGTGCCGTTTTATACCTCTACTACATACACCCCCTCCTTACCAGAATTCGTCCTCGAATTCTTGGAGTATGAAAGTCTGTGAGACGTTCTAAGGGTGATATCACTTCTACACACGTGGGTTATTTATGTTGGGCGCCAAATGTAACCGTGAAAAATATATTGCCCCAGCTGGATTTGAACTTGGGTCCTCAAGTACCCTAGGCGGACACTCTACCGCGTCGCCATAAAAGCTAGCTCAATGGCAAGGAAGTACAAGTGCCGTATTATACCTCTACTACAATGGGCTAAAATAATGTTAGGGATTCGGGCCATTCCACAAATCATGAGGATAAAACAGAGGGCAGCAACTTTAATAGTCACATAGTCAGCCCGGATAGCTCAATAGGTAGAGCACGAGACTTGTAATCTCGGGGTTGTGGGTTCGATTCCCAGGGCTGACCAACTAAAATTACTAACAGTCTTTCGGATGAGACTTTAAAACCGAGGTCCCATGTATGGGTGAAAACCTGGCATGATAAAGAACCAGGGGTGTCTCTGGAATTTGGACGCTTTCTGTATCTTGCACTATCCCCCGAAACCTAAAATAACTAAACTCTTCTGGGGGCGTTGGTCATTGGGAAACCGGTACCAACGATAAAACCCTAATATACCATACCATTAATAGTCATGCACACATTACTTGTTTATTTTATAGGACGCTTATTTGGACGGCTGGAAGTTAACACGCACAGTTGATGAAAGGAGGGACTACACTTATAATTTCAGGAACTACGTTCTGAAGCCTGGCAAGAAAGTTAAAGTATGTAAACTGTAAAAACAATAGAAGCAGTAACCAATGTTAACCTTTCTTGACACAGAGTTTATTTCTTTTTAGATGAAAACCCGACAGCAATACTTGACATGTGCCGTGCTATATAATCAGGCATGTTTAGTAAAGCCAGTATACTTCTTAGAAATCATAATTTAGACACAAGATGCTAATTTGGTCGTTCTTGAATACAGGTTTCTTAAACCATGCTAAAGAATATTTATGCTGTATTACAGATTGTCTTTCTGTCTGTTTGTAAACGGTAAGCTTGATTTTTTTTTAGATTTTTGCCCAGGGTTCGGCCTCAGATGCGGGACTAAATGACCTTACATTCAGAGAAGAGACCAATTGGGGAGTGGGGTCTAAAGCAACAACGTTACTGATGAATAACAAAGGCGAGGTATTTCCTTTTAGTCTAAAAGACAACAAACAAAACATTAGCAATTAAATCTACTATTTACTATTAAAATAATCTGTTCATTTATAAATATGCCTATGCGACTGTCCATCGCATTGATGTTTTTTTAAACAAAATCATTCTCAAAAATATTTGTGAAACAAGGAGTGAATATATATTCAACAACTTCAAAAAAGCAACCATTTTAATTAATCATGGATTTTCTATCAGTGGCTTTATCTCATCATATGCAACTTTTTGGACGTTTACAAATGAATTAAAGCTTAAATTTTGTAATGAACTTGTTGAATAAAACCAAGGTATGAGAAAATGCATGGTGTTCTTTAATTTTCCAAATTGCACCTGTAATTACGACATGATATCCGTCAAATTCCTGGTTGCGTTTTTAAAGTTGTTAAGTATACTTGCACATTAAAATTGTTTTTTAAAGTTGTTGAGTATACTTGCTCATTAAAATTGTTAGTCCTCGCTTTCGTTTTCCATGTGCTGTTTTGCTTGTAGTTTTATTTGAAATAGTTGATTATCAACACTGTTTTGTTTTACTCTAGGAAAAAGCTCGACATGTTCAGAAAACATTGTACAGCCAAACTGGGTGATTTGAACCTGTTAAAACCGTTGCTATAGACATTGTTTTATCCCCGAGGAAACATGAATGGAAATAAACTTGAAAGATTCAAACATACCCTGAATCTTTTGTTCAAACTGTGAGAATGGAGTAAAAAAGCATACATGAAACTTATTTAATAGAAAACTTAAAGTAACGTGGAAAATTAAAAAATACAGTGTACTGTCAGTCATATCCTTTGAACGGCCATTACGTAATAAACCGTATACGCGGGTTAAGACATGTTTGGCCTTCCATAGAAGTGACAGTTACCGTATTGAACTCGTTTTTTCTGTATGAATTTAAAGGCTATGCCGACAGCTCCTGAATGTTGAAAACTCGGACGTCTGAGGCAAATGCTGACACTTTAAGACAACCTTGAAAATGACCTTGGACACAATTTTACCAGGTTTGAAAATTTTCGTTTTACCAACGTTCGCGTACAGGCCCCTGTGGGATAGTGTTTTGAGCGGGTGCAAATATTTTTTCATAGACATAAAGCAGACATGTTGTACTCAAACCTAGGTTTATTGACATCTTATGAGAACGCTTAAAATCGACCTCTCGTTAGCAAAAAAAAAAAAAAAAAAAAAAGTCACATGCGCAATGTGGCAATGTTCATTATTCAAGGAGTATAAATCATTAATGAATGTTTTATCTAAAGTAATGATGGTCACTTTGAACGGTAATATCACTTTAAATATTCAAGTTATCAATAAAAACAAGGGGGCTAAAATGTGCTATATCGCTCACCTGGTTACCATTGGCTATAATGCAAGGTCAACAATGCCATCAGGAAGGGACACGTTTGGCCTCGGGTCATGAGCTGAACAGTTTTTATAGAGGTCTGCTACACAATGCTACTTTCCAAATATCTAAGCTCTGGGCATTGTGGTTTTAGAGAAGAAGACTTTTAAAGTGTTCCCTATTTAAGCCAATGTGAAATCAAGTGACCCCAAATGCAGCATCAATTTTGACCATGGGGTCATGATTTGAACAAACTTGGTAGAGGTATACAAGGCAATTCTGCAGTCCAAATATCTAAGTTCTAGGCCATTTGGTTTCAGAGAAGATATTTACAGTTTTTTCTATATAATCCAATGTAAGATCAAGTGACTCACCCCCACCCCAGCACTGTCAATTGTGATCAGAGGGTCATGATTTGAACAATCTTGGTAGAAATCCACTAGGCAAGGCAATGCTACATGCAAAAAATCTAAGATGTACGCATTGTGGTTTCAGAGATTTTTAAGTTGTTCATATAAAAGCCTATGTAAAATCAAGTGACCCCCAGGTGGGGTAAATTCTGTTCCTGTGGTCATGATTTGAACAGTCTTAGTAGAGGTCCACTAGGCAAAGCTACATGCTAAGTATCTAAGCTCTAGTCCTTGTGGTTTCAGATAAGAAGATTTTTGAAGCTATTCCTAAATAAGCCTATGCAAAATCAAGGGACATCCCCTTCTTGGCGGGGTCAATTTTGATCTGGGGTTAGAGGTCCACTAGACAATGCTTCATGTCATCTAAGTTCTGGGCTATCCTGGTATTGAGATGATTTTTTACAGATTTTCTTTTCTGATGCTATAGCAACCACAGTTCACCTTGGAATGGAATTATTTGAACAACTATGAAACAGCTATATGCAAGAAACATCCCTGCCAATTTCATCAGCACTGGCCAAGTGGTTTCAGAGGAGATGTTGTTTGAAGGAAATTGTGAACGAATGAACTTTGTCTGAGGTGAGCTAACACGTCAGGTTGATAAATAAATAAAATCTAAACTAAAAACTAAAGAAATTTTATTTGACTGTAAATTGTATTTCATTTCTTCAACTTCAATATAATATACAAGTAAAAAATAAACAAAAAACAGAGCTGTCCCACAAAACCTGTACTTAACATCTGAGTCAAAATAGGGCAAGCCATTATTATCAGTCTTTGAAACAACATTTCCTCTTTATGCTTTTGTATGAAATGTCAACTAAAACTTTGCATTGTCTACATATAAAGGCAGACTGTACTATAATGCCTTACTGACCAATAAGGCAGACTGTACTTTAATGTCATACTGACCAAAAAGGCAGACTGTACTATAATGCCATACAGATCAATTAGGCAGACTGTACTTTAATGTCATACTGACCAAAAGGCAGACTGTACTATAATGTCATACTGACCAAAAAGGCAGACTGTACTATAATGCCATACTGACCAACATGGCAGACTGTACTATCATGCCATACTGACCAATAAAGCATATTGTACTATAATGCCATACTGACCAAAAAGGCAGACTATACTATTATGTCATACTGACCGAAAAGGCAGACTGTACTATAATGTCATACTGACCAAAAAGGCAGACTGTACTATAATGCCATACTGACCAATAAGGCAGACTGTACTATAATGTCATACTAACCAATAAGGCAGACCGTACTATAATGCCATACTGATCTAAAAGGCAGACTGTACTATCATGCCATACTTATCAACAAGGCAGACTGTACTATAATGTCATACTGACCATTAAGGCAGACTGTACTATAATGCCATACGGACCAATAAGGGAGACTGTACTATACAGTTAAACTGACTTATAAGGCAGATAGTACTATTATGTCATACTGATCAATAAGGCAGACTGTTCTATAATGCCATACTAACCAATAATGCAGATTGTATAATAATGCCATACTGACCTATAAGGCAGACTGTATAATAATGCCATACTGACCTATAAGGCAGACTGTATAATAATGCCATACTGACCTATAAGGCAAACTGTATAATAATGCCATACTGATCAATAAGGCAGACTGTAAAATAATGCCATACTGACCTATAAGGGAGACTGTATAATAATGCCATACTGATCAATAAGGCAGACTACTATAATGCCGTACTGACCTATAAGGCAGACTGTACTATAAGGCAGACTGTATAATAATGCCATACTGACCTATAAGGCAGACTGTAAAATAATGTCATACTGATCAATAAGGCAGACTGTACTTTTATGTTATACTGACCAATAAGGCAGATAGTACTATTATGTCATACTGATCAATAAGGCAGACTGTACTATAATGCCACACTGACCAATAAGGCAGACTGTATAATAATGCCATACTGACCTATAAGGCAGACTGTATAATAATGCCATACTGACCTATAAGGCAGACTGTATAATAATGCCATACTGACCTATAAGGCAGACTACTATAATGCCATTCTGACCTATAAGGCAGATTGTACTATAATGCCATACTGACCTATAAGGCAGACTGTATAATAATGCCATACTGACCTATAAGGCAGACTGTATAATAATATCATACTGATCAATAAGGCAGACTGTACTATAATGCCATACTGACCTATAAGGCAGACTGTACTATAATGCCATACTGACCTATAAGGCAGACTGTACTATAATGCCATACTGATCAATAAGGCAGACTGTATAATAATGCCATACTGACCTATAAGGCAGACTGTATAATAATGCCATACTGACCTATAAGGCAGACTACTATAATGCCATTCTGACCTATAAGGCAGATTGTACTATAATGCCATACTGACCTATAAGGCAGACTGTATAATAATGCCATACTGACCTATAAGGCAGACTGTATAATAATATCATACTGATCAATAAGGCAGACTGTACTATAATGCCATACTGACCTATAAGGCAGACTGTACTATAATGCCATACTGACCTATAAGGCAGACTGTACTATAATGCCATACTGATCAATAAGGCAGACTGTACTATAATGCCATACTGACCTATAAGGCAGATTGTACTGTAATGACATACTGACCAACAAGGCAGACTGTACTATAATGCCATACTGACCTATAAGGCAGACTGTACTATAATGCCACACTGAGGAATAAGACAGACTGTATAATAATGCCATACTGATCAATAAGGCAGACTATTATAATGCCATACTGACCTATAAGGCAGACTGTACTATAATGCCATACTGACCTATAAGGCAGACTGTACTATAATGCCTTACTGACCTTTAAGGCAGACTGTACTATAATGTCATACTAACCTATAAGGCAGTCTTTACTATAATGCCATACTGATCAATAAGGCAGACTGTTGTACTATAATGTCATACTGACCTATAAGGCACACTGTACTATAATATCATACTGACCAACAAGGTAGACTGTACTATAATATCATACTGACCAACAAGGCAGACTGTACTATAATGCAATACTGACCAACAAGGCAGACTGTACTATAATGCCATACTGACCAACAAGGTGGACTGTACTATTATGCCATACTGACTTATAAGGCAGACTGTACTATAATATCATACTGATCTATAAGGCAGACTGTACTATTATGCCATACTGACTAACAAGGCAGACAGTACTATAATGCCATACTGATCAATAAGGCAGAATGTACTATTATGCCATACTGACCAACAAGGCAGACTGTACTTTAATGCCATACTGACCTATAAGACAGACTGTACTATAATGCCATACTGACCAACAAGGCAGACAGTACTATAATGCCATACTGATCAATAAGGCAGAATGTACTATAAGCCATACTGACCAACAAGGCAGACAGTACTATAATGCCATACTGATCAATAACGCAGACTATTCTATAATGCCATACTGACCAATAAGGCAGACAGTACTATTATGCCTTACTGACCTATAAGGCAGATAGTACTATTATGCCTTACTGACCAATAAGGCAGACTGTACTATAATGCCATACTGACCAACAAGGCAGACAGTACTATAATGCCATACTGACCAATAAGGCAGACAGAGCTATTATGCCTTACTGACCAACAAGGCAAACTTTACTTTAATGACATACTGACCAACAAGGCAGACAGTACTATAATGCCATACTGATCAATAAGGCATCCATGGTACCGTTAGGCAATTACACCTACTTACAACTACTTAACTCACTGAGGGTTAGTTTGAGTTTCGACTTAGAATACGGGCCTAAATGTTTTAGATTGAGTTGGTACTGGAGGCATATCCATTTTGAAACAATAACATACACACAGAAGGTTTCATTTTATCTGAGACCTTAAAACCACATATATTCTGAAGGGAAAAAGAAACACAGGGTAACAATATATGCAACACTTTCTTAAATGCTTGGCGTAAAATTTTAAAAACCGATCAGACGACTATCTTGGTCACTGTGTACTCAATCCCGTACCTAAAGTTACTCAACCGTGTATTTCTCCGTGCCACTTGGAGAAAGTGATAAAAAAAACACGTGCAGAAAAATGATGACAAGTTCGTCTAAACATCTTGTCATACCAATTGATACAGTAGTCGTTTTTGTGTGCGACACAAAAATATAAATCTAATTTCAAATTTACCGCTATAGCATTCACACAAGACAAAATCCACGCTGTAAACGTAATGGTACCCCGCGCACACTATTTTCATATACTGCGATGCGGGAAACCCTATTTTTATAACTTCATGTATATACTAAATCTGATTTGTGCAGAAGTGACAGAAGTGTTTTTCCTCGATTAATTCAACTGTATTCAATGCAGTTTCGAGTGGGATTATATTCAGAAAATTGTTTTGCATTGGAAAAAACGGTTAGTTATTCCTTACTTACACACATGCCTTAAATATGCGATTGGAGTTTTCAGTTGTTTCAAATCTTGTATTTATATACGGTCCGTACAACATCGGACAAGAATAGATTGGGTAACGAGTCCATACCACAAGCATCTGTGATTGATACTCTTGAGGTATACACATCACTTTCCGCTTTTTAAATTAAATTTGAAGCTCTTGCAATCATGGTACGGCTGGAGTCAGGCTATTGCATTGCTAATGCAAGGTCAGAGGCAACAACAGGTTGCTATGCAGTTTGGTGTGAATGTTTTCACCAGAGAACGTCTTGTCCGTCGTTTGAGAGAAACCGGAAGAGTTGCCGATCGACCGTGATCGGGAAGTCCGCCCGTAACGTCGTGACGTCAAGACAGGGCTATTCGTCTTTCCCACCTGCGTAATCGCCACGTTACTGTCACTGAAACTGCTAATAATACGGTATGCAATCATAATCGCCACATTCACCCAAAAACTGTAAGGAATCGATTGCGTGAGGTTGGTCTGCGAGCACGTCGTCCTTACGTTGGTTTGCTTCTCACTCGCGCACGACGTGCGTGTCGTATAGCTTGGTTGGCGGCACATGCTCACAGACAATTTCAAATGAGGCAATGGAGACGGGTCTTTTTCACCGATGAGTCCCGGGCGGTCGACGTCGCGTATACCGACGTCGTATGGAACGCTTCGCCGACGCTTGCGTTCTTGAGAGATAGGTTTGGGGGTGGCTCGGTTATGATCTTGGGAGGGATTTCTCACGGAGTAAAGTCACCTTTGATTGTGGTAGCCGGGAATTTAACCGCCGTAAGATATAGGGATGAAATCCTCCGCCCGGTTGTAGTTCCATTTGTTCAACAGCGTCACTTAATTTTCCAGCGTGATGTTGCCAAAGTTTGTCAAGACTTTCTCGCAAACCATATCATTTACCCACTCAACTGGCCGCCGTACAGTCCAGATTTGTCCCCAATTGAACATCTGTGGGACGAACTTGACAGGAGGATAAGGGGGCGTAGGAATACCCCCGCTACACTCGACCAACTAAGGACAGCATTGTTGGAAGAGTGGAACAATATCCCGATGAGAATGATTAATGCACTGATTAATTCCAAGCACAAGAGAATAAGGGCTGTGACAGATGCGCGAGGGGGGCATACGAGATACTGACGAGTCCGTCGATTTCACATATTGGGAGGTACCGTCAAATGTGCTTCAATAAATGATGATTTTTTGTTCAAAATCTAATGACATTTTGGTAATTTGTTGATTAAGATTGGTTCTTATACTCATATAAAATAGTGTATATAACATCAAACACATCACTTTAAATCACCTCAAACGTTTACCCTGCGTTTCTTTATCCTTTCAGTATATGTTTTGTTTTAACGATTGTGTGTATGACATTGCTTTTGTTGCCTCCTAAACATTTTGAAGTTGCAAGTTAGATACCTGAGAGTAGTCTTAATATGCTGGAAATTGCACCATTTTATAAACACAGTTCAATTTTCTTTCCGTCGGGAGGGGACACCCCTCCTGCACTCACCCTGATTCAGCCATCTAGACAAGCCGTGTCTGTATCCACCTCTGACCTTTCACCCCTGCGTTTGCTGAAAGATCGTTTAACAGCATACGACGGCTCGAAACATATCTTAGATCAACCATGTCCACTGACAGGATTTCCGGGTTTGGGTTGATGCACGAGAGATCTGTGTCGACAATGTCATTGATACCTTCGGACGTTTTTTAAAGTGTAAAGATTGCTACTAGCAAAACGCATCGTCGAATACCCTCTCACACTTAACTCCAAAAGTACTGAAGGGATTTACTTGTAACTTTACACACAGACAGAGGACATTAAGAGGTAGTGCAGTGCCCAAGAACCATAACCTTGACCAAGAACCATAACCAAGAACCATAACCTTGCCTATTTTTTAATTATTCCCCTTTGTTACATTTTCTTGATTTTTCTTGTCCGGAGCATAACTTCAAAAATACTGAGGGGAATTACTTGAAACTTAATGAAATGAAAAAGAACAACGAGGGGAAGTGCAGTGCTTAAGAACCATACCTCTATCTTGTCTAGTTATTTGAATACCTCCCCTTTGTTACATTTTCTAGATTTTTCTTGTCCGGTGCATAACTCAAACAGTACTGAAAGGAATTACTTAAAACTTAATACAGTGATAGAGTACAATGTGGAAAAGTGCATTATTTAAGAACCACAACTTTACCTTGCCTAATGTTTTAATTATTCCCCTTTGTTACAATTTCTGGATTTTTCTTGTCCGGTGCATTACCCCAAAAGTACTGAAGGGAATTACTTGAAAATTAAAACAGTAATAGAGTACAATGAGGGAAAGTGCAGAGTTGTCCAAGAACCATAACTCTATCTTGCTTATTTTTTTATTACTCCCCTGTGTTATACAATGTCTGGATTTTTCTTGTTCGGTGCATAACTCCAAAAGTACTGAAGGGAATTACTTGAAACTTAATACAGTAATATAGCACAATGATTGGAAGTACATGCCAAAGAACCATAACTCTACCTTGTCTAATTATACCTCGCCAAATACTAATTCTTTATTAAATTAGAAACTATACCATATCCATTCCTCTCATCTCAAATTTCTTGGTCATAGAAACATGTGGCAGAAAAAGTGTCACAGCCAGGGCCAATACCCGCCACAAATTTACTATAGGTTTATATAGGAGCACTGTCATTAACTCGCGATAACATTTTAACTAATAAAGTTATTAACAAATCACAAACGGGATGATAAAATATAACATTTCCCCTTTTTAATGAATATTTTTTTATTTTTCTGAGACTTTATTTGTTTGGTCTTTTTTTAACTTAAAAACTCTACCCGTCGTTTTACTATATAAAACACCCAAAATGTGACAATTTTAACTGAAGATTTTGCAGTTTATCTTCAATTTATTAAAAAACTATAACAATTATTTTAGAATCACAAACGGGATTGAATAAAACAACCATTCTACATTTAAGTGATATATTTTATATAAAAATAAAGAAAGAAGAGAATGGTCTTTTTTAAGGTTTTGTTTAACAGGTATATAATTTTATTTTTACGATCGGAGCTCGGTTGCTTCCGTAATGCTGGCCGAACACTTCCGAATGATTGATCTAACTGCTTCAGGCCATCGATACGTTTTATGGCCGGACATTACGTAACATTAAACGTTGTATATTGGGTTTTGTTTCACATTAAAATACAGACTGGGTTAGAATCTTCAGTTTTCTGTTCATAAAAAGGCAAAACCTTTCAATGAAACCGGATATACATGATATCGTCTTTATAGCGAAGATCCATGAAATTTTCAGTATAATTATCAATATTATTTAGCTTTTGATGTTAATTTGCAACACAAAAAAGATTCACTATGCATGCATTTTTATTTCGAAGCACTTGCACGGGATATTTTATTTTGTTTTACATTTTTCTTTGTCTCAAGTGAAAGGCAAGCATTCACTCAGCTGAAATTAGTGTCATTTTATAGGTGTCAACATAGAGTTTCTTCCAGATTCAAAATACACAGATAAAAGCAGGTTGTCTTATTCCTCGAATATTTTGTCTTTCATTTCACCCCGGAGAAATAAACTTATTATTATTTTAACTAAAATTTTGCTAAAATGGAAAAGTTTTTTACCACATTAAATCCTTATTTCTTCTTAATGTTAATTATAATTTCAAGCAATGTGGACAGTGTTACAATCCAGCTGTAATTTTGAAGGAAAAATATATTTGACCATATGGTTTGAAACTGAAAAACCACATTCTTTTTACGACATTCAACATCAAGCGTTTGCTAGAGTATGTAAAATGTATTGATATTCTGAAAAGGAAACGGTGCTATTTCTCAAGTTAAAAAAGCCTACAGAAATCAAATGTTAGTTTTTATCAGATCAGGAATAACTAATTGGGAAATAAACAAGTCGACGTACTATTTAACGCGGTCGCCCATTTACGTTTTAAAAGCACAGCATGCTTTTGCAACATATTTGCCGTGTGCGTCTGTACTTGAAAATTGTAGGTCTACAATTTTCAACAATTCTCACGAGCAAACATTACGCACGTGTAAAGGGATCAGCCGAATAAGAAAAATCAAGTGCACACTAGATTCATTTCCATTATCATGTCAAAATTCACGAATGTTGTAGCTTTTGAATTAATCTGTGACTATTGGCAATTAATCTTCTTTTTCTTGTAAGAGCACATAATATATAAATTTGCGTACAAGGATATCTAACTGATACAATCACATGCATTTGCAAAAAAACAGACATGACGAATGTTGTTCTCAATATTAATCAGGATATGTATGAAATAAAATGCATCGTTTTCTTGGGGTTTGCTAAGAGTGTACTTTCGCCTACGTAACCTTCCCAAAATAGAATGTGTCATTATCATTTAAACCAATCTGCACATACTCATGTCTGCCATCTATCCATAATTAATCAAAATGCATCATAACTCTTGCAATATCTTTATTTTCATCTATGTTAAGATGGTTTTAAAGTAATATTGAATTAGATATGTTTTGCTGGTTTTGAGCTGTTAATTTAACTAAAGTTATAACTGAAGGCGAGTCATTATGGCAAGCCAATTTACTATTTAATAAAAAAGAGATTATTTTCTTATTATAACAAAGGGGATATTTATTAAATTAAAAAATATCTCTGTAAATAAGGAGATGTCTATTATAAAAATATCTAATTTTTTGAAAGATATTTCACAATACTAAAGAGATATCTCTCAGTGTAGTAGATATATCTCTTAACCGTAAAGAGATATCTCTCCAACATCAAAAGATATCTATGAAACGAGTCATCTATTTAAAATACAGAGATATGTCTTAACTTTAGAGAGATATGTCTGTAACTGTGAGAGATATCTTTCAAAAATAGAAAGATATCTCTCAAATGATGTTAAAGACTCAGTAGCACAATTAAATGTAACTTATTTTACCAAGAAAGATGTCTTACCAGCGGAAATTACCTTTATTTGTACCAAAAACATTTCCAATTTGCATTTAATTAATCGCAAGTACATGTTTTAAAATATAGGGCAGTATTTTTTCAATGATATTTCAAAACAAGAGCTGTCCCTCATAAGTGACGAATGCCTCCAAAGAGGTGTCTCACAGTCTGTGTCCTTATGGAACCAGTCCTTGCGCATGCTTTTGCAACATATTTGCCGTGTGCGTCTGTACTTGAAAATTGTAGGTCTACAATTTTCAACAATTCTCACGAGCAAACATTACGCACGTGTAAAGGGATCAGCCGAATAAGAAAAATCAAGTGCACACTAGATTCATTCCCATTATCATGTCAAAATTCACGAATGTTGTAGCTTTTGAATTAATCTGTGACTATTGGCAACAATTACTTCCAATGAATTCTATTTTCTACATCCGTTATTTTACATTAAACTCCTTAATTAAAGCGACTGCACTCCAGATGGACAAGTTACGATAAAAAAAGAAAATTTTCAATTTCAAGAAAACAATTGTCATTACTGTATCAGGGGCATTGTATTATGATAACGTGACAAGTTTTCTAACAAAAGAAACAATTAAAATGTGTTGTTTTGCTTACTTTTATTGTAGAAAATATCACCCCGTGACTAACGGGGTGGGCTCTTTGGTATATCAATATTTTTAACTCGCATCAAATCAGCTGACTCTGTAGTGTAGTAGGTTAAGCCCCTGTAAATTTTTTGTAAGCGCAAAGATCCGAGTTCAAAACCTGGCTCGGGTAAATATTTTTTTCTACCTTTATTTTTAGCTCTTACACAAAGAAAATAATCTTGATGCTGACAAATTGAATATATATTGATTTTACCAAAAAATTAAAATTTACTAAGAATTTGGAGTGCAGTCGCTTGACTGAACATGTGACTGTAATGAAGAAGTGCTCTCTAGTTAAATCATTGTTATCATTATTATCATTATTATTACTATTACTATTACTATTATTATTATTATCATTATTATTATTATTATTATTATTAATATTATTATTATTATTATCATTAATTGCGAGTAATGTGAATGATACTGTTGAATGTTCTTTATCTTCTGGTAGAAATGGTAAATTTTAAGCAGAAGATTATCCCCTTTACCAGGAATGTTCTACGTTCCTGCCTTTACGCACAAAAGTAACATGTCAAGTTCAATATCTCCCTTAGGCAATATTCAAGTACAATCGATAATCAATGATTTATGACCCTGTCCGTTATTTACGGATATTACCGAACCGTAGTTGTTCTAATCCCCAATACTTATCGATTGTCAGCTGATATAGCGGTTGGCACTTTTTCTGCCGTATGGAGCACTTGACGGGGGGATGGCCATGTCTAACATGGTTATATTTGACTGTAGTTTTGTCAAGATGACATCCAAATTGCACCTACGCCATTCTAAAAACGAAAATAAAAATCAGGGGGAGCATGCCCCCGGACCCCCACATCACCACCCCCTAGCAAAGTGCGTATTTCTCAGGCCCAGGCACGCCCCTGATTTATGTCCTTATGTATTTGGTTTCTGGCACAAACAGCGATACATGTATATCAATCAATCAATCAATCAATCAAGTTTATTAGCAATCAGCAATACATTTGCCTTTGGCCATTTACAAACATAAGAGAATAACTTATGGCAAAGTCAATACATACATGAAAGTGAACATAAACACAAATAATAAAGAACATATCAGTACATACATATGCGATCAGAAGACAATGACATTTTCAAGAGTATTTTTGCGTAATTGTAAAGCGTCTTTAATAAATTTTGCAAGATTAAACATACATTTTTTACTTTTAGATGACATGAGTGAGTTAAATTTTTGCAGACTAGGCCATGAACAATGACCTAGGTATTTCATTCTTATACACCTGTATAGTGGGCAACACAATATAAAATGATATTCCGATTCTGTAACATTTTGATATTATATCACTTTTCAACTACCGTTGCCAGTTTGCTCAATCTTATTTTAATGAGTACAACTGTTTGCTTTTGACTTTTGCATACGTTTACCACCTGCATTACCACTCGCACATTTTGTCAAACTTATCATGTTTTTTCTATGTACTGTTCATTGCGTTGAACTGCCACATTATGTAAATAACGATGAACATCATATATGTTTATGCAAATATAATTTGACTTGTAAATGTTCATTTCATAAATGTAATTGTAAATTTCTTGAAAGTACACAAACGCAGTTAGACGAAAATATGAAGTTTAACAGTTCAACAACTTTTGTGATACTTGTCTTATCTTATTTTGTGCATGGAGAGAGACTTAAAAGACAAACGCAGGCTAATGCGACCGTAGGTGTTGGAAATGGTAAGTACATGTACAACTAGTATATAATTATCAAATAAATTCTAAATGTATGTTACTTCATTTATGGATTTGCTATCTGTTTTTATTTAATAAATAATTAAATACTTTGCTATTTTTATATACATGAACATGCTATGTGAAATTGCAGTGCAGTGCAAATATATTACTAACAAAGGCAAACAAGGGTTGAGCTAAGAGTTCTTACAACGTTATCGAGCGGTAAACTGCCCGCCTGTAAAAGTGACTAAAATACGGTGGAAACAGGCGTTAAAGTCATACAACAACATACATGTATTACAGTACATGCCCTCTTACCTAACCCTCTTTCAGCTGCTCTGTCATAAAATGTAAACTAATAAATTAGGATACAGTAAAGCAAATGTACGAGACTTTTACTAAGATGACATTTTTACAAATTTGCATAATAACAAAAACAGACAGAAACTGCTTGCATAATTATAGTTTTGATTATTTTTTTTGTATATGATCGTTTAGTTATCATATACAGCAAACAAAAACTAATTCGCCCTACTGTTACGCACATTAATCATTATTAGCCTGTAGGGGCATCTAATCCAACAAAATACGAGCTGACGTAACGTCAAAAGTTGCGACCCGCGTAAAATTTGTGCAAATCATCACCTTATTATAATGAATAAGTGTAGATATAATTTACGGATTTTCGTGCAATACATACTAAAATGTAGTTTTTTAATTCGCTATCAAATGATATTGAAACTAAAATGCTAAATAAGCCATTTTGAAACAACAATAAGGGTTAAAACACCATGAAAGTGGTGAATGTGGTATGTAACCTGTAACAAAAACGATTGGCGGTATAACCTGAAGTGTCTATAAAATAAATATTGTGTGTCCAAACAGCATGAAAACTAGGCATAAATGTCCTTTGGTATGCATATCTTATTCCTCATAATTTGACAGTTAAACATGACACAATAAAAAAAGACATGAGCGTTTTCAGGATTGGGTGAACTATGTAACCTTCGTTAAAATTTGTACTTTTTTCAGGGGAGTTTGTGTTCAAATTCAGTTGCAATAAAAGCTACTGCATATAATTCATATATAGTTTCATTTACGAGGTTCGCCTTAGCTAGAGCACCACTAGCCGTAGTTTAGAGAAGATGCCCCGTTATTTTACTGACCAAAATATCGCTTAAACGAGTTCTTAAAATTGTCCAGTTTCTGAAAAATCCTACCGTTAATGTACCCCTGTTCTGAATTTCATTCGATTTCTTCAAACAAGCGTATACATTTATTTGATAAGTAGTATGAATGTATTTCGCATTGATTAAGCTTCAAAAAAGTGACTTCTTTTTAAAAATGCACATACAAACATGTCCAGTGCTTACTCGTGAACGAGTTCTTAAAAATGTCCAGTTGACGAAAAAGACGTCAAAATTACGTTACGTTAACAGAGAAATTATTCCGTCTAGATCATTTGTTTGTTCCGCGGTTAAAATGAAAAAGTTTGTTCCGCGGTTAAAATGAAAAAGAAAGCCATTTAGTCTGTCTCGCAATGCAAAGGGAAAATGTAGTTCTAGTATACACCATAAGACACCGGTGAATTTAGAACAATAAAATGACAGTTATCTCGTGAAACTAATGTATTGATAATGATTTGCCGTCAGCTTTCATTCTGGAAACATATTTTAATATTATGTGCATCAATAACTCAGTGATTAAGATGCGGTAGGTACTGTGTTCAAATCCCTGTCGGAGTACTTGTGTATTTTTGGTAAATAACACTTATGCCGCGCGTGCCTCTGTCCACCTAATAACGACAAAAAATTCACTGCCTTTTTTTCGAGAATGTGCTTATACATTGTATCACGAACGAATGTTCGAGTGCGATTCAATGAGCTACTGAAAATTTCGTCTTAATGGAACTAAACTTACGTTGACTCATGTAATAAACATTATCATGTTTGCATTTTTTTAAATATAACAGTAAAAACGGTAACCGAACACATATCCCCCAAAAACGTTATATTTTAACGTCGTTTTAATGTTACAGTTGTGAGTAGCAACTTTTGACGTTACATTCTGTTTACGTGGCACCTGTAAAATTCTCACTATGGGATAGATCGAAAATTCTCACTATGGGATAGATCGAATGACTCGGAGAATGTTAAGAGTAATGGGTATTCGAGTTGACAAAAAAGCGACATTTAAATTTGTTTACAAATTTGTTTACACGCAACACATTATATAAAATATATAACCGTAACCAAAATTAGTCAAAATGTATGGAACGCCTTTACTGTCTTATCATGTTGTATTGTATTATACGCAGTACATTTTCATGTATATGAGGTACATATTTAATTTGACATGGTACATTTTTCATGATATGCAGTGCCTTTTCCGTTATATATGGTGGTTTTTAATCATATGCACTGCAAAAATGTATAGATACATTAGAATAACCATTATATGGTGTGGAAACAACGCCATATGCAATACATACAACATTATATGCAGTACAAATGACATTATATGCAGTGAATGTTTCGATACATGTGGTGTATTTTGATTATACGCAGTAGTTTTACCTTTATACGGTGTATGCTTTTCAATAGGTGTGATAGATGTTTAAATATAATAATTCTATTCGTGGTGAATCATTATTTATTTGTTCATAAAAAACACTGTACGCAATGCATTTGGCAATATACATGGCGGAAACGACATTTTCTTTTATAGTATGTTCGGTTCATTCTACTATATACACGGTGTATACATCATTATTTGCGGTACATTTTTCATTATGATGATGGTACTTTCTGGCATTCTCCGGAATTACTTAGCCGGAAATTACCGAGGAAGCAGATAGATATAAATAGCGGTCACATCATCAAGCGCTGGATGTTTTACATCAAACAAGGCTTCCAAACCATCACACCTATTTCAATAACTTAACTCTTTCTCATCTATGAGATCTACATATTTCCGCTCATTTACCTTATCCTTCACCGCTTATCTCTCATTTTACGTAAATTATAAGCAGCCAGCACATCACATTAAAATCGAAAAATGACTGTAAATTTTTTATATTAAGTTTTGAAATAAACATAGCGTTGTTGGTATTCATTTTCTTAGTTAGATCATTTTCTATCCATCTAGATCTATAGCAGTTATGAAGTAAAATTCGAGATAAAGTTGATTTCATTTTTTCATCCCCATCCTGTTTTTACACTTGCGTTAGATCTATATGATATGCCGAGTATGCAATACTATACGGTCAAGGCAATGGTGGCATCTTCAATTCCAAAGTAAATCTAAACATTTACATTGAAATTTGAATAGGTAAAATTGAAGTTTACAGTTTTAAAGAATTGAAATTGAACAGCTATTTGATTACACTGTTGTTTCTTGTATAATATTGATTCGAAGTGTTTGTTTCTTTTTTTATTCAATGCAGATTTTAACAGGGAAATATGTTTGAATGGTTTTGTGTAGCGGAGAAAAAGTGAGTATAACTTTGCAATACAGTGCAACCTCTTCATAACAACACCAAATGGAATATCAATTCAGTTTTGTTTGGTGTGGAGAGGTTGTTGCTCTGGGGAGGTTAATTTGTTCAGATATAACTGCTTTGGGAAATAAAACATCTGTCTTTGTAGAGAGGTTTTTGTTCTTAGGAAGTAGAGAGGTTGGACTGTACACGGAATAAAATAGAATAATATAACGAGAAAGAATCACTCTTGTCCCTGCGATGAAAATGCGATTAAAATGGTGAGAAAATAAATCTAGCATGTCCATTGAGTTGTGGATAAGGAAATCCCAACCACGGATTGAGATACGTCCCAAAAAACTCGACAGAGCCTCGTTTTTTGGGAAGTATCTCAACCTTCTGGTGGGATTTCATTATCCACAACTCGTGAACATGCTAGATTCACTTTATCTTGCAGATAATGCAAAGTATGGCCCCTTTTCTCGACTAAAAAATTCTGGTTAAAGTTTTGCATGCAACTACATTAAAGTCCATATCTCAATAACTACTTGGTATATTGCATTAAACTTTATACAAGGCTTTCCCAGCCATCACACCTACGTAAATAATCAAGTTAGAAAACTCTATCTTATGGCCCTTTATTTTTCGACTTGGACATTCTGGTTAAATACGTTTACGTCCATATCTCAGTAACTACTTGATGTATAGTAAGAACCTTTTCTCTTGGTTATTGAAGTTTCAATGCAATACATCAAGTATTTATTGAGATGGACTCGGTAGCGTTATACATTACGCACGTGTGACCGCTATTTATAGTAATATCTACCTGTTTTACTCGGTATTTTCCGGATAAATACTTCCGGAGAATGCCGGAAAGTATGATCATCGTAATGAAAAATGCACCGCATATAATGCTGTATACACCATGTATATAGTAGAATGGACCGAACATAATAAAAAAGAAAATGCCGTTTCCGCCATGTATATTGCCAAATGCATTGCGTACAGTGTTTTTTTTTATGAACAAATATATAATGATTCACAACGTATAGAATTAATCGCAAGCACTTCATATATTTAAACATTATCACACCTATTGACCAACATACACCGTATAAAGGTAAAACTACTGCATATAATCAAAATACCACCGCATGACTGCTCAATGAACAATGCTCAACATCAGTAGTGCTATCTTAAAAGAAATCACCGTGAGTAGTGCTCGCTGAACAACACTCACCGTGAGAAGTGCTCAATTAATAACGCTCACTGTAAGAAGTGCTCACTGAACAACACTCACTGTGAGATGTGCTCACTGAACAATGCTCAATGAGAGAAGTGCTCACTGCACAATGCTCACTGAACAATGCACAATGTGAGAAGTGCTCACTAAACAATGCTCAATGTGAGAAATACTCACTGAACAATGCTCAATGTGAGAAGTGCTCACTGAACAATGTTCAATGTGAGAAATACTCACTGAACAATTCTCAATGTGAGAAATGCTCACTGAACAATGCTCACTGCACAATGCTCACTGAACAATGCACAATGTGAGAAGTGCTCACTTAACAATGCTCAATGTGAGAAATACTCACTGAACAATGCTCAATGTGAGAAATGCTCACTGAACAATGCTCAATGTGAGAAATGCTCACTGAACAATGCTCAATGTGAGAAATACTCACTGAACAATGCTCAATGTGAGAAAATACTCACTGAACAATGCTCACCACGAGAAGTTCTCACTGCACAATGCACTATGTGAGTAGTGCTCACAGAACAGTACTCACTGAACAATGCTCACTAAGCAAAACTCATAAAAATAAAGATGGCGTTGTGAAAGGGGGGTGGGTACTTCATTAAACAGAAATCATTATGTTAATAGAAATAGTTTTTTGAAAAAAATGGGACAGTTTTGCGACCGTGCGACCACAGACGCGCATCACAAAGGAAACTCCCGATTTCCAACGAAATCGGGAAACAATTGCTAACTTTAGTAACCTGTCAAGCCTTCCCGATGGGGATTTGCAAACTGGTTAATAAGTTACAACTTTACCTTTACAACTTTAAGTAATAACTTTTACATATGTAACTTCAAAACTTTTACTACAGTATATATAGCAGAATTTTGTAACATTTCAAAGAGTAAATATATTTCTAAATATCAACAGACTGCAGTTAACATTAACTTATACTTTTATTTTTAAATGGAATTGCGCCATTTAAATTTTTAAAATGTGAAAGAAAAAAGTGTTTTGATACAGTCATAGCATTTTCGTTGTGCTTGTACGTATCGTGTACGTTTCAGATAGCAAATTACACTTTACATCGTATACAAATGACAATATACATGTTACATCGAACCAATTCAAAAGTACAACGAATGTGAAAGAAATGTGTCAATTGAATGCTTTTGTTATGTCAGAATAAAATCTCAGGGACTGGATGGAACACTCTTCAATGATTATCTAAAATGTTTAGTTTAACAGACAGCGATACAAGTTGATCTTGTTAAAGAAGAAAGCTACCAGTGACCCAAGATGGCTGTAATTTCCCTTTTGAACCTCATATTTGGTTTCGCCATTGACTTACTTATACCCAGTCTAATGCTGTAACGTTGTCCGTTATTCATGTTTTCCGAAGTGACGATTGACAGTTACCATGTCGTCTGTCTGTTTCTTCGTACGTCTGTGAGCAGAATTCAAAAGCAAAGTCAGACATTTATTTTAATGTCTTCTGTTGACGGAAAGAGCACGTGAGGTACTGGCTGCAAATATTTTGATGCTTTAATCTGCTTTATCATAAATATATGTGTTTACATTGTATAATCATTGGAAAGATCCATGAGCGCTGAACTATTTTATAGAATATGAAATATATGATACTAAAATTTATTATGACACATACGTTATCGACTGTACTTAAATGACGAAAGTTGTAAACTTTGTCTGAGTATTATTTTACGCTAGTTTCAAACATATTGTGACAAGGGGAGCAAGTATGTACAACATTTCTTTTTCTTGTAAGTTAAACGTAGTTATTTCCCTTAGACCAAAGCGCTGTAAACGCTCAACGCTTAAACCCTTCATTATGGAAGGGCCCAGCTCCAAATTAGTCGAACTAACGTCATTGATAAAATATTGAACAAAAAATGTCAGAATAATAAATGAAATCTATTTTAAGTAAAATATACCATAGACCTTACTACCTATGCATATGCCTTTAAAAAAGATAAGTAAGTTAAACGAATCAACTTTTAATTCACACTTTTACGCCTGGACAATATTGCGGAAACATAATGAATTATTTTGTACATGTTTGTTACATTGCCTTATCTTGTATTATTTATCAGACCTCTTGTCACTTAAACGCTTAAAGAAGTTGAAACTCGATCCTTTATTGGAGTCAAGCAAAAATGAAAATGTATAAAGGTTTCTTAATCAGTTCGAAACCAAACTCGTCTGCGAACGAACTACTGTATGCATGGACTGTATTTAAGCTCCAAAAGAAATCATATAAAAAGACTATAGTGAACTAAAACTCGTACATCGTCAGTAATTATAGCACGAGACGTTTGAGGACGTTCCAGAGAGCCTGTCTGACTACAGGGCGTATTGGACTTGTGAACATTCATATGGACATAGAGTTAATGCAGAGATGATTGTGGACATATTCACGAAAAGAAAGAGTCTGGGGGCGGGCTTTTAGAGAGTTTTTATAAGCGCCATGTTTTTCCAAATTAAAACAGTTTTCACAGCACACAGACCGGGAGAGAGAACTTTTCGAAGTTTGAGAGTTCTGTAATTTCATTTCATATCAACTTTAGTTTCGTCTACAATAGATACATAGGTTCTTGGAAACGCATCTGAATCATTCAGAAATTGCTAAAACCACAGCTAGAGCTTCCGGTGGCCTCCGGCCCCCTGAACCCCCGGCGAGGGCTTTTCCCTAGACCCGCCGGGGTTTCTACGCCCCCCCCCCGGCCCCAAACAAAATATGTGCGTACATTACAAATAGGTCTAGCTACGACCCTGAGCGAAGACAAATATAGCTTTTAGCTCTGAGCGTTATGCCTATGCTTTTTTGACATTGCATACACATTTGTGACATGGTTGTATATAAAACATTCATAGCTTGTTCTGATTGAGTCTAACATGATTTATACACAACATAATATGTCATTTTCGCAAACCAGCCATGTCTAAGTATGGGTACTGAAGTTATTTAACTTCAGTAAATTCGTACAATTGTAAGAGTATATAAAGAAATAGTATATAATCCGAAGGTCTAAGGTGAAGGACACGTTCGGGGCTCAAAGCCTGTTAAACAAGTATGTTTAGACCTACGTTGAATTCGGAGCAACACATTGTTGCACATATGGCTATTTTTAATGATTTCAGTTAATCATAAGATTAACAGTTTTGTAATTTTTGATATTTGCAACTATATATACGGTTTTTAATGGTCGCAAATATTTTTAACGGCGACGCAAATGTCAAAATCAATAAATAGTTAACCATATTCTTACGCACATATTAAAACGCCATACAATGTACAATGACGTAACCAATCATACGGAACTGCTTCAGAATAAGGTATTGTTAAATAAGTTTATGCCAAGTTTGACAGTTAAAGTCCTTACGAAGAATTGAATAGAAACACTTCATGTCTCCTGCTAAAATGGACTAATCTTCAGACCACTTCAAGCAGTTGTTGTCATTGCTATCTTCAAGGTCAATGTCACAGTTTCAACTAAAAGCTTCATGTCATCGTAAAATTATCGATCACGAAAAACACACACAATAGAATCTGCCTGTTACGTACACGCATTATACAAAATATTACATTTCATTTTTTATGTCAAATATCATTCTTGGAATTTTCAGATTAAGTTAAATAAATATCATATTAAAAGAAAGGAAATGATGACTAAACAGGTAGCTTTACATGTAGACCGATTCGGTGATATATTTTGGCATCTTTTTCAAGATTCACCGGTTAGAATGGAGACGAGAGAAAAAGTGATATTCCACAAGGAATCTACTGGCCTAGTTGCTGTCAGCGAGGTTGACCCCGAAGGCAAGTTCATTGTCCTAGAGAACATATCATCTGGACCAAGAAGACATGTAAGTTTTAGGTTAATTCCATTAATACTACAAAATAAGATAGCGATAAGATCATGTGACTAACAAAGGAAGTCTTAAATTAGCTTGTGGGTACAATTCCTGAGCATATTTTATCTGATTTCATCTGATGCATAGAAATGTGGGTAGATATATGTTTGTTTGTTTGTTTGTTTGTTTGTTTGTTTGAGTTTTAAAGTCCGTTTAAACAGTATTTCAGTCATTTTACTATATGTCAGTCCATTTGTGATTTCCCGCCGTTGAAATCCAATACAATATACATGTATTTACAAAATTCGACCTGGTTCTTCTTGCTTCACTAAAGTAAGAGTAACACTACAAATTTACATGCATTTCCTGTGGGGGGGAATAGCCAAAGAGTCGAAGAAGAAGAGAGATGTAATAGCTACTGAAAGTAAGGAAAACTTCATACAGAGGAGAAGATCTCACTTGAACAGATAAACATCATCTGGTGGACTGCTAGTGGAAGGAATTCTAGTAAATGAGTAAAGTTCCTGACAGATCATAAACACGCACTTAGTGGTGGTGGACTTATATTATTGTGGTACTTAATTTGTGATATCACCTGAAAGGTTAACCATCTCATATACCTGAGATAGAGATACAGCTCAGAGTTAGTAGAAAATATTAAACCATACCTTGAAGTTCTAAGTGAAATACACCCGGATACTGAAGAAAAATTGACGTACACACTGTAGTCATATTGGACGCGTCTCCAATCTTCTCACGAGCAATAAGGATGTACAATAAACATCTTAAATTCCAGTCTCGAATGTTTGAGTGCGATGTTTAACACAGAAGAAGAAACAAAACTAAAGGGTCTGGCTCTACAAAAACAAAAAGAAACATTAAATCTAGTTCTGCTAGAAGATAGAATATACCTGTTGGTATAGTCGCTCACAAGTGGCTGCTAAAAAATTATACATGCTTTTACAGTAAATATTTTTAAATGGCGGATAAGTGGATAACGCGAAATTTTTGCGCGAAAACTACTTAATTAACACGAAAGTCAGTTAGCTAACGTGTGGCAGTAATATGCCACCATAGATGCAATCACAAAAAATCAAAATATATATATATGGAACGCCTTTACTGTCTTATCATGTTGTATTGTATCTTACGCAGTGCATTTGCATGTATATGAGGTACATATTTAATTTGACATGGTACATTTTTCATGATATGCAGTGCCTTTTCCGTTATATATGGTGGTTATTTAATCATATGCAGTGCAAAAATGTGTATATACAGTAGAATAACCATTATATGGTGTGCAAACAACGTCATGTGCAATACATACAACATTATGTGCAGTACAAATGACATTATATGCAGTACAAATGACATTATATGCAGTCAAGTTTCGATACATGTGGTGGTATTTTGATTATACGCAGTAGTTTTCCCTTTATACGTTGTATGTTGTTCAATAGGTGTGATAGATGTTTAAATATATGAAGTACTTGCGATTAATTCTATACGTGGTGAATTATTATTTATTTGTTCATAAAAAACATTCTACGCAATGCATTTGGCAATATACATGGCGGAAACGACATTTTCTTTTTATTATGTTCGGTCCATTCTACTATATACACGGTGCATACAGCATTATATGCGGTACATTTTATTACGATGATCATACTTTCCGGCATTCTCCGGAATTACTTAGCCGGAAAATACCGAGTAAGCAGATAGATATAAATAGCGGCCACGTCATCAAGCATAGACGCGCTACCGAAATTCCGTATCTCATTAACTACTGAATGTATTAAATTTTAAACAAGGCTTCCAAACCATCACACCTATTTAAATAACTCTTTCTCACCTATGAGATACATATTTCCGCTCATTTACCGGTGGTAGAAAACCTTACCCTTGACCGCTTATTCTCATTTTACGTAAATTATAAACAGCCAGCACATCACATAAAAATCGAAAAATGACTGTAAAATTTTTATTTTTTAAATAAACATAGCGTTGTTGGTATTCATTTTTTTAGTTAGATCATTTTCTATCCATCTATAGCAGTTTTGAAGTAAAATTCGAGAAAAAAGTTGATTTCATTTTTTCATCCCCATCCTGTTTTTACACTTACGTTATATGATATGCCGAGTTTTTACTATACGGTCAGGGCAAGCACTATTAACGGTGGTATCTTCAATTCCAAAAGTCAATCTAAACATTTACATTGAAATTTGAATAGGTAAAATTGAAGTTTACAGTTTTAAAGAATTGATTTGAAACAGCTATTTGATTACACTGTTGTTTCTTGTATAGTTTGATTCAAAGTGTTTGTTTCTTTTTTTTATTCAATGCAGATTTTAACAGGGAATTATGTTTGAATTGTTTTGTGTAGCGGATAGAGAGTGCTTCGGCTCAAGTAAGTATTACTGTGCAATACACGGAATAAAAATAGAATAATGTAACGAGAAAGAATCACTCTTGTCCCTGCGATGAAAATGCGATTAAAACGGTGATAAAATAAATCTACCATGTCCATTGAGTTGTGGATTAGGAAATCCCATCCTCGTGTTGAGATACGTCCCAAAACTCGGCAGAGCCTAGTTTTTGGACGTATCTCAGCCCTCTGATGGATTTCATTATCCACAACTCATGAACATGCTAGATTCACTTTATCTTGCAGATAATGCGAAGTATGGCCCCTTTTTTTCGACTAAGAAATTCTGGTTAAAGTTTTGTATAAACTACATTAAAGTCCATATCTCATATATGCAGTACTTTAGAAATATCCATGGGTTATGTGACCATGCAGACAAACAATCTTTAAGATACATGCAAGCGCACTATTCGATGTTGAATGTACGGTGTCATGGCAAATTTTTCTTAGCTCACTCGCTAATTTCCGCCGAGAGTATTTTTAGAGACTGTCTTTAAGTATCATCACCATAATGGGAAAAGCACCGCATATAATGCCGTATGTACAGCTTATATAGTTGTTTGGACCAAACATAATTAAAAGGAATTTACTGCATACAAAGTTGTTGACACCATGTATATTGACATATGCACCGCACATATTGGTTTATTATCTTAGTATAAGTAATATTTCACCACTTATACACTGAAACGAAATCACTTAATACATTTAAACATCTACCACATATATTAATCAACATACAACGTATAAAGGTACAACTACTGCAAATAATAAAAAAACCACCCCATGTATCGAAAAACTGACTGCATATAATGTTGTTTGTACTGCATATAACGTTGTTTGTACAACATAAAATGGTTATTCTACTGTATACACACACTTTTGCACTGCATATTATTAAATAACCACCACATATAAAAGAAAAAGCACTGCATATCACAAAAAGGACCCCATCTAAATATGCAGTACCATGTCAAATGAAATTTGTACCTCGTATACATAAAAATGCACTGCGTATAATACAATACAACATAATAAGACAGTAAAGGCGTTCCATATATATATGAAAGGGAGGTAAGGCATAATCATGCTCGAACGTTCTTATCATATGCAAATCTTTTTTTGGTAGTAAAGGTTTCCATATAGGTTTGTCAAACTCCAATCACCGAGTGCTAAGAAACAGAGTGGAGTAAAAAATAAAGGGATATATAATGCAGATAATATGCGCATCTTCTGTAAGTAGTAAATCTTCCCTTGAATTTCCATTCAATTCCAGTCTTCGAGTGCTGAAAAATATAGAGCGGTCTTGGTATTGAACATCAACATGAAATATTGGTGAATTCCCGCTAGTAAGTGCTGGAAACATAACCCGGAAACAAAATTTGATACAGCAATAATCAAACGGTCATAACTATGTGAAAAATAATCCATCTTCTCTTGGTTCTAAACATGAACATGGAGTTTCGTTAAATTCCCGCAAGTAGTTGATGAGAAATGTCCTGGAAACGAATGCGGGACGGACAGACGGACAATGCGGCGACTATATTCACCCCCACCCCTTCGAGGAGCATAATAAATAGTTACTTACAGTACATACTTTTAGAAAGGCCAGTAGCATGCATACTTTATGTTCGATAGCAGAGTTCGGGGGCGGTTGAAAAGGTCTACTATAGCAGTCCAGCAATATATCAATGGGCTGAAATAATGTTAGGGATTCGAGCCATTTCAACAAATCATAGGGAACAAGCAGAGGGCAGCAACTTAAATAGCCATGCACACATTACTTGTTTATTTTATAGGACGTTAAGATGGACGGCTGGAAGTTAACACGCGCAGTTGATGGCAGGAGGGTCTACACTTATAATTTTAGAAACTACGTTCTGAAGTCTGGCAAGAAAGTTAAAGTATGTATATAAACTGTAAAAACAGTAGAAGCAAAACCAGTGTTAACCTTTTTTGTCACAGAGTTTGCTTCTTTTTAGATGAAAACATGACAGCAGTACTTTACATGTGCCGTGTTATATAATCAGGCATGTTTAGTAAAGCTATATAGTCATGATACTTCAGAGAAATCATAATTTAGACACAAGATGCTAATTTGGTCGTTCTTGAATTATAGGAATAACTGTTTTGTAATTTTAATTTTTTGCGACTGTATATACGGTTTTTAATGGTTGCAAATATTTTAACGGCGACGGCGTTAGCCGGAGCTGTTAAAACTGTTTTCGACCATTAAAACAGTATATAACCATGCTAAAGTATATTTATCCTGTATTACAGATTGTCTTTCTGCCTGTCTGTAAATGGTAACCTTGATTTTTTTTTCAGATTTTTGCCCAAGGTTCGGCCTCAGATGCGGGACCAAATGACCTTGTCTTTAGAGAAGAGACCAATTGGGGAGTGGGGTCTAAAGCAACAACGTTACTGATGAATAACAAAGGCGAGGTATTTCCTTTTAGTCTAAAAGACAACAAACAAAACAGTAGCAATTAGATCTACTATTTACTATTAAAATAATCTGTTTATTTATATAAATTTGCTTATGCGACTGTCCATCGCATTGAAGTGTTTTTAAACAAAAATCTTCTAAAATATTAGTGAAACAAGGAGTGAATATATATTTAACAACTTCAAAAAAATCAACCATTTAAATAAATCATAGATTTTTTAGCAGTGGCTTTATCTCATCATATGCAACTTTCTGGACGTTTACAAATGAATTAAAGCTTAAATTTTGTAACGAATTTGTTGAATAAAACCAAGGTATGACAAAAAGCATGGTGTTCTTTAATTTTCCGAATTGCACGTGTAATTACGACATGATATCCGTCAAATTCCTGGTTGCGTTTTTAAAGTTGTTAAGTATACTTGCAAATTAAAATTGTTTTTTTAAAGTTGTTAAGTATACTTGCACATTAAAATTGTTTGTCTTCGCTTTCGTTTTCCATGTGCTGTTTTGCTTGTAGTTTTATTTGAAATAGTTGATTACCAACACTGTTTTTTTTTACTCTAGGAAAAAGCTCGACATCTTCAGAAAACATTGTACAGCCAAACTGGTTGATTTGAACCTGTTAAAACCGTTGCTATAAACAATGTTTTATCCCCGAGGAAACATGAATGGAAATAAACTTGAAAGATTCAAACATACCCTGAATCTTTTGTTCAAACTGTGAGAATGGAGTGAAAAAGCATACATGAAACTTATTTCATAGAAAACTTAAAGTAACGTGGAAAGTTAAAGAATACAGTGTACTGTCAGTCAAATCTAATGTAATTCTAGGAATAAAAGAAATGCTTCGTAAAAGATATGCGTAACCCAAAGTGTGGAAAATTTGTTTTTGACTAGGATACACGGGTGGTTAACTCTCCCCACCAAATAGTTATTTTGTACATGTACTCGTATGTTGCATGTAAAATTTAATTGGAAAAACAGGATTTGGGACAAAAAAATAAGGATAGTTTAACTTTGGCTACTGAAAATCGAGATTTTCGCCAACTTATAAACGTTCTAGAAACTACAATTTATGGAATTTTGTTTCCACGATTCGTGCAAACGGTAGTATCAACATTTCTACTGGTAACTACATTGCCCGATTTTTGAAAGTTCTTCAACAAAATAATTTAAAACAAAATTTACAAAATTCATACTCACATTTCTTGTTTATTTTGTAGAACCCCACCACCTCGGACGTGTGCTCCCCACAATTTCTTTGCACCTCATTTTGTGGTGGTGGGGAGAGTTAACCACCCGTGTATCCTAGTCTAAAAAGATGTTTACAGATTTCCTCTATATTCAATGTGAATGAAACTATTATACAGGGCCATATTTTTTTTTTTAGATCTGTGGCAATGTTCAATATTCAACGAGTATTAATCATTAATTAATGTTTTATTTAAAATAATGATGGTCACTTTGAACGGTAATATCACTTTAAATATTCAAGTTATAAATAAAAACAAGGGGGCTAAGATGGTGCTATATCGCTCACCTGGTTACCATTGGCTATAATGCAAGGTCAACAATCGCATCAGGAAGGGTCACTTTTGACCTCGGGTCATGAGCTGAACAGTTCTCATAGAGGTCTGCGACACAATGCTACTTTCCAAATATCTAAGCTCTGGGCATTGTGGTTTTAGAGAAGAAGACTTTTAAAGTGTGAAATCAAGTAACCCAAATGCAGGATCAATTTTGACCATGGGGTCATGATTTGAACAAACTTGGTAGAGGTCTACAAGGCAATTCTGCAGTCCAAATATCTAAGTTCTAGGCAATTTGGTTTCAGAGAAGATATTTACAGTTTTTTTCTATATATGCCGATGTAAGATCAAGTGACCCCCCCCCCCCTCCCCCCTCCCACTCCCCCAGCACTGTCAATTTTGATGAGGGTCACGAGTTGAACAATCTTGGTATAAATTCAATAGGCAATGCTACATGCAAAAAATCTAAGATGTACGCATTGTGGTTTCAGAGATTTTGAAAGTTGTTCATATATAAGCCTATATAAAATCAAGTGACCCCCAGGTGGGGTAAATTTTGTTCCTGTGGTCATTATTTGAACAGTCTTAGTAGAGGTCCACTATAGGCAAAGCTACATGCTAAGTATTTAAGCTCTAGTCCTTGTGGTTTCAGATAAGAAGATTTTTTAAGCTTTTCCTAAATAAGCCTATGTAAAATCAAGGGACACCTTCTTGGTGGGGTCAATTTTGATCTGGGGGTAGAGGTTCACTAGACAATGCTTCATGTCATGTAAGTTCTGGGCTATCCTGGTATTGAGATGATTTTTTAAAGAATTTCTTTACTGATGATATAGCAACCACAGTTCACCTTGGAATGGAATTATTTGAACAACTATGACACAACTATATGCAAGAAACATCCCTGCCAATGTCACCAGCAATGGCCAAATGGTTTCAAAGATGTCCTTTGAAGGAAATTGTGAATGATCAGAACTTTGTCCAAGGTGAGCTAACAAGTCAGGTTGATAAATGAAAAAAATCTTAACTAAAAACTAAAGAAATTTTATTTGACTGTAAATTGTATTTCATTTCTTCAACTTCAATATAATATATCAGTAAAACATAAACAAGAAACAGCGCTGTCCCACAAAACCTGTTTTTAACATCTGAGTCAAAATAGGGCAAGCTATTATTATCATTCTTTGAAACTACATTTCCTCTCAATGCCCTTGTATGAAATGTCAACTAAAACTTTACATTGTCTACATATAAAGGCAGATTGTACTATAATGCATTACTGACCTATAAAGCAGACTGTACTATAATGCAATACTGACCAAAAAGGCAGACTGTACTATAATGCCATATTGACCAATAAGGCAGACTGTACTATAATGCCATATTGACCAATAAGGCAGACTGTACTATAATGCCATACTGACCAACAAGGCAGACTGTACTATAATGCCATATTGACCAATAAGGCAGACTGTACTATATTGCAATACTGACCTATAAAGCAGACTGTACTGTAATGCCATATTGACCGATAAGGCAGACTGTACTATAATGCCATATTGACCAACAAGGCAGACTGTACTATAATGCCATATTGACCGATAAGGCAGACTGTACTATAATGCCATACTGACCAATAAGGCAGACTGTACTATAATGTCATACTGACCAACAAGGCAGACTGTACTATTATGCCATATTGACCGATAAGGCAGACTGTACTATTATGCCATATTGACCAACAAGGCAGACTGTACTATTATGCCATATTGACCGATAAGGCAGACTGTACTATAATGCCATACTGACCAACAAGGCAGACTGTACTATAATGCCATATTGACCGATTAGGCAGACTGTACTATAATGCCATACTGACCTATTAGGCAGACTGTACTATATTGCAATACTGACCAACAAGGCAAACTGTACTATAATGCCATATTGACAACAAGGCAAACTGTACTATAATGCCATATTGATCGATAAGGCAGACTGTACTATAATGTCATACTGACCAACAAGGCAGACTGTACTATATTGAAATACTGACCAACAAGGCAAACTGTACTATAATGCCATATTGACCGATAAGGCAGACTGTACTATAATGCCATACTGACCAATAAGGCAGACTGTACTATAATGCCATATTGACCGATAAGGCAGACTGTACTATAATGCCATACTGACCTATTAGGCAGACTGTAAAATAATGTCATACTGACCAATAAGGCAGACTGTACTAGTATGCCATACTGACCAACAAGGCAGACTGTACTTAAATGTCATACTGACCAACAAGGCAGACTGTACTATAATGTCATACTGACCAACAAGGCAGACTGTACTATAATGTCATACTGACCATTAAAGCAGACTGTACTATGTCATACTGACCAACAAGGCAGACTGTACTATGTCATACTGACCAATAAGGCAGACTGTACTATAATGTCGTACTGACCAACAAGGCAGACTGTACTATAATGTCATACTGACCAACAAGGAAGACTGTACTATAATGTCATACTGACCAACAAGGCAGGCTGTACTATCATGCCATATTGACTGACAAGGCAGACTGTACTATGCCATATTGACCGATAAGGCAAACTGTACTTTAACGCCATATTGACCGATAAGGCAGACTGTACTATAATGTCATACTGACCAATAAGGCAGACTGTACTATAATGCCATACTGACCAATAAGGCAGACTGTACTTTAATGCCATATTGACCGATAAGGCAGACTGTCCTATAATGTCATACTGACCAGTAAGGCAGACTGTGCTATAATGCCATTTTGACCAATAAGGCAGACTGTACTATAATGTCATACTGACCAATAAGGCAGACTGTACTATAATGCCATATTGACCAATAAGGCAGACTGTACTATGACATACTGACCAATAAGGCAGACTGTACTATAATGTCATATTGACCAATAAGGCAGACTGTACTATAATGCCATACTGACCAATAAGGCAGACTGTACTATAATGTCATACTGACCAGTAAGGCAGACTGTACTATAATGTCATACTGACCAGTAAGGCAGACTGTACTATAATGCCATACTGACCAATAAGGCAGACTGTACTATAATGTCATACTGACCAGTAAGGCAGACTGTACTATAATGCCATTTTGACCAATAAGGCAGACTGTACTATAATGTCATACTGACCAATAAGGCAGACTGTACTATAATGCCATATTGACCGATAAGGCAGACTGTACTATGACATACTGACCAATAAGGCAGACTGTACTATAATGCAATATTGACCAATAAGGCAGACTGTACTATGACATACTGACCAATAAGGCAGACTGTACTATAATGACATACTAACCAATAAGGCAGACTGTACTATAATGTCATACTGACCAATAAGGCAGACTGTAATATAATGCCATACTGACCAATAAGGCAGACTGTAATATAATGCCATACTGACCAATAAGGCAGACTGTACTGTAAAGTCATACTGACTAACAAGGCAGACTGTACTATAATGTCATACTGACCAATAAGGCAGACTGTACTGTAAACTCATACTGACTAACAAGGCAGACTGTAATATAATGCCATACTGACCAATAAGGCAGACTGTACTGTAAAGTCATACTGACTAACAAGGCAGACTGTAATATAATGCCATACTGACCAATAAGGCAGACTGTACTGTAAAGTCATACTGACTAACAAGGCAGACTGTAATATAATGCCATATTAACCAATAAGGCAGACTGTACTGTAAAGTCATACTGACTAACAAGGCAGACTGTACTGTAAAGTCATACTGACTAACAAGGCAGACTGTAATATAATGCCATATTAACCAATAAGGCAGACTGTACTGTAAAGTCATACTGACTAACAAGGCAGACTGTAATATAATGCCATATTAACCAATAAGGCAGACTGTACTGTAAAGTCATACTGACCAATAAGGCAGACTGTACTGTAAAGTCATACTGACTAACAAGGCAGACTGTAATATAATGCCATACTGACCAATAAGGCAGACTGTACTGTAAAGTCATACTGACTAACAAGGCAGACTGTAATATAATGCCATATTAACCAATAAGGCAGACTGATATTAGTGACCTCAAAAGCAAACAAAGCATTGTATTGGTACAGGCTGGATGCCCATTAAGTTTTTTTGACAATATACCAATCCAAACTAAATTATTGGCCAACAACCAGTTTCAGACTAGGGTCCAACAACACAACCCAATGTATTAACAAGAGTTTTTGTTGAAAACCTGGTTAAAAACATGACTTTTACCCAAAATCAGATACAGTAAAACTTTCAGTTTCAATAAAATCTGTCCTCGGCATTCACATAATACCATGGGTAGCAAACAGTTATGTGCATTAGAGACTTAAACCTTGAACAACTTCTGGCTAAACTTTACAAGATCCAAGCTTAAGATGCACTTTTACTGGAGCTAACTAAAGTTTTAAATATTCACATGATTTTCCTTCCGACATGGTCTTGTGCCATATATTTTATCTAGAATCTAGCTACTAGTATTTATGATTTCCAAATGATCAAAATATGACCTCTGATCATGTCTGAACAAACAAAAGGATCAAATGAAATGGATGCACATTAATAGCCACAGACTCAAGTTTATAAATTCTGCAAGCTTGGTTCCTTACACAAGTCAGTATTTATAGGCACACTTGACCAATGTTTTACAATCTGGGCAGTGGTTAATCACCGTGCATAAGAACTACAAAGAGTTGTTTATTAGACAATAACAACACCGAAAAGGTTGATATTTCGGTTTTGACCAGATATTACAAAAGGTGCTGAAATGTAAGGCGTTATTTTCTACACAGATATTTATTAAACGTCATGCAGCACAACAGGACGTCATTTTGATGCATATTAGTTCTTGCGTTGTTTATGGCATAATAACACAGCCTTTTTCTACTCTTTGTATATAGAGACAAAATTGTGAGTCGTGTTACAATGGAATATTGAGGTTTTTCACTAAAACAATGACTAGATATATCTGATAACCATGGTTTAAACTTACCATGCTTGCCATTTAAAATAATAAAACTCAGTCTTTAAAATTTATATTAGACAAGATCTCATTTTTCTGCATATAAAAATAACATGTTCTTCTCAATTTTGTGTACACCATTACCTTAATAACTTTCAAATTCAATCTGATCTGTAACACATATATATAGGCTTTAAAACAATCTTGTACAGTTCACCAGATGTTTTGAGTGGAATTAAGAAGTATGGTATATCAAAGAATAAACAACTCTTTCTAGACATAACAGTCAGTTTCTTCAGAGCATCATTAGTTTCCTGAAAAGTTACTTATGCTCTTCAAAATTGAAGGAAAATAAGTAAGTCTATCTGCCTGCTAGAATTTTCTTAGCTTTACGTCAGCTTTCCCATAAGTTTTGCACTCAAATCATTACATGTGCATAGAAGTACGGCTTTAATCCAGCTCTCTGAAACTGTATCATATTGGCACAAACACAACATAGCTATCAAAACCAAAACTTCATGTATCAGAGTGGCACATGTTTATGTCTTATGTGAAAATTGACTACATATTCTGAATTTGTTCTTTGAACACTGATGGCAAATGGTTCGCTTGGATGAAAGGTGAATGCCACAAGTCGTCTTGCAGTAGGGGGTGGATTCTTGCCTAGTACTCCGGCATAAATCTTAAACTTCAGCAGAGCCGAGTCCCTTGCGTAAAATCTGAAAAATATTTCAATTTGATATAGCTATTTCTAATTATACAAATATTTGTATGTATCTATTTAGTTACTTCCACGCCAAATTTCTAAAATGAGGTTGTCCCATGTTCAAATTTGATTTGGACAGTGTCATTAATTTTTTAATAGATGCTCACTGAAAATTTACTAACTGAATACCGAATAGTGCAGATCATGATCAGACTACACATGAACGCAGGCTGATCATGATCTACACTGGTTGTAAAGGTAGAATCACTGGCTGCCTGTAGGGCAAGAGCAGAATGTTCATGAACAGGCACTTCTATATTGAAATCTGACAGTATCTTCAAGTATGACCATCCTAAGTTAAACTAGAATTATTTTCGTTGCACATAGATGTGCTTCATAAACAAATACAAGAGGGCCATGCTTCTTTTTTTACATATATACCCTAGTAGAAAGATTTAGACAAGACAATACTGTTGAATACTTATTGTTAAGTATGGCAATACAACAGGCAATGGACTTGATGTATTCTCAAAGCCCCATTTAGCTGGAATCAGTTTAAACAAAATGGAACTTAATGAGCATAGCAACAATACTCGAACCCATAATAAATCTGTTTACAAGCACTTATCCTACCTGATCGGATGGTCCCCACAAGGCTTGGGTCGCTCCATCACAGATACCCACTTGTCATCATAGCTGAAGAGAGCAAGGTCTAGATACGGACTACTGCTGTATGACTGCGCACTGATTGGTAACTGTGCCAAAAGCCTCTTCACAGCCTCTGTAATAAACAAGAAATAGTGCACTAATAACGCCTTCTTCGGACTCCTAAAGGCAGATC
Source organism: Saxidomus purpurata (assembly GCA_022818135.1). Lineage (NCBI taxonomy): Eukaryota > Metazoa > Mollusca > Bivalvia > Venerida > Veneridae > Saxidomus > Saxidomus purpurata. The sequence continues at coordinate 29,225,959 of JAFMSR010000018.1, forward strand.
ATTGAGCCATTACCTATGAAAACCTGTTAAAAGCCTAGAAGAATATGTAATCATTTCTTTCACTATTATCTTTATTTCAGCAATCCTTGCCAACAAATTCTTTTTGACTATCTTCTTGCTCCTGTTTATATTTTCAAAGCTTATGAGATATTATAATAATTATTACTCAATATTCATAAATGAAGCAACAACCTGTATTTCCACCAAATTTAGCATTGATAATTGTCTGTTTGAATCTCTGCTGGATCTGCCTGGCATATATATTACTGGATGATGAACATGTGAACTGAGCTTCCGTGTGCAGGGTTGCGTTTCGAAACATATCACAGAAATTTTCGAATAGTTCCAATAAGTCTTCCGACGTGTTCTCGTATACCGCTACTACCTCTGTCGACGCCATACTGTACACAACAAAGAACGACGGCTGTGAATTAGGGTCTGAAATTTTTAACGTGACAACGTCCTCACTTGCGTATTTGATAAGAAGATGATTTTCATCTAAAAGCTGCATCTTCCACATTTTAAGTGCTACAAACTGTTCAAAGTATTGATAAAATTTACGCAGCTCATAAATGGAACCACTATATTTAGCTTTAGTGTATAGGTAGACTAGCAGGCGATGTTTCAAACTGTTCATTGTCTTCTCCATGTACTGTGTCTGGGATGCCCTGCCTGGAAAAACATAAATAGAACTTTTAAGTCTGATTTAGTTTTAAAAGTAGGTCAAGTATGCAGCTGTTTATAACTAATATTTTCATTGAAAACTAAAGTAACTGTATGAACCGTCAGGATTATAACATTTTCTCTGAACCCAGATGGTTGAAAGCATTTTAAGACTTATTAGATTTAAAACATTAACATATATAGACCAAGATGTATATTTAGCTGTATTTCACCTTGGACGTTACATGTAACCTTGGCCTCTGACATATGGCCCGAGTCCTTGGGTAAAGTACATTTGTGTAAAGTCTCTTTCTCTCTATTCATGATTTGTGTAATGTTATTTTAAAATAAATTTCAATACTTTGGCCGGATGGCCCAAGATGTATAATTCATTACAATTTTAGACACCTATACAATTTGAAGCAGTTTTCAAAGCACCTGGGATTGGGGACAGATGGAAAGACATTGGACACAAACCACTGCAAACTAGGATGTGTACCTACCTGCAGTTTCATGAAACATGTCAAAGTATAGACCATCATCCTCGTAACAAAATCTACCAATGCTTCTCACATCAATAAATTCTCCTGCAGGTGTTACATGAAATATGTGTATTGTCTGTTGTAACACCGACAGAACAGCTAATGTGTTTTTGTAGAGATACAAGCCTTGATTATGAGACAAAAATATTTTGTCATATTTAAAACTTCTAGAGTCGCAAAGATGGCCGGTTTCAAGGTCTACTACATGAAGGCAATAATCTTCTAATGGAGAACGTGGAGTTGCGTTTACAGCTTCATTATTTCTATGAGTTTCAAAAAATAATGGATGTGGTTCCTCAGGAACATACTGTGCCGAGCCAACTATGACGAATTTACCATCGTCAGTAAAAAGACTGCATTCTCTATTCAGGTGTCCACCATTTGTCGCCACCAATGCTGTGCATTTTAACTTGAAAAATTTTTCAAACAGTTTTCCTCTAATTTCTGTCGTTTGGGCATCTGACGACACTCCTCCTATATCACCTTCTAAGTTTTTCATGATCGTCTCAGCTGCCGCAGACCCTTCAAATGTATAGATTTCAATCGATGTCTGATCGGATGAAAACGCTATAAAATATCTGCCATCTGAAGAAAATTTTCGCAGAAAACATGGTGGCTTTTCAACATTTACAACTGTAAAATTCGGGAATATGTTGGTGTAAAATATCCTTGCTCGATGGTAATGTGTTCCTGGTCTACCACAATGAGTTTCTCTTTGCCTCAAGCGATAAACTGCATTCTGATTACTGATTTTTCTTGGTTTAAGGAAATGCTCCAGTGGTAGTGTATTGTCAGTTCCACAATCCATCATTGTATTTTTAGCTGTTTACACATAACATGGTACAGAACTGGCTCTGAAACAAAAGTTAAAATGTCAGTTATTCATACAGTTTTTGAGGCCGAATATGGCTTTACCAATGGGAGACAATCAAAATCCCCTTGGTCATAATCCCCTTGGTCCAAAAATAACATACCTAGTAGTCATAATCCCCTTAATGGATTTTACATTTTAATGTCAATAATTTTAATTTTTTTCAATCATTCGCTTTAGTAAAGTTAAACTAGAGACAAAAGAAACATTCAGTATTCTTTTTTACTCAATATATGCTTATCCACTTGTAAAATTCATTGAGGGGATTATGACTACTATGCCATCTTCGGACCAAGGAGATTTTGAAGTACACTCTTTTACCAATAAATGTTCTGGTCACTGCATCAAGTTGACATGAAAGCAGATTTAATTGAATTTCTTGTGCTTGCAATCTTGACATCCTCTGCATTCATAAATATTTCTGAACGGGCCTTTTTGAATGTGGCAGTACTTACGTTTTCTACTGTGGTAGGCACTAATGAGAAATGTAAAATGTGTATGCATCAGACAGTGAATGTGAATTACGTGGTAGGCACGAAATAATGAGAAATGCAAAATGTGTACTAATAGTGTATGCATCCGAAATATTGTCCAGTACTGTATGCCTTCAATTGTTGCATGGATGCAAGAAAACTGTGAGCGTATGCGATCAAGGGGAATTTAAATGAAGAGACAATAAAATATAAACGAAATACTTTTCTGAGCATCCGTCAGGCTTTAAAAAAAATAAAATAAAATAAAAACCGTTTCTAAAAAGTTGATGGTTGTTGTTGTTGTTATATATCCCTAAAATCTACACTCTCCGGTCCTGATTGTCTCCGGTACCATTCTGAAAATTCGTGGGACAATGGTTGGAGTAGACTAGCCGTGACTATATTTACAATCATTTGGGGTCCATTTTTTAAGAGACAATATACTTTGTCTGTTCGATGAAGGGCTGACTTTTAAATAAAATATTACTTCACTTATCTATCTTCCATTAAGTCGAACCCTATACTGGGGACCTAGACTTGACGCGCGTCAACTGACAAGAATTTTAAAAAGAACTAAACTAGAATAATAAAGAATGAAGTAAAGTTGGTTAAAACAGGTGAAAAAAAAACAATGCAGGTTTATTTTGGGAGACACATCTTCAATCTGACTAAACTGCCATACTGAACTCAGTCTCCGGACCAGACATCATGACAATATCTGTGGGGTTAAGGCCTTCTGGGACAGTGGACGCTGGTTCTAGGGGAAAAGGAGTATTTGAGATAATCAGTTTTCATTTGTATCTGCTGTAATGTTCGTGAATGGGATGTTCTTGAAGATCTTGTATTCGGGATAAGAAATTTGGGCATGGAATAGCAACCTGGTTATGAAGGATGTTGTGGCATATAAGCAGGCGTTGGTCAATGTGCCGAAGGTCAAGACGCTTCCACTGTAGGGAATTCAACATATGTGACACTATTAGTTTCTTATTTGAGCACGAGGCTCAGATCGAAATATCCGTCACTGAGGGTAACTGTTTTGGCGGGAACGAGGCTCTCTGCCAAGTATCTCATGGAAGAAACTTTTTCTTGCATACCGTCTTGCACTTTGAAATAGATGTTTAAAAGCAAAATTATCGAAATGATGCATTTTAATATAAAAACAAACGTTCTTTAGATGCTATGTTTGGGAAAGTGACGTCACATTGTTTATAACGTTACATCATGAGTTACTACACGGTGGGAAGGGGGTGTAAGATGATATTTGTCAGCACTGGTAAAAACTGCAGATATCCCCATCTGGTATGCAAGAATGGACGTTCGGCCATAGTCATGCTTGGTCCAACGAGCTGCCCTGTACGGACTCAAATTGGTCAACGAGGGTTCCTGTATAAGGGGATTAGACCGTTGAGCTGTATTCAGGCTGAGGCCGTACGAGTGTCTTGTATGCAGTTGACTTTAACCCTTCTGAGTTTACTTTAATGTAACGTCTGAGGAAACCCAGTGTTTGATTCGCTTTTTTGTGATGCTGTCTATGTGTTTGTTCCATGATAAGTCATTTGGTATGGTTATGCCTAGGTATTTAGCTGAAGTAACTGTTTCTAAAGGTGATGGTGTGTATGATGTACATGTATTTCGCATCAATTAATGACTTTCGTTTGATGATCTGAATAACCTGATTATGTTGATTGATTTAACAGAATTAATACACAATGTAATAGTGGTGCGGTAAACAATACAATTCATATCATAAGTTAAGAAAAAGGAAAGATTATTAACAGTATAAATGTAAGCCAAATTGTATGTTGTTATATTTCTACTCTTTTGTGCTACTTCAGTCATGTATGTTATCTGTATTTTTTTTCATTGTTACTATAATTTTTATTACAATGTATTACAATGTATTATTATTATTATTATTATTGTTTAGAATAATTTATCAAGTGTGTAAAGCAGCTAAAATGTGTATTTCAAATGGCTTTTTCAGAATGTTTCTGCACTATATCAGGGGCTTGGCAAGGCTGATTTGTTGTCGTTTGAAATGTTCATACATACAACAGAGGTAAAAAGAAAATGGCAAAAACTTAATTTGACCTCGATTTATTTTTTTTACCCCAGATGACCCTTTTTCGAACTTCATCGAAATTTAGTTAAAACAAATATTCTGCTCCACTATAATTCGCCTTAAATTGTGACATCCATTGTGCCCAGTTGGACGGGACAGACAGACAAATGTCCCACCCTTTAGCATTTCGTGCACATGTTAGCTAAAACTCGACATTTAAATTATTAAGTGCCTATGTGTCTGTGACGCCCATACTCTTGGTGCTGCGGGACAATGAAGTTAAGGAGGACGTTTTAGATTTTAACCATTCACCTAAAGTAATACATGTATCAGTTTGATAATTGGTCGTTATTTAGAAATACATTTGATTTACAAAGTTACGAGATGAGGACATTTATATCAAGATCTGTAAACATACAGAATGAGGCATACAACTGCTTATAGCAAGAACTAGACATGTCTTTAGATTCCCTCCCCTTTCTGTTGAAGAATAAATAGCAAGCTGCGTTAGATTTATTCTCAAAGCAGCTGAACCAGTAATTGATTTAGGGCCATGGGTTCGAGCCCTGTCACTGACCTGACTGTTATGTGATAAGTTAGCATTTTTCTACGGACAATGGGGTTTCTGACTACTGTACTTCCTCATAAGAACGATGATACTGGTAATCTAAATGAAATATTGAACGGGCATTAAACCCTAAGAAGAAAAAGAGATTACATGTAATTTATTAGCGTACATATACATGTATACTGGCGCTGAGATAAATAATAGTTATCATGTAAGATATGTATACTATACGGTTTTCCGAAAATGCGCTCAGCAAACATTGATGTCAAAATTATATTTAACCTATGCAACAGCTATTTCTTCGTTTTATGTATCTTTAAGTATATCTACTTACACCCATGATGCAGTATGTGGCATTCAAACCCACATTCACAAATCACTTTTCATATACATTATATATAGTTCAGCGGAATATTTATACGTAAGTTTTTGTGTATAGAGTAGCGACCTGATGGAATGTACACATTAGAAAATCTAAAATATTCTGAGCTCCGTTTGCCAGCTATCTTAAAATTGCATCAGTATTTATAATGTTTTACACAAAGAACAAATCAGTTGTATCGTTTGGTGTTATAGAAGATATCCTTATACTACAGTTTCATCACCGATGTGTTATGTAACAGAAGCCCACAGTAACATAGGTACATGTATCCTGACAAAAATAACAAACACATATATGCAAAATATCGGAAATATTTTCTGGTTTCTTCTTCTTCTTCTTCTTCTTCTTCTTCTTCTTCTTCTTCTCCTCTATATTCTTCGTCATTGCACTTCACATAGAAAACAGAGTTTTTTTACAAACAGGCAAGTATTTTTGTTTTCAATTCCCCTCAATGTAAGTTTGCCATGTCAAAAATTATCTGTATTCGTTTCGATCCTGATTATCAAAATTATGCGTCACAATATCCATACTGTAACTTAGAATAGTGTGCAATATGGAGATTGAAATACGGAACAGGCATTTTGTGTAGAATAAGTATTTTTAAAACTTAACTACATGTAAAGTACATGTATTTCAAAAGATGTATAAATTAATCAGTTTGATATTTAAGGGATATTTTTCACTTACCACAGAGAAATGCATTGTACATTTATGTATACATCAATTCGAAGAAAAGGAATTGGCTGAATGACTGATATAATTATTATGTATGTAGACAAAAAAAAAGGTTCTGTAACAGCTGAACCAGGTGGAATTCTCGTAGAATGTAAATCCGAAAAAATAAATTGCTACATCGTTTCATTACTTGACGTATTGATGATGTATTTGTATGCTTATTACACAGAATTTGTGCAATGTTCTTTTATGAGTCAGATCAAAATAGCACAAAGCGCTTCTAAAGCTCTGACATTCGTTGAGACACTTACGTGGGTAGGAAACAATAGGTAAATATAAGTCATGTCTGTCGGTTAATATTGAACAATACTCAAAATCCGAGGTTCTTTTATCGTAAGTTTGGGCGCAAATTTAAAAAGTTTTTTCTTCAGTCTATGAATACTACTCGCTAATAGCGCTAAAAAGCTATCTTTATCGCATATAGTGCTGGTTCTCTTCCATAAACAGCTAGCTTAAATAGCTCTCTTGCGTCTCAACAATGCCAAGTGTTATTTGTCCTGCAGTGCAATCTTTCAAACAAAAGCGATATCAAGTTCACGTTAAGTGATATCTTCCAAAAGACCTTATACACATAGCTCTCTTAACAGTAGCTAGGCTTAGTGGTTGTCATCTCTTAAAGATATAAAGCCAAGCCATTTCACATTTAGATATCTCTTTTTATCTTATGTTTTTCGGTGAAGTTGTGAAACATATCAGCGAAATAAAATCGATATTTTTTACTGTTTCAAAGTAGTCAGAATATATCAAAATCTTTAACCCGGATTCTAACACAGTACCGATGTAACGTAACGTCGTTTCTGATTGGTAACTTCGTTTAAATTTGCGAATATTAAGTAACGTATATAAAGTCTCGAAAATCACACAGCGTTTCAATTATCGCATCTAAACACACTGTAAGTTAGAAAATGTTTAACTATTCAATGATTTTGACTTTTGCGGCCTTGATACGGTTTTAAATGTCGCAAACAGTTTTAACAGCTCCGACTAACGCCGTCGCCGTTAAAGTATTTGCGACATTTTATTGAAACAAACTCAACAAAAGTAGAAAAAATTTTACGCAAAAAATAAACAGAAGTGTTGATATCGATGTAATATCACAATGTCACTCACAGGCACCAAAAGCAGTTAATTTTACTCGTGGCGCAGTCGTGTACATCTTTCGGTGTCCACTCAGTGAAATTATAACGTGAAATTACACCGAAACAAACAATTATCCTCTATGTCTAAACAAATAGCTTCACAATTACAGTAATATCTTTATGAAATAATTATTCACAGTAGTGGGTAGTAAAACAGCTCGTTGGATACATCATACTCAAAAGTAGCATAAACACGATCGATGTTGATGCTATGTATGTCAAATAAAAGCATTAGCGAGAACACGCCAAGACAAATGTGATCTGGTAGGAATCTAATTAATTATAAGCTATCTAACATAACATATCATATCAGCAGTTATCATTGTATAACATGAAAGACTTAAAACAATGTGCATATGATAAACAGTTGGACGATTTGGTGTTACAGAAGATAATCTAATACTACAGTCTCATCATAGATGTAATGGGTGATTGTTTGCCCCGTGTAAGCACACAGTAAATTGGCAGCATGGCCAGAGCATTACAATGCTCTTCTTGCTATTATTTTTCTTTGCACTTGCAGAAAGCATAATCTTCTTTTTGGACCCAATCGACTTAAAGTTATAACGCTCCAGAATCGTTGCAACCCTAATAATAATAATAGCGGCAAGCTTCTAATTATTAAAATTATACGTGTTATCTGTGAATGCAATCTTCTGTATTACATGTACAGTACATATTGTAAAGTTAATGTATTATTAAAATCTAAATTAAGTGTTTAAGACCTAAAATTAACATCATTTGGTAACAACATTTCATGGGATTTTTTTCAAATTTCGCCGACCGTGTAAGGAAGCGTTTAATTATTCAGAGAGTAATACATGTAATATTTTTTATTGAAGAACTTCTTCTTCTTCAAATGCCGGTCATGTACATATAGACAACAAAATCCGTAACATCTGAACCACATGCCATGGTCTCAGCTTATAACGTGGAAAATTTGGCATATCAATTCATTTCTTGCATATATGTATTTTCGTTTGTTATGATATATAAAGTTTTATTTTCTAGAAATGATAATCAAACACTTGTGTGATAGTTGTAGCGTATAGTCAGATAAGGGACATAACAAAACACTTCAACCACATTCAATACATTCTAAGCGCATGAATACATTCGGTGAATAATAGGTGTCAGAGACCAAAACCATAAGCCGCACAAATGGTAGGACATGTTTCACGTGAAATCATGAAGTTGAACTCGTGATATTGTGAAATACTGAAGCAAGTAAAAGGTTAAAAAAAGCACGAAAAGTCGTGCATTGGTTGTTACGATAACAATAATAGACATTACAATTTAATGTCGTTTTACAACTAAAACTTACGAGATTTTTAGTAAAGTATATTATATTATAAATAATTCAAGACACATTCTAAAATAATGCGTGTTTTTAGTTGACATAGCAACATAGTGCTCCAAATAGACAGTGTAGAATTTTCAGAAAACAATTACCTTTATGGTTGTCTATAGATACATTGTGAGGCGTATACTCAAGAGTATGAGCTTTAACTTAAAAAAACACACATGCACGCCATGCATATCTGTCAATCAGGTTTGCACGAATGCTGATGAATGTTGCAGGAGACAAAAATGAATATTTAAAGTCCCATACGTTTGCCAAAAAACAGTTAAGAAAAAAACACCGTGCCAATATGCACAACTAGTCTGGATAATCACTGCTCCAGGAAGAAACCTGCATAGCAAAAGCAATTTGTTTCACCTGTGTGACTCGTGCTAGATGTATTTTTGTCTCCTCCAAATTACATTCATATCTGTTATTTACATTGTCTCTACAAACATTATTGTATATCAGCAAAATCTTTACCATAAAATGGCATTTTATAATATAAGTAAATGGAATATGTATATTCATGCTCTTTATCGAATAAAAGATGGTTATTAAACTCGAAAAGAAAAAGAGATATATATATATATATATATATATGTGATGATTTTGTTGCTAACAAAATAAGTTACTCATAACTGATATGGTAATGATTTTGTTAAAAAGGTTGTGATTGATATTTGGCAAAAAGAATAAACTATCAAGTAAACCTCAGACTGCTAGGTTGCACACAAACACTTGCCCCCTAATGTGTACTAGGTATGCGCGGAATGGCAGACGTGCGGACAGACAACACAAAAACTATATGCCTCCATCATCGAGCACCCGACCTCCCCTGATAAAAATATGTACCCGGCAGTAAACATTTATGTAGAGTAATTAATATTAGACTTTAGTTTTTTTAATATTAGTAATTTAGCTTCCTAAATAGTCTGTCTTCAACATTCCGTTTACATGTTTTATCTGTCTTGGGATTATTAACAGTACTTCAGTGATGTATCTAAACAGCGTTCATGCGGAGGACCAACAGCTTCTTATCCTCCGTAAGGAGCTGTCATTTTCCTCACTTAAAGACAGAATTGTCAGCTAGGCAGGTTGTGGTGCTCGAACCCAAAAATGTTAATCAGTGAGAAGTTTAGTTATTTCCATTCAAGAAACAACACGAAGCAAGCTATTAAACGTATTTCCACAGCAATCTGAATGATCTTGAATCAGTACTACTTATACATAGAGAATTTCGATAAGTTTTATCACAGTACAGTGTGAGAAAGTTGGCAGTGTTTTATCGGCGAGAGGGATCTGCCTTAATGATGAGTAGATGTTTACAAGTGTTGATTTTCAAGTATATTTCGAATATATAATGATTTCATCAACGCCATCTATCATGTTGAAGCTACACCGTATTTTTTGTTTAGTATTTCAAGCACAAAATATGTCATGTATATTTTCTCAGCGGATCTGGTCTAATATATATTGTAGTATGATTGTGTAAATCAGAAATAGGCGTGTTACAGCAAATTTGGTCAGATATATGCCAGATGTTAAATGGTTGACATCTGCGGCTTTTCGGACTTCATCCGATGTTCGGCCGTGCAACAGAAATGTCCCGTTACAGTGGCCATCGTGCAAGAGCACCCGTTTCTTTTAACAACGGAAATATACTCTACACTGTAGTGTATACTTCCGTGTTCTGACAGACGCAGTTTATATTCACAGCATATTAACATTATGTCGGACTTGCTTTTGAGTGCACGGAAAGTGGTGCTTATATAGTTGTATAGCCACACTTACAGATTCTGTGATCACGTTCGTATTTGATTACAAATGCACTTGTACCACTTATATTATAACTAAGAAAGATGTATGTCTTACCGGCGAAATTGACTGTTATTTGTATGAAGGCATTCCTAACGTTGCTTTTTACATAGAAATTGAATGATTTATATAGATTTCTTTAAATCCATCGCTGACTATTCATGCAGTTATGTGTGCTATACATTGCCTGCAAACTCTACCGGGCATATCGCCGGATATTAAAAAACATGGACAAAAATAATTTCTAAAAAAACTATGAATATGAAACAAAATTATACGTCAATATGATTTGACACATTGTTATCATTCTTCAGAAAAAAGAGTTCCTGTTTTTATTTTCTCATTAATTGATTAAGAACTGATCAATTAATACGTAATTAACAGCACACGGTATAAGGGAAACCCCTACTGAGCTGGTACCCGGGTGTCATTATCTGTTATATACAATCTAAATAGATAACATCATCAGTTCTCTCTCTTATCAGAATTTTGCATCATCCCTCTTCTATTATCATATCGCATCTTTTTTGTCTGTGATAATTTAATACATTTGTTGACATGATTTTAAACGTAGATCACATGGGTAATAGACTGTCTTTCAAAACTCTATTTAGAATGGCATGTTAAACCTTATGTTCATAGTACATTGTATATGCAATGCATTTTGTTGAGATATTCTACAATAACATGTATAGTGAGACGTAAATAAACAATATATTATGAGAAAAGAAAATAGTTTAACCTAGTTACATGTTATATTGTTTCGACAAAAGCATTTATTACTTTCTTACAATGTTTCCTGCATTTATCAAGGTTTCCAATGATGTCGAATATGGTTGGTTAACGTCATTTTAGCCACATGCACTGGTCCAGTTTTATGTAGATTTTTCTCCAAAAACTTTTTTTTCCACACATAAACACTTTTTATACCTTTCAATCTGTTGGAAAAGAAATCAATGATCAAAATTAGTTGCCAGCTTTCTCGGTCAATCGTCAAATAAAAGCACTAGCCATGTAAATTTACTCACATTTACTCACACCCCATTGAAGTTAATTAAAATATTTCAACAGCGGTTTAAAGACAAGATAGTAACAGGAGTAAGAGTCGAGCTTCCATTGCTATTGACCATTTCAATTCGCCAGTAAAAGTTCAGTAATACAAAAACACAATAACAATGTTGTTGTATTGGTTTCCGTTTATCAGTTTACTTAATAATCGCTCTGATAGAAACCTATCATTCGTAAGAAACTGTCAATTTTCTCACATAAAGAGTCAGGATGCGAAACAATGGTCCTCAATGACCCTCAATGAACGCGGGGCTTCAATCAGAGGGGCTCTAAACATATGACAATTATAGATATGATTTTTTTTTTTTCAAAGTCACAAATTTCACTAAAACCAACAAAACCAATCGAAAAGTCAGTCGAAACAACATAAACGTCAGGATACAAAAACTGCATGTACCAAATCCATACATACAGTGACTTTTATGTTTTTTCCCCATTAAAAAACTTACCTCAAGATCGGCTCTGAAAAATGTAGTATTCTAATTGCAGACGAAGAAAGACATGGCAGCAACCTGATTTATATCCCTGGAATCGTTTCCACTCTCTCAAATCATTATTACATCATTTGTGAGGGGAAAACATATCCCAGAAAATACCAACTGTATACGTATGCACTTTGTAGATACGACATTTGCGAAAAACATCTTCAATCACAGGTTTGTGACTGATGATCACATTTTAAATTACTTTTCCGGGGGTTTGAGCATATCTAGAATCTGGATCCTTTTTTTTCAGGCTCACTTTTTGCTGGACACCCCATTTGTTTTCCTTGTCACTGGCACATGGGAAGGGATCCATTAAGAACAGAACAGAGAGATTATAGCATAACTTTATTGGCTTTCGACTTTAAATGTTTCTCCCCAATATATAAAGTAGTAATATTTAATGATCAATTATAATAAGTAGTTAATAAAATTAACAAAATAGAGAGCAAAATTGCTGAAGATAATGGTAGTTAGTACATGATAAATTGTTGTCAAGAAGAAAAAAACATTTAACCATTGCATGGTTATTATACATTCAAAGATTCATCTCTTACTTTTATAGCTTATACATTACCACATATCTAAAACTTTGCAAGCATGTGGGCCACTGTGGATGATTGGAGTCTTATAGGTTTTCTGTATCACAGAATGCATGTTGTCGTTTAGATAATGTCGTTGATTTTTAATTTTGGTGTAAAATTTAGAAGACACTGCAAATAACAACAAAAACAACAACAACAATTATTATGATAATGATGATGATAATGATGACAATGACGATGTTGCTGATGATGACGATCACGTAGACACTGCTTCTGTTTTTGTTGCTACTGATGATGATGATGATGATGATGATGATGATGATGATGATGATGATATGATGATGATGATGATGCAAACGATTTCAACTTCATATTTAGCATTGCTCTCTGTGGAAACACTGGTCAGAGTTTCATAGCTACAAATGTATATTTCAACATTTATTTTTCAATGTGTATTATCATTATTATTATTATTATTATTATTATTATTATTATTATTATTATTATTATTATTATTATTATTATTATTATTATTATTATTATTATTATTATTATTATTATTATTATTATTATATTTATTATTATTATATATATAATTATAATTATATTATTATATTAGATATTATTATATATATTATTATTATATTGTATTGTTATTATTATTATTATTATTATTATTATTATTATTATGTATTGTTATTTGAGATAAATTCTTTATTTAGAGACGATAACCCTTAATAAAAAAATAATCTCAAAACAATGCTTGAATCATATTTTCAATATGGTATACAGCAGCGATACAAATGCACATTGAAAATATATGATTGAAAATCTTTTCAGTATTTCGCAAACGTCAAAACCGTCAATAAATATATTTGAACATGATACAGTTATTCAGCACGTGTGTACATAGGTCATTGTTTTTATCACTGCGTGTATTGGCAAACATTGATAGTTTTGAAGTAAATGCTTTTTCAATTGCGATTTAAATGAACTGAAGAATGGAATATCATTTCACACTTGTACACTGTTCTGTATAAACTAAACTAAGTGAAGCTACATGGAGTTTTGTGATAAGAATATCTTTTCTAAAACCTGAGTATAAAATAATACATCTTATTGTCAGACAAAATTTATTCTTAGATTGGAAATATAATATAATATAAGATGCAGACATCCTGAAACAGCAACATGGTTGCCATATTGTTTGCTAAAGGAACGCCACTTTGATGCCATAGAACTCGTTTACAGAGGTCTGTTCATTATTATTCTTGCCATTCGTTTTTACTGTGATATTACCATTCAAAGTCACAAATACATTTTTAAGAAAGACATCGGGTTTTATCTCTTAATAAAAAAGATTAATATTACCAACCTTGTAACTAAAAAATCTACGTAACATTGATTTCTTTGGACTATAACTGAATATATAACTAATCTTTTATTTACTGTTCTATTGATCATTCACTTACTTTGTAAGGTTTCTTTTCTATCTGTTTATAACATAGATCTTATCGAGTATAAGTTCTTCCTTGCATAATTTTCAAAACATTCATTGTGTTTTGATCGTTTTATTTGACGATAATATATAAGTATGGATTTTTGAAAAGGTTATCATAACTTTTAATTTTGACTCCGAATACTCAAAACATGATATGATATTTATGTTTTTTATCGTTAATGATGGTATTGTGAATATGTGTAATCGGCGTCCAGACCTGGCGACTAATTAAAAAGTCGCCATAAAATAAGCATTATAAAGTGTGTTTGTTTATTATAGTGTCACCCCAACTTAAAGGGCCAGCCATTTCTAACTTATGAGACACCTTTTTGAGCACATTTACCTTGATTTGATTTGAAGCAAATTTATAAAGGTCCGTCCATATGTGGAGGAGACCTAAGCACATTTACCTCCCGAAATCTATCATTTTAATGCCAGGCACCATGCAGGTAGGCATACGGTAACCATTATTAAATTAGCAGGCAGCTCACCAACCGACCATATCAGAACGGACCCCTGCTGGGATTCGAATATTCGACCTCCCGCTTCCAAGGCGGATGCCTAAACCACTAGACCAAGGGAGACGGTAATATTAGAACTCAGATTGACTGTTAAGAAAACAAGGTATCCATTCCTGCTCAAAATATCATTTCTTAGTTTAATTTGGAGCATACCGTTTCATAATACATGTAGTGTGTAATCTAGATAGACGCCCATGAAATTCTGAAAACCAATCACTGAAAGAAACTATATAAGTATCTAAAGCTATACATAAATATAAACTATTATATGAAGATTCGTAAATCGAATTGTAATCAGCTATAGGAATTGTAAAAGTATATCAGAAGAGAAAGCAGTCGCCCTGAAACAATCATTCTGATTTCTGTTATCTAAGGTTTAAAATAGAATCGATTTTTCTGTTAAATGATGTGGTTGCAACTTGTGTCAAAATAATATGGTATGGTCAACAAGATCAGGTACAAAGCTAAGCGCAGAAATTAAAGGTACCATTTTACTTCCCTTTCTACTCGAGTTACTAGCACGAAAGGATTAAACATAAGTCGAAGTGTCTAGTCAGTTATACTTTCATACTCTTGACATTGGTATGGGTAGTACGGCGGTATTTACCATAATAGTATCGATATCATTATAGAATACGCTTTTTTATATCTTTAATCTAGAACATATTTAGCATATATATCTAGTGTTTAACTTATTTTAATAAAAAAAGACTTTGGC
Source organism: Saxidomus purpurata (assembly GCA_022818135.1). Taxonomy (NCBI): domain Eukaryota; kingdom Metazoa; phylum Mollusca; class Bivalvia; order Venerida; family Veneridae; genus Saxidomus; species Saxidomus purpurata. The sequence continues at coordinate 29,241,389 of JAFMSR010000018.1, forward strand.
TTATTTTTCACTGACTACAACGTCCGTCGTACTATGCTTACTCCACCCACATCAACTTTTCCTCGCATTTTCCGGCGCCTCCAAAACAACAAAGGTTTGGTGTCAATACATATCTAAGCAAGCAAGTTTCTATATTCATGTATACATAAATCAAAGGGCTATATGACACTTAGCACTACGGACTCGCACTTTTTGCAACTCTCAGAATATATAAATAGTGCATTTTAATTCATGTTTGGGACGACACCTGCAGGTTCTCTGTCGTCACATTTAGCTCGTGCGTAAGATACACTTTCTCGAGAACTTGCAGCTACATGTAATGGGGCAAAACATATAGTGTTAAAGTGTTATTTGCATTAGCTGAATGTCGAATATCAGTCTAGAATATGATCTGAGTATGATCAGCAATTGTTTTACAAACTGATCGGTTTACAATAATCAAAGTTTGCCTCCCACTTATTAAGATATTTTGATGCATTTTCCATATTTTCTATATTCCCTGTTATAATACTAGTTGCTGGATATCTGCTTCAATATTCAGTAGTAAATGTGAAGTTAGAAATAAAGTCATTTAGCCAGTATACTATCTATATAATAATTAGATCAAGTGTGTTTGGTTGCCTTTAACCTGACGGACTAAACTAGCCACAATAAACAGAAATCTTCCATTATAGCAATCAAAGAATATTAATAAGAAAGGCTTTACACATACTGTTATAATAAACATCTGTTTCAATTATCATACCAATCTTGTACACACTGCTGGAGGTGCATATTTCATTGATAACCAGGTAAAGATTACGGGATTCTGATGCTGATACAGATATGCATATGCAATGGGACGTGTTATCTTTCAATATTCACACTACATTGTAACTTTTTCCCCGAACTTTTCTAGCGTCTTACATACTGTAAATTTACTTCCTTGCACCGATGAGTAAGTTGCAAATGTTAAGAAGTTATTATACTTTTTGTTAATGATCAAAGACAAGTTCTTGTACAATCATGATGATTATCTGTAGCCATAGCAACATAAACTATGTATATCTTCTACACAGTGAGTTTTCACGGTAGTTTTCTGATTGTTTCATACACCTTTTTCCTGTACCTGAGTGCATTCCACAAGCAAAATATTGCAGGTAGATAATCTAGAAATCAGTGCATGTTCCACAATTTTACATTCAAAGAATTCTCGCCCATTTGCATGGCAATGACGTTAAGTAATAGCATGTATGTTTACAGAAACTGTTGCAGTTCAGACAATCAATGATTAAGCTAATAAAAGATAATCAAGACGATAAGGCACCCCTGTTGCTTCTGAGTGGTATGGTCGGTTTTACGTCTGCTTCCTTTGCATTTTCCAAAGAAGGGTGTAACACAATCATGCCAATTCGTGACGTATCACAAGATGGCGGCGACCGAAAGTAACAACGACGTTGATTGGTCTACAGGCATTCCTGTGGTCTCCCCAGAAAATAACGTTGTAGACGAGAGTACTAGTACTTCAGCATAGCCCTTTCGAGTTTGCGGCAGCAGGGTTGAAGTACTGACGGCTCTCTCATCTGCTAAAGTCACTTCTAGCTTCTACATTCCTATTTATTTTATTTTATTTGTGCGTTAGGTGAGAAAGTAAAAATTAGCCATGGATGCCATCAAGAAGAAGATGCAGGCGATGAAAATGGAAAAGGAAAATGCTTTGGATAAAGCAGAACAATTAGAACAAAAACTTAAGGATGTTGAGGAAAATAAACTCAGGGTAAGTGTTTTATGCTTTTATTTATCTAAGTATAGTAAGCTTAAAATGAATACCTTTTCAATTCCCTATTTTCCCCGCTAAAGCAGCTGTTAGGTAGAGAAATAACTACTAGAACTGTCTTAAATTCTTGAATTCTTCAACTCAAAGTTTGACCTAGATTCTTCAACTTGTGATAAAAGTTATGTCAAAACAATTGCAAAGTCAAATGTTTAAATTGGCAAGTTCTATAAGCTTTTCTTTGCAAGAACCAATCGTTCATGTGCATTATTCAAGTAAAAGGTAACATAAAGAGTTACATTCAAGTATTTGCAAAGTCTTAATGTCTGCAGCGACAAGAAGTTGTGGAATTGTACAAATGTTTTCGTGGTCGTTTTCGTGTGTTTTTTTTACAAGAAAGTTATCAAAAATGTGAAATTCTATCCAGTATTACTTTCCTAGCACTATAAGGTATAATAAACCTCTGCATGGCGGCCATCTTGAAACATGAGCTGTGTTTTATGCAATGACTAATTGGTTGCTTATTTGGCATGCTGTTGTAGACAGAATTCGTGTAATACGTAACGTCTCTATATTAACCAAATTTGAATTAAATTTGCTTTAGATATATAGATATGCCTGCGTTTACATGTTTCAAGCAAATTTGCCAAACTTTTAAGAAAATAGTTTATGTCCGAGTCAATATTTTAATCTGCAACCCTTCGACGTAAGTACCTGATGCATATTTCGTTTGCATGGTTCTGACATGGACAGCAATTTATTGTTACCCGTCATGCAGATTGTTTTATTTATATTTGTAAAACTACCTTGCACTTTTATTGATTAATTTATTGGGTCATGTCTTAAACTTGAGGAAGATAAACATTCTTTACAGTGAGTACATGTACATTACTTTCATATCAAGGAAGTCTTCATAATTGGTCAAATAACCTTAATGTTGTTTGAATGTTATACTAATTGTATAAAAAGATATCAGCGGATCCATGTTTTATACATGTCGTAATATACGTAACACGAAATAACTTTACAATTTGTGTCACCACTATTCCAGTTTTTCTATACAATATTTCTATCGCTTTGTGTTTTGAAATCACTTCTTTCATTATTTTATTACAACTGATTGATTATTGAACAGTGTTGTGTGTACATATCTGGTAACGTAATACGGTATGTCATGTAAACGACATCTGTCTTTCAGGCTGAAGAGGATCTCTCAGTTCTCCAGAAGAAATACACAAATCTCGAGAACGAGTTCGACAAAGTCAATGAACAATACAATGACGGTGTTGTGAAGCTCGAAGCATCAGAGAAGCGTGTAACAGAGGTAAGTTTTATATTTGTAATTTACGTAAAGTATATGTCTGTATGTTGCATTTGCTTCAGGTGGTGTCTACTACCGTCTTATGCTTTGAATCATTCTTGCTGAATGCTATCACAAAACCATTTTAGCAGCCAGCACTTATTTGTTTTAACAGTAAAGATGAAGAAAGCGTAGCTTATTCAACGGCGCTTTTTGTTGTAACAGCATGTGAAGTATGTAATGCCACAAAAAGCTGTATAACATTTAAAGCATCCATGTGTTATTGTGTCACGTACAAGTCAAAAGTTCGTGCATATCGTGTATAAGTGTGCTAACTCAATTTATCATATATTTACTTAGAGAATTGTAGAAAATAAGGCATGACGATTTGATCATAGCCACGAAACTTTTAGTACTTTGAATGTCGGTCACAATGCATCAGCATGTACATGTATATCTAAAAATAGAAAAAAGTCGAAAGGAAGTGCATTTCGTACTACACATGTACAACTAAAATTGTAATAACATTTAATAATTTGCCGTTTGAAGAAATCGAACCCCACTTCTATATATAATAAAATATGCAATGAAATTCCACACATCTTAATTCAATATTAGGTGGTGATTGGTCGTTGATTTTACGTAAAATTACTTAGCGAATAGGGAAATAGTCTCCTACCAACGGAGTCTTAAGAAATTAAAATGAGACTTTGAAATCAAATTTAGTACATGTAGATTTGTACATTGACAACAGTTATGTTCTACGTTGGACCACATATGGGATCAGTCTTTCATATATTCACAAATTACCCTGGGTCAAAAATTTGTGTTACCAACTGTCAACAATGTTGGGATGATGTAACGTGTGACATAAATTAACTAATGTAAGCATGGCTTCACAGTGTTCTAAATGCTTATGACTTTATTTTTCGAAGCGGATTTTTGAAATGTATTCCATGCATATGGCATATTGTTTTTGGAAATAATTGACAAATAGCTTACTTCATTGCTCGTATGTGGATATGATGGACATTGGATCCTGCTATGTAATTACATATTTCGGAAAAGGATTCTGGTATCTTATGTTGGAATTTACTGTGCCAGATCTTAATTAGTCTAATTAGTGCGCCTACATAGAGGGGAAGGTATATGTACATTCCAAACGGACACCGCTTGGCATTTTGTGTAATACCCGGATTCTACGTGGTTTTGAGAATCTCTTGTATTTCTTCATTCAATGTCACTTTTGAATCGGGATATTATTTTAAAGGTGTTAAAAAAATTAAGCTCAAAATATTGTTCTCGGATTAAAATTGCCAGGGGAACTAAAAATAAGATCAGTTTCCACATTCGGATGATCTTGGTGATCTTTCTCTATATAGTAGTGAAAACAAAGTTATACTCTGGCATTTATGAGTCAAAGATCCCCACTTGTATTTATGAGTCAAACGTCTCCATTAATTTCAATTTCTGTTGCTGTTGTTGTTGTTTAAAACTTTCCTCGCGATCTGAGATGCATTAAGATATACATGTATATAGATTACAATGAAGCAGTTACTGATTATCGATCTCAGTGGTGGTTCTACTTCACTGGTTGGTTGAGGTGCTTGTCTCCAAAAACTGTTTACGTGTGGAAGTAATTAGTAATAAGTCTGTTATTAATTATTGCTGGAGATATACATCAACTTTTGATGTGGCAGCAGTTCTTCCAGCATCTGTATGATCTAATGACTATAATATTTCTGTCTGTGCTCGTTGCTTCAAACAAAGAATGCCAATCTGCAGTTTAAGTTAATACCCGGTATCCTTTCAGATTTTACATCTTAAACTTTCATCATCCCTTTTCTTTAGGCTTTTTAGATTCCCCAATAGATAAGTAGCAGACAAGCGTGTACTTTTGAAAGAATCAAATACATTCATTGATAAAATTCAGAAATTAATCTTTTTTGTTTAAAAAAATGGATAGGTAAACACGTTTCGGTATATCGGGCTTACTTTTAGAGACAGTGGTTGTATTTATGGAACTACAATGTATTTACATGGCGTATGTATTGGTAAAAAATGTCTTAATGAAACTTACTCCAAACAAAAATTTAGAATCTGAGAAATTCGTGGAGAATTCTGCGATATTGTCTGGGTAAAAATGCATTTAATTTTCGACAGCTTCAGAAATTTTGCATAAAAAGTTCAGAATTCTTAAAAAGTTACATGAGTATAAATTACAATTATAATTCTTCTTTCTACAGACAATATTACTGGTCAGCACTGAATTTTTAGGCATTTTCATGGTCATTTACTCCAGCTTTAAGGGTACTGTATTGTTACGTAACGGTAAATAAATAGCTAAGAATCAGCGGAATTCAGGATGTTTCTTGGAATTTGACATATCGCCAACATAATGCTTTATATACGGTGTAGCTCTTCTGCTGTTTACATGATTTTCTACAGCAAAGAGAGTTCGTAATTTTGTTGCTTAGCAACAGTATTTATCTACAGCCTCCGTTTTATCGTAAAGGTGATTGTTATCGTGATTAGTACCTGTACAGTTGTATCCTCCTGAAATAATTACAACTAACGTTTTCTTAGGAAAGTAGGAGTGTGGTTCAGGGGTTTCTGCAATAAACACTTTTAAACATCTGGGCAAATTTAATTTACGTAGGTTCATACTTCCTACATTTTAACACCATGTTTCTTTTAGAAGTTTGTGGCATAAAAAAGAAGTAATAGCGGTTATTAGGTGTGTCGGTCTTGAAAACGAAAGATAATTTTTATTGAAGTTTGGAATCGATGTTTTTTTTTGATAAGTGAAACATTGTCATGCATTTTATTGGAGTTATGAAGACTTTCATAAACATTGTCAGTTCATGGCATCTCAATTCTTCAATGAATTTAGCAGTGACCACCAAACATAAAAATGTTAATAGATAAAAAAAAGTTAGGGTTTTGGTTTTTCTAAATCGGCGTAATGTTTGAAATTTGCTATAAAGCTATTACAAAATGCAACAGTAAAGTGGTGGTATATTACAGTGTCATGCTCCCATACTTATAATCAGTAATTTCTGACTTATGAGACCCATTTCTGAAACTTTTACCTCCCGTATCACTTGAACGCCATACACCGGATAGGTAGACAACGGTAACATGACTTACCGATCATATCAGAACAGAACCATGCTGGGTCCGAATCTCCGACTTCCGGTTCCCAAGATGGATGCCAATACCACTCGGACAAAGGCGATATAATTATCTTTTAATATTTTGTAATCTCATGAGGCCTGATATGTTGTGCATATGTTTATGCTTCCCGATCCGTCCGTCCGTCCGTCTGTGACGCGAGTTTGGCCGGAGCATAACTTAAAAACTATGAAAGGTATTTTGTTGAAACTTCACACAATGATAAAGAACATTGAGAGGATCGAAGTGCAGTGTGCAAGAACGATAACTCTACATTGCTTGGTATTTGAATTATCCCCTTTAAAAATTATTTTCTGGAGAATAACTCCAAAGTTCGGAAGGAAATTCATTCAATCTGCAAAAAAAATATGACGAGAGTAAGTGCAGTGACCACGAAACACAACTGTACATTGTCCCTTTCTAACATTGTCTCCCTTTATCGGTTTTATCATCTGAAATCATGTTTGTCTACAACACATCTTAAAAATGATTGAAGTTGACTTTCTATTTCTAACAGAGATATCTTTGGGAGAAAGTGCAGCATTGACTAAGCTTGCATAATTATTTAAATAACATCGTTTTGTCCTATGAAATGATGATTGTTCCGGATATGAATTGATTTCATATTTCACCAAGTGCAGTGACCAAGAAACATAACTCTTTTTTGCGCAGTTTTTTTAGTTAACTCTCTTTGTCATATGATATCTATAACTCCATAACAATTCAATGGATCGACTTATAATTTCACACAGTGGTAGAAGACATTTAGAGGAAGCGAAATGTCAAAGAAGCACACATTTTTGGTTGTCTCCCTATTTCATTTGAACTTCTTCCCCTAAACATAACTTGAAAAATATTCATTTAATTGATTTGATATTTCACATAATGGTAGACAACACTGTCAAAGAACCATAACTCTGTCTTGTCCATTTTTATAATCATCTCCGTTTGACAAGTTTTCTTGTCTGAAAAAAAAATGTTGTAACGTCTTTGATATAATAGTTAACTCGAAAGCCATAAAGTCAAAGAATGCAGTGTACGAAAAGATGCGTGTGAAATAAAATTCGCGTACCGTGTTTGATTGCGGAAAACCAGTATTTGGTATGCATCTACAGTGTATATCTATTATCCGGATCTCTAGAAAACCGAGATTGGAAATGAATCAAGAAAAATATGCAAAAACACTTTAAGAAAATATGTAGCCGTCTTTCCATTGTGACTCACACCACCGACCGGGGAGATTCTAGTAGCAACAATACTAAGCATATCAACCGCTAACTGAGAGGGGGCTGTGAAGGGACACTTTTAGGCTTTGACGCTGTAATTTGTTTAACTATTTAACATAAAAACACATGTTTTGTAGCAGGATTTGTAAAAAAAACAAAAAAAAACAAAACATATTCAGCATATTGAGTATAGTAATGGAAAATTACGGTTACCATGGTGTTACCTGTGTGTACAGACATTCTTTAGCGAGTTGGCAACAATTCAGATATTCATCTCCACGTTCATTCCTCACCTGTTAAATGGTGTATAGTGTTCTATGACGCTCGAGTTTAGGAAAGTGAAAGTTCATGTAAGCTAAATGTTTCATTGTTAAGGAACAAATACTTCAAACTTTGCGGCTGTCTTTCTGTCCGATCATGTTTGAGATCTCCAGAGGCGGAGACCAAAAATACTCCGGTAGCTTTTCAATATTGAAAGTAGCGTTTATCATGACATCTAATGTGATAGCTTTTGTTAATCACTGACAGTCATTAATTAAATTATTTTACAGTAAAAAAGAATGTTTGGTCATATATCGTAAATACCGTATTGCGCTGCTCAATCTTTTTTATTCTTCATGTATTCTACATTATGTGCGCTATAGACCCCTATATTGTATATGTGTGAAACTGCGTGCACGACCGTCAAATTTCCACAGGACAAAGGTGGAATTCCTACCATAGATTCGAAAATATTTAAGTGTTGAAGTTGCGACTTGTTATGTCACTTTTATCTCAGTCCACTCACCTGTAAAGGGGCCAGTCGGGCTCTCCAGCCTCATGAGGGGTATCCCATATGCGATTAATGAAATGGATGTGGAAAAAATATGTAAGTCCTATCAAAACAAATAAGTATTTATGAATTTAAAACGAACGACGTTTATATACGAATTATGTAAGTTCTTGAATCATAACTGGATAGTATATATTCGTCCCAGATCATAAGACTTAAGTAAGTAGGCATACATCTTCTATCATATGACCTACAAAGTGATAAATTATCTAACTAAAAGGGTATCTTGATATTGCCACGGACCTATATACACATATGTATATAGGTCCGTGATATTTAAAAAAAAAATATTTGTTTATACACGTGTACGTTTTGCATAAAAACACATTTTATTCAAAATGTTGGTATTTGAAAAATGTCATGTCAATCCTACTATGTGCTATTATAACCGATGCAAATTAGTTTCCATATATGGGCATACAAGTATTTTTGTTACGATCACGTGACATCATTCGGAAAAGAATTTTAGGCTTTTTAAGTAATCGGGAACGTGTGTTTAAATAAAAGGACGTTGATTTAATTAAACTGATACACATCGTTCAACTGTTAATGTGCGTGCTACATTGCATTTATTGATTACCGTTTTAAAGTGATAGTAAGGATCTATTTCTTACGCGAAAGTTAGTCTATCGTTGTGTTGCAAGGCTCATCCGGTTTACAGTGGTCGCCATTTTATTTTGGAATAATAGGAGATAATATAATGTCAACGATGAACGCAAAAATGGGCGGCGGTGCTCCGCTTAAAGCCTTAAAAGACAAAATGCAATGTCTTCGAGAAGAGTGTGACAGATACAGAGATAAATGCGAGGAAGTTGAAAAAATCTGCCAGGACGAACGAAGCGAAAGGGAAAAGGTGTAACCTCGTATTTTCATTTCCGCGTTGTTTGTTTTGGCTTTATAATACGGTGCATGTCATGTATGTGTTTACAAGTTGTTAACAGATCGTTTCCAAATTATTTGAACTTATTATTACTATTACTAAATCTCTGGTTTAATCAGAGATGTGTTAGATCAAGGTTTTCAAATAGTATGGTCTAGAAACGCCCTCTATAAACGTCTTATCGTACTGATAATCTTGTCTCGGTTATCGATTTTTACCTGGAAGCTATATCACACCGTGTATTTATCACGCCGAGCGAGTTAACTGGTATTTTGTCCGATAGTTGTATGCAAAACGCCCGTCATTTTGACATTTAAATACCAATTTTAATTTAAAAAATGGTATAATTGGAAAGCTGAGAAAATTTCCTGTAAAACTGTGAAATTAAAACCTTTATTTAAAATAAACTTTTGTTTTAAACGCTGAGTTAAACACGGTCCATGCTGTTCCGTCTTGGGCGTTTTAGCGATGGATGGTAATTGACTCGCGATATTGGTCTTACAAAACTGACGTATTATGTTATTAAATAAAAAACGAAAATCTAATTCATAACAAACAAAAATAACCCTTAATTTACATTTTAATAGCAATTTTCATCATTTGACCCTAAATATACAGTGAAAAACTGGCACAAAAACACCGAATCGCGAAAAAATTCACCGGTGACGCCATTTTTTAGATTTTGATCGGATCTAACCGTCCCAGAAAATTAAAATACGGGTGAAATACGAAAATCTAAGACATAACAGACGTACATTAGGCTTAAATCATGAGAAAAAGATGTAACATCAACCCATGAACACCATGCAAGTAGGAAAGAAGCGCTAAAATTAGGTCGGTTTGCTTTGCCATTTGTAAAAAAACGCTCATATCAAGTCAACTTTCTAATGCGAAATCCATCTAAACCAAAACATCGGGAACAAAAATGTCATATTATGATAAGGGAAGCATATATGTATTTAGGACTCTTTGTTGGTCAAATGATTGGTAAAATATCGAGATATACGTAGATATAAAGTTTCAGTATTTTCTTTCTTTTTCCAAAATGGCGGGTACCCGGGTGTTTGTCACGTGATCCGAGGCAAGTTATTTATCGTATTACTCTCGTTTCCGGACCATACTATTTGAAAGACCTTGGTTAGATCCACGTTTTCACATGCCGGTAATTTGCAGCGAATTTCCTTCAGGAACCCCAATTGTTTACTATTGACGGACACCGGTATATCTTGTACAGTCATGTTTATTTAATGAAGTTGTTCTCCATTCTGTTTGTGAGGTGTCTCAATACTAAGTGATGCACATGTCAGATTTTAAGATCCTCAGAGTCTTCTTATTTGAAGTGTCGATACCTGCTGACAAGGGGCATTAAAGGTTACCATTTAGCAAGTGTCTGAAAATTTAAAAAACACCAAATTTGGTCTCATTTTGCATTGCAAATTAATAAATTATCATGTGTTAAGTTGGCATGATTTTCATGTCAAGAGCTGGGGTCTTTTCTGACAATGTCTAAATTAGAGACTCGCATTGTTGAAAAGACTATCTGCTGATAGATCTGTTTGAATGAGTGTTGTGCAGTGTGTACACCATTTACTCTCATTTACTGATCCAGGTGTTGGTAAAATATTTCTTATTCTTTGGCTTTCATTATTGATCTCTATGCATTCTTAATTTTAAAATTTTCAAAATCCAACTTCCAAGAAGAGAGTTTAAATAAGATTGCCTTAGTACCATGTGCTTATAGATATAAGCATAGAATTCTTGGCTTCGCACATCAGGGTACCGAAAAATTATTTACATTTGGGAAAGGTGATTCCTCGACTGTCATCGCTGGTCTCTATGCATCTTTAACATTGAATAATATAATAACCAAGATTAGAAATGAAAGAAGACGACAATCTATCATTAAATTGAAATTATCAGATTGTTTTTATAATAATTATATGTTGTCAAAAGCTTTTTGTTTCGTTTAAAATAGATTTAAACTTGCATATGAGTCAACGGTAAAGACCGAGTTTTCACCTTTTACCAAATGAAGAAATGAACGCAACCTAATAATCAGATTGGTTAACTGGTCAGTATGACGTCACGGCGAAGCCAAGAATTGAATTTCTAACATTTTTATGTACTCAAAACTGACTTAAAAGCCATTTTGTTTGTTTGACATATATTTAAAATTGGATGATATCAGTTTTTTGCAAAGAACATGTTTTCACCAATGAATGGTTCATTAATGGTTGACTCCAGATCTTTCAATATGAAAAAGTCAGTCTTAATCAAGTTAATGACTGCTTTCTGTTGTCATTTGAAGATCGAACCACTGAAGTCCGACACCTCAGGGTAACCTGGGTAAGGAGTACAGCTCCTCCAAGACCTTACTTTAACAAAGATTAACTGTAATCTGTTTAGGTTGTAAAAATTAAATTTGAGTAAAAAGTCTACTAAGTGGGCACACAAATTTGTTTACATTATGCAGGGTTCTCTTTCTATACCAAAAATACAGCTATTATCTTGGGAAAGTGTAAGAAAGTCAACCAGGTTAGGTGATATACTGACAGGTGTGAAGATGCCTATCAGAAGTTCTTAATATTTATCACACTGTCCTACACAGTGAAAAAGAAAGTAAACCATCCAGATATAACATCCATAACCATAAATGTGATTATTTGTGTCCAAACCTAAAGATGTCAAAATCAAATAAGAAATACATGTGTCGTTATAGTATGCGCTGTATTATCTATTGATATGTTTTTCACACTGTTTATAAATATTTAATTGTTACAGAAGCAGATTAAGGTGACTCCATTACTTTCAATAAAGAACTAGTCACTGCAAAACTACTGGCCTATAATAGTCTGTGGTCATCTGTCACTGTTTGTTGCCACAAAATATAGAAAACAATTGGAGTGGATAGTCTCTAATCTTTCTTGAGTGAAAGTAGTTAAGGTTCTCTATAGTTGCCACTCATCACATTGTACTGAGGCTGAGTGATAAACTATGACCCCATGATGTGTCAGAAGTATACTCGTCTGTCAAGCAATTGTGACATGATCATATGGTATGTCAGTCAAAGCCTTCCCATGGTTATACAGCCAGTTTTGTCTGACTTTTACATTGATTATTTAGGTAAACTTACAAGTGGAAATTCTGTTGCAGTGGCTGCATGGTCTTTACTCTTAAGACTCTGTTAGGTAATAGTGCAATACGGAACAGGTTGGAATCCTGGCTTCTGCCTTCTAACAAAATTACTTACAAAAAAAGATATATCTTTACTTACTTCACTTGTACATATTTAAGTGTAATTGCTGACCAGTATGTAAATGTTGTTTCAGAAATTAAAGTCTTTACATGATGAATTGCTGTTTCACTGTATATTTCAGTGAAAACTCATTGAGTTGATAAGTAAAATTTGCAAAATTTGAGGTATTTGTCCATTGTATATGTAACAAAGAAAGTGAACTGTAATGCGCTTGCTAAGTGTTTTTACTCATGGGAAACAAAAATGTAATACATCTGAAGTAAAAAGGAAATGCCTTATAAATAGCATAAGATATTTGGCATGTTAAGTGGTTTTGCTCACTGTTAGGATACAGATTGTGGGGGGGAGACAAATACTTGTTTTCGTTGTACACATATTAGGTCAATTCCTTAGCATTTTAGGTGCATGCATGGGATGGTTGGTGGAAGGGATGGTTGAAATTAATAAAAGTTATTGTGGTTTTGCAGGTACTTTGTCATTATGCATAAAAGTATCTATTGAGTCAAGTTTATAATTATGGTTAAAAATTGCATCCAAGACACAATGTAGTTTAACTGAACATTTTAGGTTAGAGTGTGACCATTTATGCTGTTATAAAAATTGAGTGAGTCATGTTAATTCAATAAGTTTAAACGTGCAGGAGAAGGGTATGGGTATGGCAGGGTTTTAAAGAGAATTTGAAGAATCAGTTGGATGCTTACTATAATATGATTATTGAAACATAACTTTGATGTCTGTCATCACAGCCAAAATTATGCACAGTTCACTGCATGTAGCATATACATCATAGTGTCATAAATGGTTTTGTAGTGTAGAACACATGTATGTACTCAATGTGAGTAATCTAGCGTGATGTCATTGTCATTGCCGTAATGTTTAATGATTACCTAAAGTATTTTATTCAAGGGGTTTGCCGGTCACACATTCTTCAAGTACCATTAATCTGTAACTGGATAAAGGTTGTGTAAAGTGGTTGGGAGTCTTTATTCCAAGTTTATAACAGTTTAGGCTGAACACTGATAAAAATGTCAAGTTATCTTACACACTGTAAAATTCACTTTTAATGGGTAGAATTGTAGAATAATCCAAGGTGCACATTGAGATAAATATGAATACTTAATTTACTTGCACACTTAGATAAATTTGAATAGTTGCTTCACCTGTCGCATTATTGTATTTTTATTGGATAGCCTTGTATCTGAACCAGTAAAAAGAAATGAAAAAGTGAAGAAAATCCAGTTCGTTTTGCTTGAACAAATCTGATAATACAGTATACAACTATACATAATACAAAAATGTGTAACCCAAGTTAGGTAGTACATGAATTTATAACTCTGAATGGGACATAGTGTCTTAGGCATTTCAATTTTCAAATCTGCAAGCATGGGTAAATTGTGTCAGATTATATAAAATTGACTATCTAGTTTTTTCCACAGTCCATATCCATGATGATGATCAAGTTACAGGTTCTGATCACATGATAGACATTTCAATACATATATTGGTATTACTTATGGCACTTAATGTTTGCATTTTTTAAATTTTATGCGAGACAGTGTAATTACAGTGGTGCATATTGTTCCATAAAAAGGAGAGTTTAAACATTCTAATGCTAGTGACTAACAGTATATGTACTTTAATGTTGATCAATGGAATAAGGTGCAGCGAGCATGCGGAAATTTAAGATCTTGACAAAAATTGCACAGTTTGAATGTTCCGCGTCATTCACTTTTCCGGTTGTATTGTAATTCCACACGGTAAACGTTCCTTCTTGGTATTCTTATACCAAAGTTTGCTCATATTTTGTTTACTGGCTGCTAAACAAAACAAAAGTCTTGTCAAGGACGTTATTAAATGCATTTTCTGCCAGCTAGCAGCTTCCAACTTGTGTTACAGTTTCATGAGTAGTCCTGTTAGTCATTGATAGAAAATGATGTCCTATTTTGGGCCTAATTCTTGAAAGTTACGAAATGATATCACACTGAGTAAACAATGTTTTACAATTGCAAACAATGATACTTTCTATTTAGCTACACTGTACTTATTTTCAAGAAATGGTCTAGATTTATGACTTTAAGCAACATTCAGTTTGCTTTGTGTCTGACAGTGCACTGCATACATGTAATATTACATACACATTCCCTACAGGTTGTGGATCATTTGTTTTCAAAAACAACTTTGATCATAAGCTAATAAATGGCAGTAATGCATCAGAAATAACATATCAGAGAACAGACTGGACAGCCTTAGGCCACCCTCAAATGTTCTATCATTATGAAGGCAATCTGCTTGTGTGTGTTATTATGTGTCATTAATTTGTCACTACACCATACTTACTGTCGCACCTTACAGGAACAAAAAGAATGACCCAGCATCATTTAATTGTTCAGATTTGTCATTAATAAGTGGTTTCACTTGAAAATGAAAGTACAGATAAAAATGGCATGATGACGGGTTGAGTTCTGTTTGTCAACTAAGTTACTTAGCACTGTATAGAATATAATACCCATATGACATGGAAGATCATGTCCTGTCCAGTCTGTTTTAAGGAAAATAATGCTCTGATATCATGGTCTTGGTAAAAGGATCAAAACCATGCTCTTACTAGTCAATGGCGAAACTTTGGCTCTCTCAATCACTTCATAAAGCACAATATTAATCTAATTTAAACTCCCAGAAGTTGAAACCAATAAATTGTAAAAACTTAATCTGCAATCAATGTTCAGCAATCAGGTTTCAAATTGAGCCAATTTTGAATGACTTCACCTCCAATGCTGATTTGAGATTAATTACCATGAAGTGAGATAAGATACCTGTGCCTGATTGAAGGATGAGTCAGGCAGAGATCTGTCATTAATACTGTAAAAATGACAGATGTAGTAGGTCAACCATTTGTACCTTCCATTTTATATACCATAGCATTAGTACATTATAATTGATTTCGGAGTGCATGCATTGCTGCATTGTAGACAAATTATTCAGGACATAAATTGTAATGTGTAACAATACACCGGTCATACACTTGTTTTTGTCACACTTGAATTCTCTTTTTAGGTATATAGATCTTTATAATTATATACCCAGTAGTTTTAACTTTTTAGAGGAACTATGGAGAGATGTGAAATCTAGTCCAATAGCATTATAAATTCATTTTTGAGTGCCTTACATGCATGTATCCACGCTGCACCTGTATGTACTGTAACCTGGCAACATTTTGTTGGTTCAAGATTTTTTTTATGGAAAAGGGAATCAATGTGTCATAAATACTGTATTTATTTGATAACTAGATACTTTATGGAGGGTTGGTTTCATTCTTGCAGTATAGCTGCCTGCTGGGCGTTTAATGTTTCTTTTAGGAATTTAGTAGTGTAGAAGTAAGTTAGAAAGAAAGCATTCAGCAAAATTTCATGAATCAGATCATTGTGCCGGTGCAGCAGTTTAAAACCACTCGAATGAAAAGTAGAAATTGAGATCGGATATCTGTTAAACAAATATTTAAAGGCATGCTTTAAACAGTTTTTAGATATCTTTTTCAAGCTTGAAGTATTGAATAAGAAAGAACATGCACTATACCTTGGCTGAAAACAGTTTTTATTTTTAATAAATTAACAAGATTAAAAATACAATTACACATAAACTGTTTTTAAATTTGATTTATCTTTAAAATTGATGTGTTTTCATCAGCTGGTATAAATTATGGAAATGTTAAGAAAGTATGTCCTTGTTCCTGTACAAGATTTATGCCCTATGTATACTAGCTAAATTCTCATTAGTTTTGATAAAGGTGGTTGGTTTCACATACCTAAACCATGAATAAATTTTACTGTAAATCCTGTTGTGTAGTTACATTATTGAAATGAGATTCTTTTTTATTGTTGAAGTTTCTGAAAAGATTCAACAAAATTCATGTCTTCTGCTAAATATCATTCATTCATATAAAGATATACATTTATTACATAATATAATTACATATTTTTACTTTTCACAGATGATTCGTATTAATTTATTTAATTGGGACATGTTTTAGTCTCCATTTAAAGTACACAGTCGTGTGATATTTGCCTTGAAAATGATGCAAACAGTCATGATTTCACACTTTTAATACAATACATGAATAATCAATTGGTAGGAAGTGAATTACTTATTTGATGATGTGGGGTGATGTATGAGCATGTCTTTAATGCAGTCACTTAAGGAATTTAAGTAGTTAAAGATGATGCATATTGTTGCAACACTATTTCTACTGTTTTATTATGTACAAGAGCTGAAGTGGCTAATTGTGAAAGTCATGTGCAGGAATGTTGAATTTCTCAGATCTCGTGAGAGAGTTTTCAAGTGTACTAGATAAAATATGTCTAGGTGATGAAAGTCAGTTAGTCAGACCTGACTGCATTTGAACTTGCTCATAAACATACTCTGATAAAATTGGTTTTTACCCAAAGTAAGATAACCTTGTATCAGTTACCATGTTTGCGTGAAAACATGCAATGTGAAATTTATGTTTTGGTAACACATGTTCATTCTTTCATAATAAGACTGTACATAACGTGTGTTTATTTCTGTACCATTACAGTGTGAAGAAGAAATCAAAGCTTTCACAAGAAAGATACAGCTTCTAGAAGATGACTTAGAGAGAACACAGAGCAAGCTTGAAGAGTCCACCACAAAGCTGGAAGATGCTACAAAAACAGCAGATGAGAGTGAAAGGTATACAACAAATCATGTCTGTAAAGCTGACCATTGGCTTTCAGCGTATTAAAGACCCCTGATCATTTAAAACTGACTTTGGATGCTATAACTAATAGCATTTCTCCCCAAGAAAAACACAGGAATCAACATTGGTTTAAGACTAAGGGGAACACAGTTCTATCATTCTTCTTTTGTTAAATTAATTTTTCAATTTGAGTAAATTAAATGTGATCACGGGGCTTTAATGCAAGCAGCAGATTTGGACCATAATGATATTATGTCTAATATGATGTCCTCACTACATGCTTTATCCATGTTTACAAGACCTTTATAAAAGAACAAACCTGATCTTACCACTTTTATTGTCATGACTGTATTCTCTGCAATATGCTACAAGCTACAAGTTCACTTATTATTATTAGCATACTAGAGCATAAAGTGCTCGAAGTGAGCTATTGTGATCATCCATTTGTCTGTCTGTCCACACTTGCCTTGTTAACACTCTAAAGGGTGTTTGTCTTGATAATTTCTAGGTCAAGGTTGATTATGGGTCACATCGGATTAAAAATTAAGTTACCAGGTCAAATATAAGAAATCTTGAGAACTCTAGTAGTCACATTTTATTATATAGCCAATCATCATGTAAATTGACCAGTGTTTGTCTTGCCAAGGGCAAGGTCAAACAGAATGTTTATGGATATGATAAGTTTAAGGTTGAATTTCTGTCATATTGGGTCATAAGGTGAGCGATGTAAAGCCATTTTGGCCCTCTTGTATCAATAAGTGCTTATGATTCCATATATGGCAACTAAGCTGTTCAAATTGAACAGTTCCTGTTGCAAATGTTGCTTTTTTATGTGGTGGGGTATTTCCCAGGTATGATGATGTCATAGGTATCCAAGCATTCTTAGGTAAAAAGTCTGTTATGAGAAAACCATATCAGGTTTTTAATACCCAAAGAACAAGACCAGTCTGCACAGCCAAAGGAGTCTGCCTTGAAGTGATACTGTTGGCTTATGAAACACTATTATTAACATTATTGCATGTTGGTTTTCTCACAGCCTGACTCAGTTATTCTATGACTGTCGCCTGGGAAATACCCTATTTTTCCTTCTATTTATATATTTTATATAATATAGATATTATGTCTTTATTACACCATGCATGTACAATATCTGATTAAAAGTCAAGCTTAATGCATTGAGTATTGAATTATTAACTTCAGTTGCATCAAAGTTTTGTAATTCTGCAGTACAATTCATTGATCTACAAGATGCGTTGAGATCTGGTGTGGGGTTTATAAATGTAATAATTGCAACTGTGATATTCTTTTCCACTGGGCATTATATATTGATCTATAATGCGCCTGTCAATGTATTGATCTATCAGGAGTAAAGTGGATTGTGCCAAACATTCATATCTTTTCCCTGAACTGTCCTGTCCTTGACTTCAGCAAAATTTACTGTCAGAATATATTTTGTGCCTTGACAAGCCAAATGGGGAGTGTTTGGAAGTGGTCTTGAAGTGAACTGTTGCAGATAAAACTGTATCATGCTAGGGGCAAGTGGTTCTACCTTTGCAACAAGGACAGGTCATGATCGCATCTATGCAGTTTGATCATGATCTGCAGCCAGTATGTATTCAATGAACAAACCTTGGAACAAGTAATCATACTTTCCATAGTGAAAGGACACACCCTTTTAAGCTCTATGATAGGGTAAGGGGAAATATAAGGGAACCTACATGTACATACTAATAGTCTGAAAAACTCACTTCCAAAATACTAAAAGAAATTGTATATAGTACCACATGTTGCTGGCTCCAAGAACATCCTACTGCAAATTGTGGAGAAACATCTCTGCTTGAAAACTGTTACCTTATATTGATTTATCATTTATATAAAGAAGCTGTAATCAGTTTGAAGACTTTCACAGCCTTGTTGCAGAAATGCTTCAGCATTTGGCTTGACTTTGGTTTCAGTTAGCTGGAGGGTCCTGTCTCTGGACTCTCAACAGTAGTCTTTATGATTATCAAATCAGATTTTCGTTGACATATTATTGATATAATGTTGATATATTAAACTGAATGAATATATTGTATAATGTTACTGTATATTGCATGTACAAGTAAAACCAGTCAGATTTCTTGATACATGTACTGTTGCTGTTACATTGGTAATCCAAACACTAGCGAAAATATACCAGGATGGTACAACTATTGTTCATACAAAACATCTGAAGCAGCCTTTGAAAAGTCTTTTTTAGCATGCATTGTTAGTGGTTTTTCAAAAATATCTCATAGCTGGCATATTTTTAAAAAGATGGGGATTGAAATTTGAAATTTGGAACCAGTCCCATGCAGAAGTGAAATGTCTGCATGAATCATGAGTTTCTATTCTTTAAATAGATTCTATGATAAGATCGATCATCAGGCTTAATTCCCTGCACTTGAAATATATTTTGGAAGAAAAACTGTTTTTGGTTACCATAGCAACAGTACACTGTAATATATACAAGGTGTGTGGAACCATGTGTTTACAGGTAGAGATGTGAAGGCAGATTTATTATACAACTGTTAATATTGTTACTAACATTTTGCCATAGGGTGTTGGATAAAAATGCTGTCAGAAATAGAAATGGGTTTATTTGTCTAGAAATGATGGTGACTCAGACATTCTGATGTGTTTATTACATACATGTAACTACACAGCATCATGCCAGTACTGCTAGCAAGCTATTCCACTGCTATAATGGCAACCTAACATTTGCTTATATATTATAAACAATCTATAATCATTCACTACCACACATTGTGTAATAAGAGGAGATGGTTGCTTTCTTTCTTCTTTGCTTTTGTCTGTCTTTTACTCTATTAAACATTATTTATTTTTGACATTAAGGTTGTTATAAGAAGAATAAAACAGCTCACATGGTCTGTTTGAAGCATCTCATGTTAGTTTTTTAAAATATTTTGCCAGAGCTCACACATTGTCTGGCAGATGCACAGCCCCCTCTCCCATTGTTCATGTTACCTTGCCTCTGTAAGACTAAAGTGTTTTTGAACAATTACTTAAAAACAAAATTTATAAGAAGAATACCTATGTAGTGTCAGACAGTTAATCCTTTGACCAAATTTGGTTGCAGAAGTATTATAATGAGTTATGGTATTAAAGAGGACAGGCACTCTTCTAGTATAATACAGCTTGTGTTGACAAAGCTCTCAATGTATCAAAGTTTTGAAAGTTTTGAGTTAGCCAATATTTCCAGTGCAAATGCTACAAGTACATTGTGGTTGAAACTTGTTTGATGTCCTTTATAAAAGGACATTGACCTCATCAAAACAATATTTGCATGCTTTCCTACTCCATGTTGTAGCCTTGAAAAAGAAAGCACCAATCTCCTTTCAACTCTGTATTGTTGTTTTTCTCACTCAGTATGAAACATATTTTGCAACTTCAATATTCACATGATTTTATGTGAAGTTGAAATCCTTTCAATTCAACATAAGCTATAAAGAACCTTGCTTGTAATGACAGACTAAAAAATGTCAGATACAATGTGTTCAATTTATTTTTTAAAAGGTCTTCATTTTAATATATTATGTCTCGCTTCCTATTAAAAACTAGCTTTTGGGGTTTGGAGAACTAGTTTACTAAATAAAACAATTAGAAAGTCGGGTCTTCAGATTTTCTCTTGTTGGACTTTTGTCATTCTAAGATTAGTTTACATTACTTACTTTTAACATTTCTAATACTGCGGAAAGTAGGGTATTTCCTGTCTTAATACATTGGAGACTGGGTTGTTTTCTCTTCGAAATATCATTAGATTCATTACCCGTATGAAACACCCAAAACATGCATGCTGCCTCCTGTTTTTAGAGCAAGAAGGACATTGGATACCCGAAGTAAAATAGATGAAGATCGTAATGAAGAATTGGAAGCACGATGTAAAAAACTAGAGATAATTGCCGATGAGGCAGAGAAAAGATATGAGGAGGTAGGTTTCTATGGCAACAACCAATCAGTTAGCTTGCTGGCACTGGACATGTGATACAGTGAATCTGACGGTGGCGATATTCAGAGATATTGGTTCATATACTATTTAGGTCTGTCGTTTTAGTGAAGTGACTGAAAAATTCTAAAGAGATGAATTAGCCTTGTCAAGATTCACTGTAATTTCAAGTAATCCCAATAGGGATAAATAAGATGAAAAATCACATGCTTTAACATTCCCAGTATTAACCGAAAAACTTTCATTCCAAACAGAGCTAGGCGAGGATTAGAAAACCGAAGTTACTTGGACGAAGGCAGGATGGAGAAATTAGAACAAAATCTTAAACATATGGAAATGATAGCAAATGAAGCTGAGCAAAAATATGAAGAGGTAGGGCTAATTAGTTAGTAATAGTTTCAAAGTCCTTTTACAGGCATGATCCAGTAGACAATGTGAAGAATGTATGTTACAAGTTGGGTGGGGTACATTTTGATATATGATTATAGGTCAGTTGTTTTTACAACATTCTGAAGTGGATCGTGCCTGTATAGCCAGGTTTGAAGTGATAAAAATACTAACTTATCTTTTTCCTTGCAGATAAGATTGGTGGAGTTAGTTGACTTAAGGTATCAAAAACATGCAGTGGGCTAAAATTGTATATATAAATGATTACTTTAAATGTACGTTTTGTTTCTATCAGAGGGCGCAAGGTACTTGAGAGCAGAAGCATTGCCGATGATGATAGGATAGACCAATTAGAGAAGCAAGTTAAGGATGCTAAATATGTAGCTGAGGAGGCCGATCGTAAATACGATGAGGTGAAGTCATGAATGCAGCATGAGAATGATATGTCCCCTTGAAATAATGTCCCTTTTGAAAAAAGTCCAGCTTCCTGTAAATAAACTAGTCAAAGGAATGCATTATGTTAGTGTGTGATACAGAAAAATAGATCTATTTATTAATTCTGTCAGAAAAATTTAATAATAAGTAAATTTACATCTTTTTATATTGCGACTCTTAGACTGTTCAGTTTTGCTGATACTTAAAAAAATATAAAAAACAATTTTTATTTAGAACTTTGAAAAAATTTATTTGTTAAAGAAGCATTTATAAATAAGTATTTGAGGAAAGAAACATTTAGAGTTATCTCCCTTGGATGTTCTAACACACCCACTACTTATAACCATTGTAATGAAATGCAGTATGCATTGTACATGTAGAAATGTCGATCAATGTGTCTTCCTGATTAACTCATGTTTTCAGGTTACTACAGCATGCCTTCCCAACCAGAAGTAGTGATGATGACCTGTTAATCCTATAAGGCTATGTTTAAATAGAAAAAAAGCTATTACAAAATTTGTGGGTTGATTGTGAAACTATTATATCTGCATATAAACAAAGAAGCAGGTATAATGGTTTCTCTAGCAACTCTCCAAAGTATCACTCTCTGAACCCAAAATTTGATATTAAATCTGCAGAAATGAACTTGCAATAAGAAATACAACATAATACTCAAGCTTTTCACTTATGGTTATAAATGGATTGTTCAGTGGCAAAGAGTTTGATCAGATGTTACATTTGTACATTAATCTACTCTATTGATATCAGGAAGTTGTCACTTGTAAACAGTCAATTGAGATTGTACATGTTGGATTCTAAGTAACAGGAAACATTAATTTTCATTTTCTATTTTCAAAAATCATAGTATTCTGAATTTTCTATTTTGCAATTAAAAAATGGCTTCAGATTACACCAATTATTTGCAAATGTTTTTTGATATATCTTTAGTTAATTTATAAGTTTGGTTATATGAAGGGGTTGTAACTTTGTTGGTGCATATCACCCAAACTGTGAATGGACACAAAACATAATTGAATTTTGGGGGAGAGTGAGTAAGACAAGTCCTATGAAAATGTAACAATGTTTCTGCCGAAGTGAAGCTTTTTACTACTGACTTTATGTTGTGTTTGAAAAAGTTCTGTACTGAAAAATCAAAGTCATTCACTGTGCAGATATATATATATGCATTTTCATAGGACTCACCATTACATTATTTCAGTTTGTTTATATGCTCATTAACTGTACATTTAAAAGTCTGTCATGAACAATGATTCTAAAGCCTTTACACTTTGGTACATAATAGTAAACCGCTATGCCATACACTTAATAACCCAAAAGAGCCAGATTCAGTCCCTAGTCAAATGTCCTTTGGTAAGATAGTTGGTTATATTGTGTCTCTATCCGCTCAGACACCTGGTACCACATGTGCTGGTCCACTAAGCTGATAATGGATACCTGTTACTGAAAGTCATTTTGGGTGGTGTCTATAAGTTGAGAGAATTGCAGTTGGGCTTAAAAAAGTTCAGAAAATCTTACATTGGTGATGTTTTTCTTCTTTGAATTTGTTGCAATGAAGTATGGAGATTATTGACACAGACTGCATTCAAATACGCTGCTGAAATATTTCAATAAATCCATTGTGAAAGCTTTCAAACTTTCCCGATTTGTAAGTTAGAGGGTTTCATAGCCATTGACTGTAGAAACATGAATCTTTTTATATGATGTCCATATATTAAAGCAAGCTTTTATGACAGACTTTTAATGCTTATAAAATATCGTTTGACGTTTCTAACACTGAAATTGGTTTTAACATTCCATCATAGTGGTACTTACAATGTGTGTAACAAAACGTCAAGATAAGTTGTATTAAATGGGAACAGTTGAATGTAATTTGAATGCATTATACTGTAGCAAACTACTATGATGTATGAAAATCAATTTCAGGACAGTGTTTATCATTAATATTTACATAAGAATGTTTGATTATGAGTCATACTAGAATACGTTGACATAGTGGTATGCAGTTTAATCATTCCGTTTTCGGAGCCACGAAACGTGCATGCGACTAATAAGTGTCGTATTTTTCATATTTAACCCATTTGTGCCTAGTGTCTGTTAAAACATGGACAGTTCGAAAGCAGATCACAAAAGTAATGTCTGAATAGGATTTTAAGTTGTTTGCCGTTTGGACTTCTGCAAGACAACCATATTAAAAGAAATAGATTTGCTCAAAAAAGGAAGTTGTACAATTGTAAAGTCTAGTTATGAATGGGTTAAATATGTGTGAATTAAGTGGGAAAAGCAAAACTGTTCCGTCTACAAATTCTGTTTGTTTGTATATAGAACAGTCCTGCTTTCACACATATACAGAACCAAAACAACAAAAACAACGATATGCATGACTGTTTTGATTGAGGCATGGCGAGTTACCCCCCACGTTTGTTGCATGGTAAAAAGCTAACCATTCTTATGAGAAAAACGTGGACGTAACCAAGCTATGTTCTCTTCTGTCAGGCTGCCCGTAAACTTGCTATCACTGAAGTAGACCTCGAGCGCTCCGAGACCCGATTGGAAGCTGCAGAAGCGTATGTATCAATTCTTGATTGTTTCAACAATTTCTGTCTAAGTGAATTCCTTATAGGCATACTGCTATTACGTTTATGGGAAGGGCTTAGGAAGTATAGGTGTGTTATGTTACCACCCATTGGTTAATTAATGGTACCTGAACTTGAAACTGTGGTTCTACCTGAAACTTGAGCGTGCTTTATTCAAACAGTCTGATAAATATTTCAATAAGTTTGAAGAAGTCGTGCATAGGAATGAAAAGTCTGATTGCGTTATTTGAGCACTCCTCTATATTTGGGAAGTTTCTGTGAAAGAGATTATGAATAGCTTATAACTGTTGATTAATGAACGGTGTTAATAGCAGTGGGCAAACAAGTTAATCACTTAGACAGTACAGGTGTAAAAATGTATAAATTTTGTGAGATGCTACATAATGTGCTGTTTACCATGGTAAGGGTTGAACTTCAACCTCTTACTGTGGATAAATGGTATCACTGTAGCAGGTAGTTTCAATGAATTCTTTTAAGTTGACTTGTCACTTTCGTAATATATACAGGCTGCTCGGAAATTGGTTGTATCCGAAACAAATTTAGAAAGAGCTGAAGATCAGTTAATGATGTACCAGAGGTATGTGATGTATACGTAACAAAGAGTTACAGCAGATTCTGCACTTGCTGTGATAATCTCCCTTTACTGGTGTCGGTGACATCTTTGTATATAGACACCCCATATAGTCACTTCTTCAACTCTATACTTTTGACTACTTTTTGTATCAAAATATATATCGTAAAAAATTACTGGATAAATATGGATTTTTTTGCTCGTAATAATGAAATTTCAAAAATAAAGGGAAGTTATTCTGAGACTGATGTAGATGTCAAACCTGTTGCAGCGGAAATACATTCTTATAAGTCTAGGTACCTATGTTTATAAGAACTTCAAACAATGCTTGTCACATCAGGCAACATCTTTTTCTTTTTGTAAAATTCATAACTTTATTGGACATGCATTCGAGAATTTAATTGTAAGCACGCATTTTGCAAATGCAAGTATGAACGTCAAATTGATTAGCTGTATTTTGGTTTGTACAGAAGTTGCAACATAAACAGATGGCAAATACATTCACATATACTTTTGATACAAACAGATGCAAATACCTCTCACAGCTTTTCTTACTGGCTTGTTGAATTTTCTCTTACAATTAACCAGATAAGGTGCTACAGAGTATAGAAACTTGGTCAGGTTGATATATTTCTGCAAATGTAATTGGCAGATATTGAAGAAAAGATCCAGGGGACGCTTTATTGTGATCCAAAGAGTTCAAAGTCAATGGTAAAAAGTTGTTCACAGTTACAAGTTTATGTTTAATTTCTATTGAAAGAAAGTTACTATATTTTTCACTGGTAAAAGATATATAGAAACACTATAAATGGTAGACTAAACCTGTAGACACTTGTAATAATAACCTATGGTTAGCCTAGATATGTTAGAGGGAGAAGAAGCCTTGTTTGTTTAACAGTTTGTTAAATCCTTGGGTAATGATTTGTCTCGAGCATCTTTGAAAAACTGTCTTTCAAAATGGGTTGTTGGGGAGGGGTGAGTGTATTGATCCTCTAATGTACATTAAGTTGAATCTCGCATTGTCATTGAAAGGTACAACATTTGGTGTGAAGTTAGCGGGAAGGGTGGGGGATAGATATATGTGTGCAGTGGTATGTCCTCACAAACACAAAAATCAGTATTAAATTTTGTAAAAGTAAACCTTGCTAAACATAATCGGATGAAATATCATCATATGAAGTTGCAGAAAATTTTAAGCTTGCCCCTTCTACATGTATAGCATCCTGATAATATCTAGTAACTGTATGCACAAAAAATGAACTGTACAGATATTTGACATTATGGGTATTAAATTCTGTCATATTACCACACACCCTTCTATTGTATGCAGACCTTGCATAGATACAGATGCAATCTGGGTATTGTATGTGGGTTGGACGAACAGGGTCAATTATGTGCGTACATGTAACTTTAATAGTTACAGAGATGGTAGTTTGGCAAGTGTCATATACTGTATGTTCTTTTACAGGTTATGTCTCAACATATGTTACATATTTACAAGACTTGCATGTTTTTGTTTTGCATGAAACAAACTGTTCTGCTTGTAGCTGTAGTTAAATTCGTCAATAGCACAATGTAATATCGATACAAAGAATATGCAACATGTGAAGTAAAGATACTGGATTATTACCACCAGTTTCTATTAAACTTGTGACATTGGGTTAATTAAAAGCATGATTTGGTTGTGGATTTACTTTCCTTAAAATAGTTGGTCAAGTGATTCACTGAAATACATGGAACCGTCTTATGGAGTAAGAATTGGATACTTTTCGATCAAAATAATTTTTGTATGAAATTACAGAAGGAATCAGTAACTTTTCAATAAACAACAATTTTTGTAAGAAAGTACATGGGACCATCTCTTGCCAGTTGGGTTATAGCTGGACATTCCAGTAATATTTCAGCAAACAATATTTATTTTTTTATGAAAGCCTTCATATTAAAGTCAAGTTAAATTGTCAGTGTTCATGATTGTGCTATTGTCAGCTCGCACATGTAGTATATATATAGCCGCTTAGTATGTATTTCTGAAAAGCAAAATGTGTTCAAAGTGTGTTCATCAACCAAAATTCAAAAAGATGGGAAAATTTGAAATACGTGCATCTGGTATATTACCAAAAATCACTATTTTAGGGGGAGAAACACATGCGCTACATTTTGCTAAAAGATTTGGTTTTTCCCTTTGTTTTGTTTCTAAACTTGTTCAGAGGGAAATTCAGAAGGATGCCTTCATTGAAAAATTACATCGCTTAATCTCTTAGTCGATTTTAAGTTTCGGTGTAAAGCCAAAGGTCCGGCTTTGATAACCCATCACCTCAGTTTGGCAAATGCAGTTATTTTAAGATAAATATCAGCAATTTTGGCTGGTGCAGAGTTTTGTCCGATATTGAGAAATGATATTGAGAAACGGCAGGCTTATCACTAAATACTATGAATCACTGAAAATGATGTTTTTTGATAAATGCATTAAAAAAAAAACATTGAACAGTTCAGTTGAAAGAGTCTGACTCATTTGTTCATTTCAGTAACATAAGGGTCCGACATGAAGGCATCTTAAATATTTGGAAAACGATTAATGCTGAAGAAAAATGTTTTAAAGCTTAAGACTTATTTTGAATAAGTAAATTTGTAAAAAAGATCAAGCGTATTCTGTAAAAGGCATTTTAAAAGTATACTAATATTCTTTAAATAATTAATTCCTTTTAGTTTGGAAAGTCACTATTTGTTATTAATTTTCTGCCACATAACACTTGTGTGACCCTATGGAATGTGCATGGTTGTTATATGTTTGTGCTTGACCCACTTTTCAGAAAAATGAGAGATTTAGAAGATGAACATATTTCTTTAGGCGCACAAGCAAGAAGTTTAGAATCTGAAACTGTTAAGGTAGGTTTACCCCACCCACCAATACTAACATAAATTGTGAACCAGTCTGGTTATGCAGACTGATTTACAGATTATGAGTAAGTAGACTGGAAGAATGACTACATAAAGTCATGAAACCAGACTACTTTTTCTGCAAGAGCTTGGAAAATGAAATGTTCACAAATTTCAGGAAGAAAATTTGCATGTACCTGAAAATAAAGAACATAAAATATTTTACAAGGTCTGCTGTTGGTTTTTACCTACGCTTATTTAAGGCAGACTGATTTACTAAGGTAAAAAATTTTAAAAGAGAAAAGTTTGAACTTCAAACTATTTTATATAAAAAACAAAGTGCAGAATGCCCTCAGTAAGCGTAGGAAAGTGTTTCATATATGGATCAAACTGCAAGTCCCTTTTTTCACGTGTGAATTGAACCCCTCCCTCATCATTGAGCCCTTAGGTACTTTTTATCGTCATACCACGTAGCAGAGCATGTACCAGTCTAGCATGCTGTACTGTGATTGATGTTTTTATCCAGATGCATAGAGAGCAGCGTTTTCTACAGGTCATCGTTTCTTTCTCACCTCTGCAGCCATTGCATCTGCTTTTGGCGTCGCTGCGACCACCACCCTCCACGTACACATGACCAGTAACGGCCTTTCTTACTTTTCAGCAAAATTACTGAACTCAGTGAAGAGCTTCAAGTGGTTGGTAATAACTGTAAGGCCCTTCAGAACGCCGTAGATCAGGTAAGAGAATACTAGGGGACTTGCAGTTACCATGTATGTTAGAGCTAACAGTAACGTTTGCATTGCAGGAAAATTCTCGAGCTGGAGGAGGAACTGAAAGTTGTCGGCAACAATATGAAATCACTTGAAATAAGTGAACACGAGGTAACAGATCGCGACACAAAAAAAACCATCTCACACAGGCATGGTGTTAATGCTGCCTGCCGACAGCCAGGCCTCGCTGCTTGAATCTCAAAAGTGTTGATATGTGCATGTGTAAACATGAGATACAAAACACTGAAATGATTGACAAACATTAATGTGTACTCTTTTATATTGTACTTTTAGTCGTGCGCATTTATACATGTACGGACGGCTTTTCAGTGCTATTTTTCAGGACTCAAAAGATTCTCTCACATAGGGTACTATATTGGTCTTCACTAAAAATGCTCATTTATCAAAAGTTATTCAAATTTGTCTTAACACATCATAAATATATCGAGGATTTTAAATGACTTTAAAATTTTCTATACAAACACTGAATGCAGTTTCCTAAACCGTGTGTGCTGCAAGAATAATTGCAAATAAAACATTTCTGCAGTTATGGATGGCATAATAGAAACAAGCATTTTTCCAGAAGAACTTTTTTTTTTAAATCTATCAAAAATATAATATTATGTAAGGAATAAAAATATAAAGATGCAGAGCTTCCTGAAGAATGCATTGAAGAGCCTGGAACCAGAGATACTTTTGTTTCCAGTTTACATGTTGATATGACAGATCATGTCTGCCAGACACCAAAGCTGACATGCTGTTTGCAAGTCATGCATTTTTCTTGTGTAAATGTCATCGATTCAATGCAAGAGCATTGCAATATCTTTTTGACATGTTCTAATGTGTTGCATTGAATCTGCGATAGTATTGACAAGTTCTGGCTAAAGGAATTCCATATTATATGTGAATCGATGTGTGGCTAAACCAATTTAAAAAGACATTTGTTTCATAAACATGGAAAAATGGGGAAGAACTAGACTTCATTGGATATAATTGTAACAGATTCATAATTTATATATGAAACTGTAGTGTGCAATATTTCAGAAGCCTTTAAATGCAAAACAAAACACATGTTGACTTTATACCTCGGAGTTTTAGGGATAAAATTTGTTGATTTTCAATCTTGCATCGGCATGTCATTTAAAAGAATGTAGAAAGAACTTGTCAATATCATAAAGTGTAGTATAGATAGTATTTTTAATTTTCAGTCTGTAATATATATAATTGTGTTTCAGATTTTATGCGCATATTATTCATTACTGCACAAGCTAACTGGAATGCTCATCATATAAGAATAACGTCAATGTGTCACATTAAGTTGCTTAAACGCTGCATGCGATATGCTCGACAATTAAGGTAGTAGGTCGCCTTTGTTTATTGGTTGAAAAGCGTTAAATGTAAATTGCTGTCTAAAATGAAGGAACCGTTGATAATTGTAATTCGCTTTTTGGATGAAGTAAAACAATAAGTGCAGGCCAAATTTTAGACTGACTGGTAGGTTAAACCATCTGTAAAAATAGAAAAATTAATTTGCACATTTCCAGCACCTATCTTCACCTACTACCTTCCTAACAACACCGTATATAGCATTTTGCGGATGTTAAAAGTTCACAGTAAGCAGCGATAAAAATCATACCGGAATAAAGTGACAAACTCTTGACTTGATTTTCAGATGAAATTTGTTGTTTCATGAAAAAGATCCTGACTACTGCCTAAGTACAGACATAATGAAACATTACTGAGTTAGAATTGAAACAATTTGGTTAGCTGTCGCTATTTAAATTTCCTTTACTGACTTTTTTAAAAATAGCGAGGACCGATAGATTAGGATAATACTTCGAGGTTTTTTTTTACTGGAACTAAATTTTAAATACACCAGCTGTATGTATGAGGCAAACAACATAGGGAGACTAATCGTGCACTTCATTTGCATTAAAGAAAAGAAAACTCTGGATGAACTAAGTGCTGCATGAGCTGACGAAGTAGTAGTTATTAACAAATGACAAGCTCTCAATGACACTGACCAACTTATAGCAGCATGCGAAATTTGTGCAAGCAAAACACTTAGGTGTAAACTTATGCAAGAACTATTTCATTCATATAAAAAAGTGTTTACAATTTGGTTTTCTGTGAAAATTTAGTTTTTAAGATTTTTAACTAGTGTACTAATTCTGCAAACATCTCAGTTTAAAAGTCATCGTTATTCATAAAGCAGATCATTTGATAAATAAATGAAAAAAATAAATGGAGCCCTGTCTGATAGAGCTTCCTTAGTCAGTGGACTGGTGGGCAGATTAAAGTCTTTTAACAATTTTTTTTTATCAGCAGACACTTGTTTTTCATTGTATTGCATTGAGGTAGAGATTCAGAAAGAAAAAGTTATATTGTAAGTCATTTTATGAAAAAAAGGTTCATGTTTTACACAGCTCTGAGAGGATTAATGTGAATTTGTTTTGTAAAAGATTTCACAGAAGACTAGATTTGGTATCCTCATTAAAATGTCACTTTTACTATTTTTCCAGCAGCATAAAATATCAGTTGAAAGAAATTGCCTGATCTACTTGACAAGTTTTATTTTAAATTAATGACTGCATGGTATCTATGTTTAAAGCAAAAACATCTTGGTATATTTTATGGTTAGAAACATTTGGCATAAAAATGAATGGTCATTTATTTGGCTAAAAATTCTCGTTATTTTAGATTGAATAAACAACATCGAGGTGCATTTAAAGCATATTTAAAAAACAGAATATTTTTCTGCAAACGTTACAAAGTTTGATTAAAAATCAAAGTATAATGTATAACTGCACTAGGTCCTTCAAGATTACTATGGTAACAATGCCTTCAGTGAAATAGCAATGCCGCTGTTGCAGTACTGCAGTACATTGTAGTCAGTTGCCGCTGCTGTGCTGCTGTTAAGTCATAAGTTTAGACATTGCCTCTTCCGCAAACGTTGTTAATGTATGAGTGTTTGGTCTTGATTTTAGGCATCTCAGAGAGAGGACAGCTACGAGGAAACCATCCGGGACTTGACTCAGAGACTCAAGGATGTAAGTAGAGCTTGCTATATACAATACATGTCATATTGTACAGTGCTGTTACATAATAATGCTAATAATCTATTGAATTTCTTTGAAACTTGTATGTATTAAGACATTAGATTTGTATGGCTAAAGTCAAGACTGTTGGTATATATAGAAAAAAAAGTTATCTCATGATTATCTTTTATTGCTTGAATTTCAAATATGTATGTATAAATGAAATTTAAATTAAGTGTTAAACTATCTACATGTATATTATACAGTATATCCTCTGTATTTTCATAGATTTTCAGCAAATTTACAAGTTTGTATATTGTTATATATAGATTTCTTGGCAAACTTCTTAATATGATACTGCTTTACAGAGAAGTACTAGAGAAAATTTCTGGACAAAATGTTGAATATACTGATTGTTAGTAAAAGAAATTATGCAATGAAATACTGATGAAAGAAATGTTTCTGTCTTTAAAGTAAAGTAGGTAGGAGTAAATAAATGTTGCAGTTTCACTATGTAATATGTACTTTAATCTATTTAGTCTGCACGCAGTATTGCTACACTACTATCAATATTTTATACCGAGTCAGTGTTGGGAAATACTGCAGATTTACAAAAAATTTAACACTAAGTAAGTTATGTTCATTCTGATGCTTTACTGGTGGCAGACCAATTTTTGTAAATACATCGAACACTAACCTATACTTAGAGAATTTGAAGTAAACTTCTGCCTAATACTGTAGTCTAGGTGGTACACTAGTTTTCAGCGGAGTAGGTTTTTGGAGTAGGTTTTTGTAGTATACTCGAAAAATGAAAATAAAATAATCTTACCTAGGTTGAAATTCATCGCACCAGTCAGCAATAGTTTTACTACAGACTCGAAATTAATGGACCATTAAATATTTAGAATTCTTCAGTGATGTCAAGGAATGTGCAGTTGTCTGTAGTTTATAAAAAAGATGATAATGCAGCAATGTGTGTTTTTGTGTCAGCTTGTATGTTCATTGTTTGTTGTCCAGCTGTTTCCATTCTGAAATTTTTAGTTTGCTCTATACATTGATACATGCAGCATGTAAAATGCAACTGCTGACATCAGAGCATGCTTTATATTTAGAAACAAATTAAAACGCAACATGTAAGATGGGTGGCCGAAATTGGAGGTTATGTTTTGTACAATAATACACAAGCATCAATATTATTTTAATACATCGTATGTCACATATGCAAAGAATTTCACTACCTATCAGTATATTTACCATTTTACTCGAACGTTTCTCAATAAAGTCGATATACAGTAGTTGTATTGGAGTCCCTATGTGATGAAATCATTCCTTGTACCAGTAAGGAAAATGTGCTATTTTTAACTTCCTTTATCCTTGATAATAGTTGAAAAATACAGCTTCTTAGTACAAATGTATGTAGAACAGAGATATGTTTATGTATCGATCATGTATTTTAAACCATAACTTACTCTGATATAGGCCGAGAACCGTGCGGCAGAGGCTGAACGTGTTGTCAACAAGCTCCAGAAGGAAGTTGACAGATTAGAAGGTAAAGGCTCCAAACTGACCAGCTCCTGGTTGGCAGTCCGAGCTTCGAGCATGAGACGATCCCCCGCTTGAATGGAATAACACCCTGACAAACTGCTTCCATTTAATCACAATGTTGTATTTCAGCCATGGCATTTGAATCCTGAATGGAATTGTGAATTGGTTGTCATAGATACATGCAGATTGTTGAGACAGAAATTATGAAAATCTTATTAACATTGTTTAGATGTTGTGGTAGTTGGGAGGAACACATTCTCCCAAATCTAGACTGAAGGGGTAAAGCAACGAAAAGTGAAATTAGTCTCTTTATTACCAACAAACGGACTAATTTTATTTTAAACCCTGTAAATAGGCTTGGATATTAGTTTTACTGATTTTACTTGTTTAAAATACTTGATAGAAACTAAATTATACGGTAGTTTTTAATTGATAAAGAAATCAGTTTGTTAATTAAAAGCAATAGTAAAGATAATCCAGAGAAGTGTTAACATTTTAAAAAGTCGACATTTCCATTCTTTCGGTTCTAAAGCAAATGTCAACTTCATTTCAGACGAGGCCTGCAGGCCTAAAAACGTAGGAATCACTTCACCTATTCCTGTGAACTATGACCCCAAAATGTACCAGGCTGCTGGTCTTTCCCTGTCACCAGCTTCGCCGACAAATTATTACACGCAAGCACAGTCTGATTATGGCATGTCGGACTTTTAAATGGTACAGGATCTAAATTTTCAGAATGAGTCCTGTTTATTTCCCCTTTGAGTGCGGAAAGATTTGGTGTAACACATGTACCAGTAAACACCCGATGATTGCCATGTACCCATGTCCAGTTTTGTACCTATATGTAGTACAATAGTAAACCGTAGCCTGTTTCGATTTAGTTTCTGTCCATTGTATATGATAATCTGTCCATTTGATTTGATAAGCAAACGTCTGTGACAAGGTTTTTCCATTCTGATTTCAAACGAGAACTTTTAAGACAATTCGTAAGTTGCTTTATTCCACAACTGAAATATCATCTGGCAAGAAAGTTGGCAAAAGTGTAAACAGTTGTTTTCACATGTTTAAATAACAGGATATAAAGCCCAAAATATCATGTACCAATCACACTAGGAGTTTTATAGAAGCAATAAAATTTCATGCCCACAAAGAAGGAAAATGTATTTATGAGCATGAAACCAAATTGATCATAGATTGCTTTGATAAAACCTTGCAACAGATATTTCAATGTATCAGTATATACATTATCCAAGCCTATGTACCAAAGTCTGTAGAATAACTAACACTAACAGCATGTTGATGATCTTTTTTCAGGCGACGAACATGGAGAGAAAACTTGTGTTTTTGTGTTAAAGCATGATGGTTCCTTTTTGAATTTTGCAGGATTGAAATGAAATTTTGATACGCTTTACAAAGCTGTTTAAGAAACAATTGATAGAGAATAATTTGAAGGAGATATGAATGTCTTATTTGCTTTGTGAGAAACGAAAAAAGATACAAGAGAAATACAGTTCATATAAGATACTGTGACAGTGATGCAGCAGAAGAGTCCAATATTGATGTGTACACATTTATCATTATATGACTGTCACATCATCCCAAATGAACTGTACCTTGCATATTAAGTTAAACAGCTTTGTATTGCGTCAGTGTATTATACTGGTGGTACTGCAGCTACATACAAGTATGTACTTAGTACTGCAAGTAGTGTTTGCATCGTGTCTCTAAGGTGTTTGAGGCATTTTAGTAACATCTGGCGTAAAATGTTACTCAGATAAATTATTGGTCTGCTAGTTCGTGCACATAAAAAAGCATCAACAAAAATAAAACCAAAATAACACACACAAACATTAACTTTCAAATGAGGCGTCCTTTCGAAAGTAGCTTAAATTTTTTTTAGATTTATTAAGGAATTACTGAATATGAATGACTGCAGACCTATTAACTGAGTGATGAGTTATTTCCAGATGTACAAGTTAAAACGATAATTCACAAGTTGTGTGTTCATTGTTCATAGCATGTGATTTTATTTTTCCCCTCTTAGCTTGAGAAGCGTGTGGAGGACTCTGACAGAGAAAATAATAAACTTAGGACGGAGTTAGATAAAAACGAAAGTAGGTTGACACTTTTGATAGACCCTTGCTCAAGTACCATGTATTACGTTTCATTTAAAAAGGCACTTTTTCATGAAAATACAACAGTTAGCCTCGGGAAGGTTAAAATTCTGAATAGTGGCATTAAGTAAAGAAAGAGGGGGTTGCTGTGGAGCACCACTGATCAAACCGCAGCCCTTGTTAACTCCCACTTGCATACAAGTCTGCGTTCTGATGTATGTCTGCCTTCATGATTTCTGTTTGATTTTAGCAGACGTTGGGGTTAAACTTTAACATGCCATAGACCAAAACCATGATTCTAAAATAAAGTATGCATTAATGTGTTACCAGAAAATTGTGATAAGAAAAGAGGAGAGATTAAAATCATAGAAAATGAGCTACAGTTTGCCCTGCTGGCAGTCGAAGATTTCTAGAGTATGTAAGAAACCTGTACCATGTATATTATTGTGGCAAAGGAGCAACACGGGTGATGGATGATCACCATGGTTACACTTTTGAGGAACTCAGTATTAATGTGTAACCAAGGTTACAACATTTGATACGATTAGTGTAGAGGCATTTTGAATGTTAACAGCATGACTTGCTGATTTTTGACTCGTCGGAAGATTTGAACCTTCGAGTGTTGGTTGCGAAGTTTGGGGCATGTTGCATTTGATTGTTTGCTGTTGAACGTAGGAGTTGCAGCGAGTGTTGTGTTTCTGATTTGCATGGTACTATTTCAGAGGAATATGACCAGCTGCAGACTGCATACCATCAGCTTAAAGAAGACTTCGACCAAACAGTCATTGATCTTGAAAATATGTGAGCATGTCTATCCCTTATGTTACCCAATATTTTGTATCTGAAGGTAACTATCTTGATACTAACTCAAACTTGTCCTAAACATTTCTCAACATTAATTTTAAGCATAAAAATGTTTCGAAAGTACTGCCGACCTTGACTCGGTGTCAATGGCTTGTTTAGTGTCATTTGGCTTGCAAAGCAGTTACATAAAATACGAAAATTCAAGAAAAAAAATTGTGTAATAGAATAACTGAATAATGGAAGATTTTACTTAATGGTTACATTGATAAAGCCAAACAGCATATAAAAACTGGATTGGATTGGATTGATAAATGTAAAACCACTTCCATTATTATTACTGGGTAGCTAGAACAAGGTGATTGTGCTAACACAGATATGATTGACTTGTGAAAGCATCGTGTGACATTAACACTTCCTACTTACACTTAGTAATATTTTGTTTCATTTTTAGTGCTTTAAATCTGCTTTTCGTTTTGGTGATTTAGATGAATTACTCTTTTATTTGACTAAATAAGTCTGTTTCTTTGTGCTCTACAGAATTTAATGATTACCTTAATAATATTTTCCTAGCTATAGAAGCTGTAATGATTAGATACTTCCATTAAAAGGGCTTTTGGGTAACACTTACTCCCTAGCAAAGGCATCACACCAACATATAGTTTGTTCAATAGGACTGGTGATAGGGAGATATGAAACTGTAGCTGAAAACAGGGTTTAACATCTTTAAATTTCTTTTACTTCATCTATGACAATTTGGTAGACAAAATAGGAACAAAAGGGCTAAAATGACATCTATGGTATTGTTTCTAATTAATGCTCCCCATCTTGTAAGTGCCCCTTGTGATCTTTCAACAGAAAATTGTGCAGTAAACACTTATTTTGGGGGCTGTGCCCGTCCGCAGTCCGTCCGTCCGTCAGTCCGTCAGTCCGTCCGTCCATTCTTCGTTCCGGACGATACTAGAGTTCCTTTTGACCTACAGCTCTCAAACTTCATAGGATGAATGGTCTTATTGAGCAGATGATCCCTATTGTTTTTGGGGTCAGTAGTTCAAAGGTCAAGGTCACAGGACCGTTGGTCAATTTCGTTCCGGATGATAACTAGAGTTCCTTTTGACCTACAGCCCTCAAACTTCATAGGATGATTGGTCTTAGAGCTGAGATCCCTATTGTTTTTGGGGTCAGTAGGTCAAAGGTCAAGTCACACTGACCGTTGGTCAATTTCGTTCCGGTGATAACTAGAGTTCCTTTAGACCTACAGACCTCAAACTTCATAGGATGATTGGTCTTATAGAGCAGAGATCCCTATTGTTTTTGGGGTCAGTAGGTCAAAGGTCAAGGTCACAGGACCGTTGGTCAATTTCCATTTCCGGATGATAACTAGAGTTCCTTTTGACCTACAACCCTCAAACTGGGGAGTCCGTCAGTCCGTCCGTCCATTCTTCGTTCCGGACGATAACTAGAGTTCCTTTTGACCACAGCTCTCAAACTTCATAGGATGAATGGTCTTATTGAGCAGATGATCCCTATTGTTTTTGGGGTCAGTAGTTCAAAGGTCAAGGTCACAGTGACCGTTGGTCAATTCGTTCCGGAGATAACTAGAGTCCTTTGACCTACAGCCCTCAAACTTCATAGGATGATTGGTCTTAGAGCTGATGATCCCTATTGTTTTTGGGGTCAGTAGGTCAAAGGTCAAGGTCATACGACCGCTTGTCAATTTCTGTCCGGATGATACTAGAGTTCCTTTGACCTACAGACCTCAAACCATAGGATGATTGGTCTTATTGAGCAGATGATCCCTATGTTTTTGGGGTCAGTAGTTCAAAGGTCAAGGTCACAGTGACCGTTGGTCAATTTCTCGTTATAATTTGGGGTCACTAACTCAAAGGTCAAGGTCATAAGGGGGGAGACAAGTTTTTTTGTGAAAAACAATCTCTAGTTTTCAGTATGTAACTCTGCTAAAGTTAGAAATAGTCCTGTACTTTCAAGTCAAAATCATGAGGTAAGATTAAATGAAAAAGGTCTCGTTGTAAATGAGCCAGGACTAAGATGGTCATAGAGAGAAGACTGTATTTGCCTCTCAAGGGTCCTTTGAGTTCTTGGTCATGCCTTTTGGTCATCCAAGTGCTCCTGTTATATTCCAAGAACTCATATCCATTTGATTAAAAGGTCTAGGTCACTATGTAGATAACATTTTTTGAAGAATAATTTATCTGTTATTCCTCTTCTTGTTGACATATTTTATACAGATGTGTGTCTGATCATGCATTGGAGCTTGTCTTACACAATTCTCATTGAACTGACCACTTGCTCCTAAAATTCCAACGTTTTAATGGACAGAACAGTTCTTGTTATGACATAAAATAGCGGTACCGTACCAATAATGTTGCGTTTAATTTTGCATTAAAGGGGTGTTGATTAGAAACAATACAGTTCATGTAATTGAAATTTATATGAAATATTGTCTTAGTGTTCAAAATCAGTTGTCTACCGTAAATTTCATGGTTGTAATGTAAAAATTTAACCAGTTTAAATGGAAATTACAGTTAATTCAGGGGTTCAAATTTAACCAAGTGTCAAAATTACAAAGGATCTGGATGACCGATGCCATAGGATGAACTTAAACCAAAGAAATTACAGCAAGTTCCAGACATTGAGGTCAAAAGTTAGGTCTGGGACATATATGTACAAGTCAATTATATGAAACAAATAGCAATATGATAACTTGAATATACTGTTCTCAATGGTGTCAATTGAAAGGAGTATTTTGCAGTTTTAAGAAGTTAAATCTGTAGTGAACTCAATATGTTCAGTATTGTAATGAGATATATTGAAAAAGTAGGAGATAAGTTAAGTAGATGTTAGATGCATTGTCAAAAACAGCCACCTAATGATTTAGCTTTGTTCAAAACTTAATA
Organism: Saxidomus purpurata; assembly: GCA_022818135.1. NCBI lineage: Eukaryota > Metazoa > Mollusca > Bivalvia > Venerida > Veneridae > Saxidomus > Saxidomus purpurata. Next base: position 29,280,580 of record JAFMSR010000018.1, read on the forward strand.
GATGAAATCTGTAATATGATACATTTGTACCGCAAACCTCATGTACACCAGACTGACCATTGCCATGTTTATGTTTTTTTCAGATGAATTACTTGCTGAAAAGGAGAAGTACAAGGCTATCAGTGACGAACTGGATCAAACATTTGCTGAGTTAGCTGGCATGTGAGAACATTAACTTCCGTCAGACAACAAACTATACACTTCATTTACATTTCTACAAAGCCCTGTTTCGCTGTTAAATGATGATGGACAATCTATGCAATTCTAGACTTTTCGGACATAAGCTGAAGTGATTTTACTACTGAAGATTTATTTATACGAAGTTAAAAGCCATTTTTAACTACATTTTGTACATTTTTAAAGAGAAAGATGTAGAGTAAATGATTGCTTTACGGCTTATAGTATTGTAAATTTAGATGTATCTGTGTGTTTCCGCAATATCACAGGGAGAGAACTTAGCAACAGTGGTCTTCTTTTTTCATTTATTGTTTTACTTTAAGGCTGTTCATGTTGCTATGTTATTGTTAGGTCTAAGTGGGTGTTTTGTTTTCTTTCATATGTGCAGAAAATTCAGCAAATGGAAATATAAATAGTAGCTATATTAACTAAATTAATAATACAGTGTATTAAATAGAAACATACTACTTTTTGAAATAATTTTGCCAGAAGCGTCTCCTGCCTTACCAGATCAATTTTGTATGTATGTATGTATGTAATTAAAAGATTGACAACATTCAGCCAAATCTTTTTGGGGTTACTTGCTTCAGTCATACACCAGGTTTCAGCATACAGACTGAAACTTTCGGTTTACAGGAGCTGTCAGTTTACCGAGACTGTCGGTTTAAGGAAATCTGTCTGTCGGTTTTACGAAATCTGTCGGTTTACTGTAACTTTCCTTACACATTGTCTAACCACCTGCGGTGTATAGATAATGGCCTTGTTTAAGTCCAGATAAGGATTCTATAGAGAAAGGGTTTCGAATGTTAAGTAGCTTCATTAACCTTTGGCTATATCGAAGAGAATGCGGGGAGGTACCCGAGTCAAGTAAATAATGTTGAAGTGTGCAGAGCCTGGATGGCAAAAGATATTTAAGTCCAATGGACTGCTAATAGCAAACTCACCACCTGCTATATAACATCTGTCATACATCTAGATACTCGTGCACCATCTGATCTATTGAAGAGCAATGAAATGCAAACATGGCAATATCCAGCCCCCTTCTGCCATTCCGCTCTCGCCTTCAACAACGACCCCATTCTTAACGTGTATGTACTGTTACATAGAAGTTATTTTGAACATTTTTGTGTTAAAAATGACTTGTAGCCCAAATAGAAGATCTTCATTTATATCATTTACAGAAATCTATTTACTATGTAAATTTAAACTATTTTGTATTACAAAATTGGTACCAATTTTAACTTTATTGTGTCATAGACAATTGTATCATTTATATTATCGGTTGCCAGTTTAGTATACTAAACTTGTCGGACATGTTCGGTGTATAGGGAGATGTTGTATATATGTCTTCGGAACTTACGTAGTTAGCTTGGCCTTCACTGCATTCTTCCTGGATATTGCCAACTTTGATTTTTAACCTTCAATAAAAAAATCATATTGTTACGAATAAGTATTGTTTTCGTTTACTCCCAGTAATTAAAATGATTCATGATTCGCCTGAAGTTAAACCCAACCAACGGTAATGGCAACTTCAGTTCGTCCATTTGCTGTTCGTGTTCAGTGCTATTCTTTCGTACAGTTAAACCTGTGTTACATAATGTCAATAAAGCCAAGGGGACAATGAAATCGGTGGCTGTTGAATTACAAGTTGATAAACTACGTTCAGGTGACCACAAACACTTAAGTATGTTTGTTTCGTGCTTGTTGTTTCTTGGAACAAACAAAAAAAATGCCTCTGCCTCCTCTGGCATTGTTGTAGGAAAACTTTGGCCATGGAAAAATGATCTGATTCCAATTCTAGCTGACTTGAGCTTTCAGCTCAATGGAGCTGATGTGATCACTTTTGTCGCTGTTACTACATAAAACCTGTTTCTGTTCAATTTGAACTTTTATCTGTAATACCCAAATTATTTTCAAGAAAAAACTGGGTGAGCAGTATTAGCGACAACTATCTTCTACCATTACCTTAGTCTTCCTTTGAACGCAGCAATCTAGGCTAAATACAACAAACATGCCAAGACATGAAAAGTTGCAGTCAAGAATGAAGTGTGTCTACTTGTGACCTTTTGCCCGACCTTTGTGCTACCTATCTTTGTATTGCGTGTGACATGTAATGGCAACATTTGCGTAAATGTACATGTACTTCAAAATGTGACAAAACTACAATCTGGACATATTTGATCCTTGACCTGCGACATTGACCTTGTTTTACACATCTATGTTTATTGGGTGACGAGCCATAATGCCTGAAGACATGAGCAAACATGGTCTTTATACTTTAACACTGTTCTTGTTATGGTGATCTTGACCATGGGCCCAAACAAGAGTGATACACTACCAGTTTGACCCATATTTTCATTGATCCGGTCGATTTTTGTTTGCCTCGAGGTTAACGACCCATGTGAAATATTTTGTAGAAATAGTTAACCCTGGGAGGTGCTAATATCACCTTTTCATTGGTACTATTAACAAAAAGAAATTAAAACGTGTCTTTAAATGAAATATGTAAACTCTTCCGCAAACAATCGAATTTTGTTTGTATCTTCCGCCTGTATCGGGTAATACCATGATGCAAGTGGGAAAAAATGAGAAAAAACAACAAAATGGTAATAAACGAGAGCCTTGATCAATAATAAATAAACTTGTTTCCCAAACGAAGTTAGGGGTTTAGGAGTCACCCGGGTTGGTGGTCGGTCGGTTGGTCGGTCGGTCGGTCGGTCGGTCGGTCGGTCGGTCGGGCGGTCTGTTGCATTTTCCTTGTCCGGAGCATAACTTGAAAACTACTGGTTGGAATTCAATACAACTTCATACAATGGTCAAGCACATTGAGAGGAAGTGCAGTGCACAAGAACTATAACTCCATCTTGACTAATTACAGAGTTATTGCCCTTTGTTACTTTTCCTTGTCCGAGCATAACTTGAAAACTACTAGTTGGAATCAATACAACTTCATACAAGGTCAAGCACATTGAGAGGAAGGCAGTGCACAAGAACCATAACTCCATCTGACTAATTACAGAGTTATTGCCCTTTGTTACTTTTCCTTGTCCGGCATAACTTGAAAACTACTAGTTGGAATTCAATACAACTTCATACAAGATCAAGCACACTCAGAGGAAGGCAGTGTACAAGAACTATAACTCTATCTTGAGTATTTACTGAGTTTTGCCCTTTGTTACTTTTACTTGTCCGAGCATAACTTGAAAACTACTGGTTGGAATTCAATACAACTTCATCAATGGTCAAGCACGTTGAGAGGAAGTGCAGTGCACAAGAACTATAACCCATCTTGACTAATTACAGAGTATTGCCCTTTGTTACTTTTCCTTGTCCGGAGCATAACTTGAAAACTACTTGTTGGAATTCAATACAACTTCATACAATGATCAAGCACACTCAGAGGAAGTGCAGGTACAATAACTATAACTCTATCTTGAATATTTACTGAGTATTGCCCTTTTTACTTTTCCTTGTCCGAAGCATAACTTGAAAACTATTAGTTGGAATTCAGTACAACCTCATACAATGGTCAAGTACATTTAGAGGAAGGCAGTGCACAGGAACCATAACTCCATCTTGACTCATTACAGAGTTATTACCCTTTGTTACTTTTCCTTGTCCGGAGCATAACTTGAAAACTTCTGGTTGGAATTGAATACAACTTCATACAATGGTCAAGCACAGTGAGAGGAAGGCAGTGCACAGGAACCATAAACCATCTTGACTAATTACAGTGTTATTGCCCTTTGTTACTTTTCCCTGTCTGGAGCATTTTTGAAAACTACAAGTTGGAATTCAATACAACTTCATACAATGGTCAAGCACAATGAGAGGAACTTCTAAGAACAATATCTCTTTTTAGTTTGTTTGCAAGGTATTATGTTACTACGAACTTCTTCAGTTTATAAAGCAATCCTTTTGGGGGTATTAATCACATTTAGTGATAGCTCTAGTTGATTCAGAAGTAACCGATTGGAATATAATCGTACAATGTCAGAATTGTTAAAATGTATTGGAGGTGTTAATAGCATCTCCCTGGTTACAAAATATACGGACCATAGCAACTGACCATACTTGTAGTGGGCCATACATGTAGAAACCTACACACCTAGGTGTTGGACGTCAGTCACGTGACAAGCTGAGTTATGGCGAACATTTGTGCAAGGTTGCTTTAAAATCTCTGTAGTTTGGACAAGTTTTGATTCATCCACACACAAATAACAAGCTGTTACTCTCGAGTAAAAAAAGTTCAGAGTAAAACAGTTCATACCGCTGGACTTCTGAAATTTGTACGACAGTTTGACAGTAAGGCTTTTATTGGTTTTATTAAAGTAAGGGTCGCAATTGCAAGCATTCAACTTGTAACACATCCTGTCTGATGAAGGTAAAGTTAGTTGCAGTACAGATACACGGACACGAATCAAAGCGATGAAACTACTGAAAGACTGCCGGCAGTATAAGGTGCTAAGATAGTTCCTATTGCAATTTCAATATTTTGATACCGACTGAAGCATGAAGATTTTTCTTGGACTGTGGCTGTTTATGTACCTGTCAATACAAAACAACATGAAGTTAAATTATTTGGTATATCAATCGAGGAATAAAAGTAATATACCAGTAACCAGGAGAGGAAAAGCGTTTCCGTACTGTCTATAGCACAATTTAAGGACCATAACTTTGCAAAAAGTATTCGATAGGATGAACCAGCTCTTGGTTTTAAAGATTATACGGGACCACATGTCATTTCGTCCCGTTTTGTAAGAAAATGGCGAGTTCTTTCTATTTAGATATTTCATAAAACATGGGTATCTATTGACTCCTCTATGTGATATAAGTATGCGACGATAATCCGCAAAGGGTCATAACTGAAAAACAGTCATCGAGTCGGGACATTAAGATGATGTGAGCATCTCTTCGTATACTAGTCAGTATTTGCTGAGAAATATGTTGAACAAGTGGATACTAGACAGACGGACGGACGAAGAGGCAACTAGACGCTTTTACGTACCCTTGTCATGGAAGAAATCGCAGTCATTACACCAATCGGTAAAACAGAAGAACTCGTACACAAGTCAGTATAATAATAACCAGATCACCTCTCGGGGTCTTCAAAAAATCAACCTCACCACAGCACCCGCCGACAACCAGACATATAATATACAGGACAATGAACGACAGCAAACGAGGTACACACTGCAGCTTAAATTTCATTTTATCACTTTCGCCAAATGCAAAGAAGTAATGGAAACCATCTACACATTAACGCAAATACTAGTACATGTCCACAAAAGGTGCAAACGAACAAATAATAAAATAACAGGTTAAGTCCGAGGTTACTGCCACGAATGGTTAGTTATTCAAAACGTTGCAGTTTGCAGTATAATAAAATGTGGCTGCATTGACACGGACCGCTCTATACTATAAGGGAAGTAACCACTGCGCTAGTTTGTATGTAGTTGCCAGTATCAGTTTCCGTATTACAAGCCTTTGCACGACAAGATACTTGTTACACACCTTCCTACAAAGCATTTCAGTCTTAGCCAAAAACAGGGAATAATCGCCCCTTTTGGATACTCCACATTTATTGGTGTTCTTGGAAAATGAGGAGGCGGTCACGTTGACCAAGTAAGAGACTGATAAGTGACTAGTCGTACAGGAATTTCGTCCGTCACCGGAACAGAATGTCAATTATTTAGGCCCTTTGTAAAGAATTAAGCAATAGTCGAAGTATAAGAAAGAGTATTACCATCTGCTGGACCAGGAAGGTCATCAAGGAAAAGTATACTCATGCGACACAACATGCTCAAAGGTTATTTTGACTAAACAATGAAGCAGTCCCCATCGCCACTCCCTTATGAGGTTATGTCTCGTGTAGAAACACCGATTGTAAGTTGCAAAAATACCCGGTGTGTAAGTGTGTGATCAATCAGTTACACTCGTTCCAGAACATAAGTTATTATGACAGTTCTAAGGAGCGAGATTCCAGCTACTGGCGGGGGAAAGATACAATAGTTCATAGAGATATGTAAAAACCAGACTAATGCATTGGACATTTTAATTTTAGTTCTCTGTCCGATATACAGTGAGAGCTAGTATATAGCTTAACAAATCGGTCTACATGTTAAAGGGGGAAAATGTAGAATCGAGGACAAAGCTTCATATTAAGTCTTACACCATATTTTTTATTGAAAATGCAGTTACATCTGGTATGCAAATAGTGCTGTATAGATCACATGGCGATATATCATTTATATAAATGCATGTATTTTACATTGTTTATAATCAAGGCCCAACACTTAAACAAGTGATGATTAAGGCAAAAATCATGTGATTTGCATAAAGAAATACATGTATTATGCTGCACAAATAATAATATGCAGGATTTCTAGCATCCGTTATCACTTAGGTAACAAGAAAGGTAAATGCTAGTTTACTATATAAACTTTTCTTCTTTAGGTTGTTCCCCTTTATCTTTTATTTAAAATGTCTTCTCAGTACCTATAACCTCGTGTCGAACTATATCGACTGGAATAAGTTGACGGGGTATAGGAACCAATTCTTGAACTGCCTCCAAGGTAAGAAGAACTGTAACCGGAAGTCGAACTGTATCCGTTTGTTTGTGAAGTCTTAATTTCGCCGAAGTTGGAGATTCTGGCCAGCAGCGGTTTCTCGTCTCGTGCCACGAATGTGGAGGAAGGCTGATCGCTGCTTTGAAGATCTTCTTGGGCTATTCCAGATTCCGTTTGGTAGTCGCGTAAAGTTTTGTATACCAGAAACAATTCTTGTATAGTTCCTGCGTTTTTAGCTTTGTCAATTGCCTGTACAATTTCCTTTACCTCGTTTTCTTTCTCTGACAGCTTAGTGATCTTGGTTTCAATGGATTCTTTACTTTTCTCTGGACCGCCGCTATTCATATTTAGGATTTCTTGTTCCCGGTCATTTAAGGCTTTACGAATTCTATCAAATACTTCTTTTACAGATTTTGTCAAAGTATTGTCGCCCTCCTTACAATTTTCCAACGCTTTTTGGCAGTCGGTTTTCTTCTCGGCTAACGAATTTGCTTCCTCGCTCATTTTCGTCACCCCTTCATCTAAGGCAGGTGTGTATTTTTCCTTCGCGTTTGTTAAATCTATGACTGATTCTGCTTTTGAGCATTCTTTATGATCTAGAACAGTGCAGTCCCTGCATATCGGCTTAACACACTCCTCACAGAAGAAACTCAACGGCTGCATCGCGTGGTTCGGACAAAACGTGACAACGTGTTTATCCGTTTGACCTACAAAGTCCATGAGTTGTACGATTCGGTGATCTGTTTGGAGCTCTCTTAATCCGTCAAGAGTGCTGATAAACTTGCAACCACAGTTAGGACATGTAATCTGAAGTGCGATAGACATCCCTGAACTTCCGCTTGACGAGATTGGAGCTAGACTCTGTCTGTGGTACTCTTGCTGTTCGTACAGGGCTAACACACACGAATAACAGAATGTATGATGACACGGAAGTAACCGAGGACATCTGAAAAATGTACAATTTTTACAATGAACACATGTTTGTAAATATTTTTAATGTTTTAGATTTTATAGTAGAAGTTCAGCCTAATCAAGCAGGATATTTTAGTTCGGGAAGTCTAGCTGTGATCTATGTATATGCGGTTAGACTTTTTGAAGATCTTGGATAGTTACTTGTACATGTACATTGTATTTATATATTTTGTAAAAAAGATGCAATAAAATATTATTCAATTAAAATCTAGCTGTGAAAAAATATAATGATTATTTGAATTTCGGATTTTTTTCGATACCCCTTTCGGATTTGCTTTTTAAATGCTAAAGTAAGCATTTTACACAACACATTTGTACGCTTACAAGTTTAAAAATTATTTGACATGCATTACTGAACACTATTACAAGTAAGGTTCATTTGAATCTTTTATTACCTCTGGTCCATATCGTATTTCTCCTTGCAAACCATACAACGTAAGAATGATGACTCAAAGGATTCCTCATCCAGGACGAGTTTCTGTCTGGGCAGCGTCGGTTCAGGTGCGTGCCGCATTTCTGCAAAGAAATAAAAGAAGTTTGAACATTGGGGTCAGTCTCTAGTTGCTCAACACCATTTGTAAAAAGCGATTGTTTTTACGTATGAAGTCAGAAAGTAACCGATTTGCAAAGAAGTGTTTTGATAGACGTGTTCTCATCAAAAGATCCTTGTGTAATGCTACTTTACTTTAAAATTTATTAGAATTTTATATATCTTTTAAATTCTTAACATTGGCACTGACAGTGTGATGCTATAGAGGTTTCTAAAGGAGTTTTTACACGTGTTTGATGCAAAATCAGTCATACTTTACTACACATGTTCATGTGGGCATCTTACTCAGCATTCCTAGGCAAACTCATAAAAGCTCAAGAAATTGATCCGCGTCTGCTATTAGACAAACCAAGGTCTTTCAAATACTACTATTTACTATATACATTGTACGATAGTACATACAAGACCAAGAGTAGATGTAATTACAAACTGCTGGTATTATATATTTGAACTGAGATGCATTATTTTGAAGACCATATCAACTCATAATTTCAAAGTTTACTTCTGTTTTAAACCTGTGCAAATACAATAAAGCTTACATGTGTTTCCTCGAAAACAGCTTCATCAAGCATACCTTTCTCGGACAAGTTACAAGCTATATGTATACCTGACGGTAAATAAAAAATGAAATCAACTCTTTATTTGCTGAGACAGAAAGACTTGACAGTTTAATAAACAAAATAAACCTGTTTTGATGCTTTTATGTCAGACATTAGATGAAAACCTGTCATGTTCAGGACTAGATAAGTGATCTTCCCAAAGTGTAAGAAATGTAAAACTAACCTGCAAATGTTCGCTTTGAGTTTGGGCTCATTACTCCTCCCTTAAAATTTGGATCTTCGGTAGATTTTTCTGTCTCTGCCATTCTTTCTTTTTTTTCAAGTAAAAGGTTCAAGTCTAGGATATCTGTAACGTAGTAAGAGAAGCATATATGATGTCATGAAATAAAAGTCTATATTTATACTACATTTTAATTTACCATAAAACAGAACCATGTAGTCTCTGTTATTGAATATTTTGATACAGACATAAGCTAACGAGAAATGAGACTTGCCAACGAGTGATATGACTAGCTAACGAGCAATGAAACTAGCAAACGAGTGATATGACTAGCTAACGAGTATTGAGACTAGCCAACGAGTAATGTGACTAGCTAACGAGCAATGAAACTAGCGAACGAGTGATATGACTAGCCAACGAGTGATGTGACTATCTAACGAGTAATGAGACTGGCTAACGAGTGATGTGACTAGCTAACGAGTGATGAGACTAACTAACGAGTAATGAGTCTAGCCAACGAGTGATTTGACTAACTAATGTGTGATCTCACTAGCTAACATGTGGTCTGATTCTGATTAGCTATAACGAGTGATGTGACTAGCTAACGAGTAATCTGATTGGCTAACGAGTAATCTGACTAGCTAACGAGTGATTTGACTAGCTAACGAGAGATCTGACTCTGACTTGCTAACGAGTGACATGACTAGCTACGAGTGATATGACTAGCTAACGAGCGATGTAACTAGCTAACGAGTTATCTGATTAGCTCACAAGTGATGTGAATTGCTTACGAGTGATCTAACTAGCTAATGAAATATCTGACAGACAAATCTTTATGACACTATCATAACGTTTTGTGAATTCCCTCATAGTATGTTTCTAAACTTATATGAACGATAAAAAACACATTAATCACATTTTGATACATCAAAGGAATGTTCTTTTACCTGTTCAACTACCCCGGTGCACATATTTTTAAGTACATTTACGCTCAAACACGAGGCGATCAGTTACGAGTTACTGCGTTATTTTGAATAATTTCATGGCGTAAAACCTCGGTTAAAATTTATCTATCACTTAATATGTGAACGGAGTATAGTACAAACATTGTGTTGTAATTCGCTAGGTAAGCTTTTTTACTCCTTGGTAAGAAAATCGTTAAGCCGTAATTTTTAATCGACCATTAAATAACTATGTACAAATTATGGCGTCGGGTTTAAATTGGGATATAAGTACAATTTATTTTCGACCTTAAAACCTTCCTAATGTATCAATGACGAACAATTTATGTTTGTTTGAAGCCTTAATTTAAATATAGTTAAACGATACTTTGCCCAAATAAGGGTTATACATGTACTTATTGTAGTGGTTTGTTTTTGTATTGTTATTCAAAAGCGTCCGTAAATAAAATAAGATGTCCAAAACATTGTCATTGTTATTATGATCTTATGATAGATTGCGGGGTCAACAACAACAATGGTCAGAGCAAATTATTTTATGGCCGAATCGACATGAATTTACGACCACCCCCATTCAGTCAAAGCGCTATAAAAGATGTGTATCTATAAGGTACATGTAGCATATATAACGTTCGACAAGAAACCACCATGTTCTGATTATATCACAGCATCTAAGATACAAATCAGGATATTTCTCCAAGGCACAAAAGCCAAGTGTAAGGATACTGTGTTTATCGTTCAACCGCAGGAAAAGAGCCACTTCTACAGTTATTTTCTCCAAAAACATTGATTTTCCATACAAAACAGTTTTCATACCTTTTCTGTTGAAAAAAAAAACAATGGTAAAAAAACGATCACAGTGGATTCAAATAACAAAATATGTATGTAGCTTATCAATGGTCAGTACACCTCAAGGTGCTCTTTTTCAACAGTTTTATATATAAAACGCGTGTTCATGGTTTTTGTGAGGAAAATAAACATTTTGGGGGAAAAGTGAAACTGGCCCTGTGCCTGTGCGTGTAACTAACTAAAGTAAGTTTTTCGATGACAGATCATATAACTATTATGCGTTTATGAAAAACGAGCAAGTTATTCATAATCGTATCAATTTGAACTGTCAAAAAAAGGAAGAAAAATTGGCCGTAAAACACGAATTGAGTCGTATTCTACGTGCCTCAAAACTATGCACAATGAAGTTATAAATACTTGATAACATCGATTTCTGTTCTGTCTGTTTTATTAAACATGCATATTGACATTTAAAGCATCGTATTCTCGTACTTGCCGCATTTGTACAGTACACAAGATAAGACGAATATTTGACGATATACACTTTTATGTGCACACTATGCATTGTACCATGTATTTGTATCTACATACTCTATCCAGTATACATGATATATATATTTACGTCCCTGATACAATTTAACTGACATTTTCTATTATTCACGCTTATATTTTTGTCATAAAGTAAGTAGCCATTTACCTGACTCCTTGGCGACGGTTGTCCAAATATGTCACCTTCCTTGGCAACCGTTTGGCAAGTTTCTCTTCTTAATTAATTAAGCTATTTTACTTAATATCCTTAAAGCAAAACGTATTCTTTATTAAAGAGGAGCTTAAATGACGGAAGTAGAATTGGCGCATGCGCATGTTTTGAATCATACAAAATGTCGTCTGCCTACTTACTTGGTAGAGCGTTAACGCCTTCGGGTTTAATGATATTGACACACCTTGGCGGTAAATTTGAGGTACCTGCAAGGTCTTTTTAAAGGTAACAACTCTCAAGTAATTTAACACCGGCTTTTCTACATCTGGCAAAACGTACCGTTTAGTAATGGACATGGGTAATGGAAATGCATTTGTTATTATTTAGATAATTAAAAACTTCTGAAAAAAAAGGGATTCATTCTTGATTTTATCAGGTTTAGTAATTCTTTGTGTGTATTTTTTTCTCTTTCAAACTACAGAAATCAATTTACTGGTGTTTATAACAGCCTATCACGCTGAACAATTGGAACATGTCATTTTCAATGGCAAATATCATTTACCTCTTTGACCATACTTAATGGCTCTACTCTGGAGACGGAAAACGCAGACGTTCAAGAGAACTTGGCACAGTTTCTTGAAATGGGAGTATGCCGATTCTATAAAGGTGCTGGAATTGGCAGTACGTTACCATTTCATTATGTCGTTTGTATTCTTTTCAGGAGCCTTTCGGAACACATGAATAAATCGCACACGGTATTTTGACCCCTTGGATTATATTCAAATTGTCTGCATTGTGATATATACAAAGGCCAAAATACCGTGTTCGGGTAATATTGGTGACATTTTTGCGAGAACGCTCTTTCTGTGTCATGGTGTCTCTTTCATTGCGGGAGACAGCCTTTTGGCGATTACAGTAAAGTAGGACATTTTCTGCTTGGCCTTCATAGGGGAGACAGCCTTTTGGCGATTACAGCAAAATCGCCCATATTGTATTTATGCCTAATATGGGTTTAACCCATTTAGACAACGATATGAGTCTAGGCGCTAATTTGTGTACCGTTTTCCATATACAGGTTGTGTGCAGGATTATTGTCTTTTGATTAAGTCGGCCAAAAGCTATACTGTACATAGCTTGTATTACATGTAAAACCCTATCCGACAATAAATAAATATTGTTTTGTATTGTATTGTATTGAGCTTTAAGCATTCACTTTATATTTAACACAGATCAGCACAGACAGCCTACTAACACTTTGTTAAAATGACCACAATTACTTTATTTTAATGGAATAGAAGAAATTAATTCCGCCTGTATGTAAATTGTAGTATGTTAACATTATAAAATGTTATTTTAAAAAAAAATCCGCCTGTCATGGCTTTGTTTCACCAGAGTTTCGTTTTACATTAACGTATAACGCCCAAACATTAATTGGATTGATTAAGAAACTCAACGAATTGATTGTTTCCGATTTATCTTTGAAGAGAGTTGTATTGGCTTAATCCGGCTATCAAAGTCCTGACGTAAATGCAATAATGTTTGATAGAGAAAAACGCATTTGAATCAGCTTCAAAGATACGCATGAAGTTATCTTCAGCGAGAAAATATGATCTTTATACTGATCGATCCATTTTTTGCTCGTAATTTCAGCAAACATCTAAGGGAAAATAACACGTCGAACCTCAGTTTTATGTTAAATTATTAATGGCCAGTCAACTATGGCAGCCATTTATTTTCCATTCAACCAATAGAAAAGCTTGTTATATTTACAGTTCGGATGGTATGTATGTACATGTCGCTTGATGCTTTGAATCAGTGGATTTCTGTCAGTTTTCGTTAAAATACAGCTTTATGATTTTATTATTTATCGCACAGTTGTTATTTCGTGGGAGTAACTTTTCTGAATGATAACCGATCCTTCAAGGTGAGTTGACAAAATTTATGTTAATGCAGCACGGTGGCTTAAACATCAAAACTTAAGTATCAATCTATGTATATAATGCATTTATTGAAATACTGTCTTAACTTTACAATTCAGAAAAGGTACAAATGTAGAAACAAAAGCAAACTTTACCATTTCGTGTTTAGATTAAGTTATGCATTTCCGTTTATATATGACATACAAGCTGCATAGATTATATGCATTAACATAAACATGCAGTTGACATTTAGTAATGTTGGTAAAACTCCATTTAGTTCTGCAACAAGTTTCATTATCTCTGCATTTTTGTAGGTTATCCGAAGATTTATTATAGGCAATATTAATGTAAATATCGGGGCTGCCTACATGTAGAGCAGTTTAGGGTGACCTATACTGTTTAATTACTGTATACATGACATGTATACATTACATACAACCATTTCCACTGTTCAACAGTTGTTAATCTCAAATAAAACATTGATGATTGCATTGCAGAGATAGATTTTATAGCCATTTAAGCCATCATCTGAAAGATGTACATACTTGTATGTGTCACTCCGGCACAATTGATCAAAAGTATCCCTATATATTTTGTATGTGCCATAAATCTATAAAATGTATGCCTACTTTGTATGTGCCACTCATAATTGATGTAAAATGGTTTTGGGTTCTTTAGAATAGTCTTGGGTTCTTTAGAATAGTCTTGGGTTCGAGTCACGTCAATCAGTGATGTACAATCTTCTTGACTTGTCAAATTGTCAACCCACAGAAATTGTAGGGCCAGCCATAATGCGCTGTGAATATGATTATCCTCTGTGTTTTTGTGGAATTTGAGAACGAATTTCCCGTTTCACAAGGGTGTAACAGTATATCACTATTGAACCTTCATAACTGGGGAGATAATGTGTCATTATCTCGCCTCTCATTAATGGAAGGTACCAATTAGATTGTAATTATACGTTGTAATTGCACAATTTCAAATTTTGCACCATATTGGTACTTTAACAGACCGCCAGCCACCATAATTTGAAATATGACATGCACATTTACTCCTTTCGTTGGTAACATATAGAGACCATAAAACAAACAGGACAAAACCAAGCCGAAACAACAAAAACAATTTGCTTTTTTTAACATTTTGTTTGCATACATGTATTTTCCGCAATATATTTTCGTGCTTTATTCAATAGTCAGACATTTCAATGATGATTGTATTTTTGTAATTGTTTTAGTTTTAACGAACATATAAAATACGTTATACAATATTGTATCCATGCGTTATTTATGTTAATGTTTTGTCCATACGCCAACAGAAAAACAGTATCACAATGCGTATTATGTAAAGTGTATGACTGCGTTTGCAACTGAACAAACAGATTGCATTGAATATAAGGTCCGTGATTTTGGTCATTCTTTTCAAGTCATAAGGACTCCATATACGGGACATCGAAGCAGAATGCAGTATTTACAAAGTTTACAAGTACTATTAAAAGCATATTTTGTTAAGTAGAAGTACTATGTGCTCCCTTTTGGAAAAGATGGTCGAAAAGGAGTACTCTGATATTCATTTTCCGGGACAGCTTCCATTCACGTTGCTCAAAACAGCAGAATTTGGATTATGTTACATTTTTAAGCGTTAACGAAATAGCCAAAGAGTTTAAAAATCCTGATTGTTGATTTTTTTCAACGCTTCAGTCGCAATCCATCCGGCTCACCCGACCTTAGAGATAAGGAGGCAGGTTTTCTTGGCTTTTCACACAACACTCGACTCCACTCCACAACTTTCAAAACCACAACCCAAACACTGTAATCACATACCTGAAACAAAGTAGACATTTTTAGCAGATCATGTGGACTCAAAAAAAAGCCAGAATTCAGTCCGAAACCAAAACCGTCATCCACCAGCTCAGCATTCTGTGTTTTCAAAATGCGAAATCTGACGACAAAATAACACATTTTGCTAAGTTTACACTACCACTGAAAATTCTTCTACACTGATGGAACCAACGCTACACTGTTTCCGACTCTTGAAACACTGTAAATCAAGAAAACAAGCTCCATGCTACAAGGTTTCCATACCGTTTTTTCAAAATTCAAATCTCCAAGGGTCCCTGTCAAAATGAAACTGCATTCCCGGCTAATTCTAGACAGACATGCGCTTGGCAGCCATTACGTCACTACTGCAAGGTCAATGTCACTGGTTTCACTTTCATCAAATCACTAAATCTCAATACTTGACAATGAAAAGCATATATAGCATGCATAAATTATCAACCAAGACCATGCACTTGGATCGCATTTTACCTCTAATTTGTAAATTTAACCCTGGCCAATTCGTCACTAACAGCCTGAAACCGTATACTGCCTCCTAACGACTCGTATGTTACCTTTTCGTTTAGAAACAATAATATTTTAGCCAGGCCAATGATATAGAACTATGGTGCGGATTTTTTATGTTTTCTTAAATTGGTGCAGTTTTTTCCTTGGGGAGGTTAAGTCAAAGGGACCAAATTTGCACATCAATACATAAATATGTCGCCCAGGTTACCGGGGCTGTGGGGCTCGTTTTGGGGAGGCTGCGTTTTTGGTACGTGGCATTCCCTGTTTGATATTATTTTTGTTTTTACGCAGCCTCAATGGAGGTGGGCAATATACTTCTGTATTTACAAACATTAGAACGATAGCTCGTGCCAGTTGTATGGTGATGATCGATCTTACGCCACAAGCAATGATCAGTTTACATGCAGTTTATGTACCGATTTACTGCTGTTTTATTAATGAACTGGTGTACAAAAAATCTTTTGATTTTGCATGTAAGTCAATGCAATTTATTTCCTGTTTTTGAATGTTTATTCATTACCGGACGTGAATTTAGCGCGATACATTGAAAAATCTATAAGGCACCCCAATCCTTTCTAAAGTAATATTAAAGTCACTTGATAATATTTTTTTATCCGAACATAGTCTGCAGGGACAGGGCCTGTATAGTATCTTTGCTACGAAGTCAGTGCCTTTTATGTGAAATCAATGAGAAAAAATCCCAACACTTATTTTTACTTATGATTAACGCGGGTAAATTACTTCCAAACAAATGAGCATTCACACAGAACTGGGCGTATAATGTTGATTCAAAATGACAAATACGGGGATTAGAACCAATAAAATAACACTTTTAATACTCTGTAATTCTCCGTCAAGTTGCATATCTTTGTAGTAATCCTGAAGAAATGTTTTCTATTTTTGCCTTCCTCGCCAATCCATACTGACTTGTTTATAGGTAAAATATTTTAAAGGATTTAAATTGTGGGTGTTAGAAAGTTGTAGTCAGTCCTTCTCTGGCCTTTCTTCAAGTATACTGACAGACCGTAAGAACGCTACATCTAAATTCCCAAGATTTGTATTTGTGTCACAAGTGTATGTATCAGTAGCCAATATATCAGTTCCGAATAAACAGATTGTTGTTGTAGACCATTCACAAAATGTATATCTTACTTATTTATGTGTTTTAACCAACGATAAGACATACATCGGGTAGATAACAAAATCTTTAATATGAAATGAGAATATTGATCATATATCCAGCTCACAGCAAATCGTGAAAGTCTTAAATTCTTTACAGGGAGGCATTTCAGTATAACACTGTTGAAATCACAGGCCAAAACGCATGTTTAACCAGCTTTATATATCTATCTTTGGATTCCATGTTTATCTTTTGATAAAGTGCTCATCTTTATGACAGTAAATTAGATCGTATTTAATAGATTTCAGTTATAAATCGTACCGCTTTTGATATTATTGCAATGAAAATCCCATACTTGTGAGGCATATGACTGACTTATGATTTACACTTTCCTGCGTATATCTTAAAGGCATGGTTAAATTGCAAAAAGATATGATCTAGGAAGAGGCTTTAGACAATGATAGCTTTGAAAAACATGCGTGAAATAGCGTGTACTGACTTACAAAAGTACGAGGAGGGTAATCAATTTTAATCAAAAGTATTTTCTGGTAGTACGTATTTCTCTTAAAAGACATGTCGAGGGTTGGTCGCAAAACTGTCGTTTGTCCTTTATTTTCATAGAAGTTACAACAGTTTTTCGATCAACCCTCCATAAATGAATCAGTGCTAAATGTCAGTCTTTGAATTGTGATGGCTACTTTGAAGGGTAATTTCAGCTTAACCCATTTTGAAGAATGTCCTGTAGTACAAGATTCAGAGAAGAGCATGAAATATTGCTAAAGTAATAGATCACCGATTTTTTCTTAAACTATGATGATGTCAAGTTAGCGTTAACTCTTTTTTCATTTTAAAGAAGTGTGTTACTGCATCAGCTAGTGTAGCTACTGGCGCCATTGTCGTGACAAGGGATAAAGATATCGATGTTAATGTCGTCAGAAGGCTTACCTGGATGAACCCAGCATATGTTGGCTTTTCATTGGGTTTTTTTTACAATGGAAAAAAAATGATATCTCAAATAATCTTGTTCGATTTTAGTTTGTAATGTTATTAAAGTCTTGCGGTATAGTGGCAAAACTTTCCAGTTGATTAATCGTGGGTGTTCGGTATAGAGTATTTAAATGATCACGACAATAAAAGTGCCCCAATATTTTATAATGTTTGCATTGGAAAACGTTTAAATTTGAAATAAAGTTGGGGACGTAAATTAAACCACGTGATTTTTATGAATACTTTATAACAGGTATATTTTTGGAACTATCCCATACTGATCCGACAACCGCATCCCGTGATTATACGCGTGTGTGTCATAGTTGTGGTGTCATAGTAACAAACGTTTATTTTAGACAAAGATACAAAGATAAAAAGATGAGTAACATGTGTGTGACTGTTACGACAGAAAGGAGTTGATAGATTGCCAGGTTCAAACCCTGAGGATACAATACTTATCATTCCAAGGATTAGGCGGGAACATTTTAATTTCGAGCATTTCAGTTAACCTAAGTTGATTTTTTAAATAATGACAGGATGGAGGGAGGGGGATAACATGTACAGTTTGTCGTGCAAAGAACTTCTTTCTATAATGTATAAAACTGTGTTCAGAGGTCAATTGTTTGGTCAACTTTGGATAAAAAAAATGCGACCCTTTTGCAGTTTATATATGATTCTATATCTAACATTCTTTCCCGTTGCTTCTTATGCAAGTTATACAAAGTGGTCGTTCACATGCCATGATACACTTCATACGCGTGTATATCATGCAGTGTTGATAGTGAAATTCAAATTTTTACCGCCTCGATAGCCTAGTGGTAGAGCCTCCGCTTCGAGTGCGGGAGGTCATGGGTTCGCTCCCTGGCCGCGTCATACCAAAGACGTAAAAATGGTACCAGTAGCTCCCTTGCTTGGCGCTCAGAAATTTAAAGGGAAACTGGCCTCTCTCTCATACCCTAACGGCGATGGATACCATCAGGAATGAGGTGTCGAGAGTGATTAATATAAGTTGGATAACTTGTTTCACAATCGACCTAAAATAAATTAGTATAAACTAAATTCAAATCTTTTTTCAGTCTGGCATAGAACATTTCAACTGGAGTAATGTCAACGGCAGAGGAATCCCAAAGACTTGAAGAAAAACTGAAACAGTTCGAGATGACGGATGAGGGAGGTAATTAAATTGATTAGAAACATTTAAAATCATATTCACATGTATATCCATATGACCCACAGTCATTTGTGTGGTTTTGGTCATTTGGGTGGGGGAGTCATTTTTCAAATTGTGCGTATGTCAAAGCAGTCGGTCCAGGTAAAACAATGTTCTAGGCAACATGTGCAAGTAACGAAACACAGGAGACCGTTTAACCTAGCTCGTTAGTGTCTAAGGCAATATAACGTACAAGTGTTTGATGACAGGAACCGAAGTTCGATGCTTGTTAGACAAGTTCGTCTGCAATACTGAGCAGTGGGGAAGCGGGAGCGGTGGTGTAGAGGTTTAGGTGTCTGCCGCTCATCCCGGAGGTTGCGGGTTCGAGCCCCACCAAGGTCACGACCGTACCTCCTCATATGACACCAGTACTGGTTTTTCCAGGAAGCGGACTTGAGGGTGACTCGATAAGCTCAAAGCTTTCTTCACAATCGAGCTAAAATATTAATATTATAATTAGTATAAAAAAAATAAAAAAATACTGAACAGTGGAGTACATACACTGTAAACAGACAACAAACAACCAATTCGGACAGTTACAGTAAACGTTGTACATTTAACAGTATACATGTAAATCAATGCGTTACATGCCACTCATGCACTGACAAAAAATAGCTCGCAGATGTGTGCATTAACCTTAACACCATAAAGCACCACATGCACTGCATGAAGCAACGAACATATTCATGTTTCAGCAGCAGTCTGTATTTACAAAAGATGTATAATGCATAACGCGTTTCATATCGATCAACTACAGATTTTGCCATGAAACCACATCGCGTGCGTTTCATTATATGGCCATATTTCACACTTGTGCCTCGTAATTTAAATATTCAACCCAAATGTCTTTCCTTTGTAGGTAACCATGGAAACTCTCAACGGGCTGTTGTTCCGTACGACCCAATAGAGCAACGGAAGCGAAATTTGGTTCTGGATGAAGAGCGTTTCGAGGAGACATTCCTGAAATGTCTGATTTGCAGGGAGAATTACGACGACGAAGAAAAAGTTCCAAAGATGCTTCCATGTCATCACACCTTCTGTTTGGATTGTCTACAACAGATGTTTCGTGTGGAGGGAGAGTTCCGCCAAACTCTGACCTCCGCATTTCGGAGTATGCCCGTCGCTGTAAAAATCAGCTGTCCCTCTTGCAGAGAAAGTCTTATAGCTTCTGCATTGGAGATCAAGAAACTGCCAAATGACCACACTGTTCTAGAACTTGTTGCCTTTATAAAGCACATTGGAAAGGCAAAAGTGTCGTACTGTACAAAACACCAGATGCAGCCCCTAAATTTCTTCTGCGAACCTTGCATGCAGCCGGTCTGCTGTGACTGCACGGTTATAGACCATAAAGAGATCAACGGGCATGTTGTTATAAGTGTTGAAGCGGCCATGAAAAAATACTCACCTGCTATTGACAAAACTCTTGGTGAAATTGACTCAGAGAAGAAGTCGCTTGAAGAGAAACGCCATGCCCTTGAAAAAGCGTTTGATAACGTAGAGCAGATTCAGCGCGAGCTTGCTGTTCAAATTCGCCAGACGTTTGACCGGATTCGTGATTCTGTAGACGAGCGTGAAAGAGAGCTGTTTGAAATATCCGAGCGCGAAATAGATAGAAAAAGGACAATGCTTCGAGACTGCATGAAAATGGTCACCAGCAGAGAAGCTGAACTGAAACAGCAGACGGCTAAACTGTCGCAGACGAAAGATCACAAAGATCTCGTGAACATGTTCGATTTCAACCAGAACGCTCGTGATTGTCTAGAATCCAAACCGGAAATTCCGGTCTCGAAGTCGTCTGAAGATTTCGCGGTTAGTTTCCAGTTCAACAGCCGACAAGAAAACAGTATACGAACAAACATTTCAAACTTTGGAGACGTTACATTCAAGTTCGATTAAAAGAAAAAGTACTTTAAATATCTTTTAATCGTGTAGCACGCTTGCCAAATTAGGAGAATTCAGTTTTATGACGGCTCATTTATACTCTTGCATTCTGAACGCTTTAATCTTTAATTCTTTATATATTTTTTTTTGGTAAATGGTAACTTACATAAAATTTAACACAAGTAGACAGGAAGTGGATGATATTAAAAACAGGCTGACTCAGCTTTTATTTTCCCGCTTACAGTCCGTGACAAATAAGTAAACCCAGCCGCCGCGTGCAATGTTTATTATGCAAATTTGAGCGGCTGTGTTTCGTCTTATGTTCAGCATGAGTAAATTAGATTTAAAGAGCGTTACATTTTATGTCCAACAGTATATATGTAGCGATACAATAACAATAAAGCGGATATATAAGACCTTGAATATGATATATGATACTTTCAATAATACTAGGCTTGGCATACATGTACAAATGTATTTTAGTTTTCAAAACATTAAACGCGCAGATTATCTACTGCACATGTGACGTACATAACCATTTAAATGTTCACTCGTACATTTTCGAGTGTCTGATATATGTGTGTGTGTATATATAGCATTTTTCAAATTGATTTTCTTATGGCTGAGTATTTTTCGGATCTTTACTTGGCATTTCACGGAGACATCTTTCGCAATCTCCACGTATCCTGAAATTACATTTCTTCTGTAGTTTAGCTATAACGTGGCCTAAATTCCACTTTCAGGGGGTCGGACGTAAACGATGTATCTCGGGTTAGGGAATTTGATGTAGTTCTGGAAAATGGCGGAAATTGATGTTTTTTTGGGGAGACGGTAAGAAAATGGTAAGAAAATGTATTTTAATTTGATCGAACGTCATCATGCCCTTTGTATAGCCACATGTAATATTGAAATCGTCACACCCGTTTTGGATCGTAGACCTAAATATAAAAAAGATTGAAGGGATAAATTGGTCGGGTAGTGTTTATGTTTGGATTTTCCGCCGTTTTCTCCCACGTTTGGACGGTTCAGACCGCTTTACTCGAGCTTATTTGAATGCATTTCGTATAAACATGATGCGATCCATTGTTATGTAATGTGTGCACGTTTTCAATACGAACTATCGCCGATTTTTAAACTTTAAACCGATTTCGATGTATCTCGGGTCGTTTTAAGACGATTTGATGTTCACCGGGTTCCAAAGGGGTTTTGGGGCAAAAAAAAAAATAAGAAAGGCATTTTTCCCCCAACCCAAAAATAATAAAACTCGATGATTTGTTTTTATGAAACTATTTTCGGTGTACATGCAAAATGAACGACATAATAGGCTGGCGCGACTCATGGTTTGCCGATCCAATTCTATCGTTCATTTCGCATGGACACCTAACAATATCGTTTCTAAGTACAGTAGTGCACAAGGACAAACAAATTATTTCAAGTGTTATTTTTAGACAGCGAGAAGATATATAATGAACACACTGTACTTTGAATATAGATAACATTACACCTTCTCTTTAGACGTACATATCATGCGAACTGTTTTGACAAAGTATTCATTTAAACTTGTTCTACTCTTGCTTGTTTAGATACAACTTGTGGAGACTAACATTGTGTTGGACTGTATACGGTTCTTACATGCACACTTATTCTGCCATCTAAAAATAAACCTCTAAATTTCAGCTGCCACAATACCTGTCACTAAAGGTTTCTGTTAAAAAGCACGAATAGATAAAAAAATCAGCTACATATAGACTATTAATTTTGTTTCATTCAGCATAAGATGTTGATAGCAAATGTTGTTGATTCAGGTTAATACCATTCCATTTGTGTTATTTAATTCCATGGTCGAGAAAAGGGGGGGGGGGGGGGGCACTTGGGGGGGGGGGGGGGGGGGGGGTTGGTTGGGGGGGGGGGGGCCGCGCTGGTTCGCAATTTATACATCGTACATCATCCATGCTGTCCGTTGGTTTACCGTTTACAGTTGCTTTTGGAACCCGGTGATACATCAAATCGTCTTAAAACGACCCGAGATACATCGAAATCGGTTTAAAGTTTAAAAAATCGGCGATAGTTCGTTTGGAAACGTGCACACATTACATAACAAGCGCCATGTTTTTCGAAATGCATGCTAAGCTCGAGTAAAGCGGAACTCCGTCCAAACGTGGCAGAAACGGGGAATCAAACATAAATCACTACGACCAATGTATCCGATATTTACTTGGTTCGGGGTCCAAAACGGGGGTGACATTTCATATATTCATGGCCTATACAAAGGGCATGATAACAGTTCGAGAATTAGAAAAAACTCTTATCATTCGTATCGTCCACATTCAATTTCCACCATTCCATTGATCAGCCAGCCATACTTTGACGTCGTTTCGCTAAACATATACTATTACATGCATTTCTATATTACATAACTCACGTTTGTCAAATGGGCTTAAAAGTGCCAAACATATATCACTGATTTATCCATATTTACTGGGCATCATTTCAGAAGCTTTGGGAAAGTTATTGTCGTCACTTGCATTCCTCTTCATCCATTTTACGTCTTTTTTTAATTTACTTGTGTTGGGGTGAGCCATGGCCCGTGCCGTCCGTGCAAATACCGTATTCTCGTCAAAAATTACAAAACCAACTTACCAAACTTTACATGAATGTTTCCTAGGTGACCCTCATCAAGGATTGTTAAAATGAAGTAATCTGGTTGCTATTGTAACTATTCTTCCATAAAAACATGAAGGCCCAGTGTCTAGATATTTGGCATGTAGCATTGTCTAGTGGATCTCTACCAAGATTGTTGTTTAAATCATGACCCACGCTTGAAAATTGATCCCACACAGGGATCATCGGTTTTACATAGGTTTATATAAGAAAATCTTTAAAAATCTTGTCTCAAACGAAAAGGCATAGAACTTAAATAAATATTTGGCAGATAGCACTGTCTAATGGTAATCTATCAATCATTTCAAATCGTTATTCCCCGGTCAAAATCGACCCGCCCCTTTACATTGCGGTCTTTTAAAATCTTGTCTCAGATCACAAGGCACAGAGCTTAGATATTTGACAGTGGCCCTGTAACAATATGTGTAATACCTACTGACTTACATTCTGTTTTTGATGCTACAACAACGACATTTGGACCATGTATAAAGTTTTGCATGTAGATTTCAACTGCTACATTGGCTGACCTTGACCAAATGACGTCCTTTCCTTTTTTTTAATCCACAGGAATGAAATATTAACCATACGTACAGTTTTTAATGCAAATTTTAACTTTGACTATGGCTGACGGACTGACCTTGACCTTTGATCTAATTTTTGTTTCTCAAGCTAGAGGAATGAAATTTGGACTATTTGTGCAGTTACAAAATTAGTTGACCGAACATGATTGCGACCTTTTTACCTGCTTTCTTGTTTCAATGTGCAATGGTAATCCGCTGAGCGATATAGGGCCATGATGGCCCTTTTCTTGTTTCACATAACGATAAAAATTGCTCGGTGAAATAGTTTTTGTGCTAAAAACTTGTATTTTAAATATTCTTAGTTTAGTCATAAACATTGTTTCAAATGTACACTACATCTTTTATTATATAAATCTGGTATTAGGATATGAACGAAGATGAATTGTTAAGAAGGGTTTATGCAAATATTATGCAAATGCTATGTTATAAATATGTTTGATATAGATCTAGGGGTTTATATATAACGACTGTTACTGCTAAATTTGTTAATGACATATTCCTTTTTATTTTAAATGGCATCAATCAAAAACTTTCTTCTTTTTTATTTGCATCCCGTATGAATGAAGGGAAGGAACGCACGGGCGGGCAAACGAACGATGACTGAATTAACACCACCAATCAAAGTTTCTGCGACCGGATGCTTTGGTCCATCGGGCATTAGTGACTGCGTTTCTAGAAATGGTAGCTTGCTGGCTACTTTGTAATCGGGGACTATCATATATAATGTGTGCAGTCAGAAATCTCGCCCACCTCCATGAAGGTAACATGGTCAGGAAAACCTTCAACTAGAATCAGTTGTGTAACACCAGTTTGAACATGAATAACGTTTATAGATTATTAATTAAGTCTGTCGTTAATTGCTATATAACATTAAGTGCACATCAATACGTTTTTCAGCACTCTGGGGATTGTCGGCGCCGGCCGGCATATTTATGCTTATTTTTATAAGTATGAATGGCATCCCTGCAAATAACACGCTGATTGTAAACTGACAACAATTCAAGTTGTACAATAAGTCTGCAGATATTTAGGCAATATCTGCGCTCCTCTAAAAACCACATAGGTTATGAATGACGTTTTGTGAAACAGTTGTTCATTTCACATGCACCGATCAATACGTTGTTATCCTTTAATAGAAACCATGCAGTCGCAGATGTCTGTCTCGTCAAACTAAAAGCGCTTTAATCTATCTGAAGTGAAATTACCTCAGAACTGGGAAGTTTTTATTTCAATATCGGCGCCACCTGTCATAAACTGCTCTTGTTTCTTTCTGTTCCTTTTTCTTCCGACGCACATTGCAATTATTATCACAAGCAGAAGACCGCAAGCTGAGCCAAAAATTATAGCCAGATCTCTGTCATACCCAACCGACTTTTCAGAATTTCCAGGCTCAGATCTTGTTGTTGTTGTCGTCACCGAAGAGCTAATAACCCTCACATTAGAAGTGGAAGATGACTCATTGATAACCGATGAGTCATTGGACTGTGTTGTCAAGTCACTAACACGTGTGGTAGATCCTGTTTGAAAAGTTGTTGAAGAATTAAATGGCGTTTTCAATGTAGTGGACAAATTAGATGGAAATAAGGCTGACGTTGCAACCGTCGTGTTTGACGTAGTAGTTGAGACAGCAGACGAGTCTACAGTAGGTTTATCAGTCGTTGGAACCATTGTCACGTTTTTTGTTGCAGTGACTTGATTTGCTGTTGTAGGTGTCGCATTTACAGTACTTACGTTAGGTTTTTTTGTTACACTTTTTGTTGAACTTTGATTTGTTGTTTTTGTTGGTGAGTTACCAGCTGCTGCGACTGACGTCGATGACTTTGAAACGTTCGATGTTGGCGAAGTATTTTGTGTAGTGCTTTCCTTCTGATTATTTGCTGTGTTGTTTGTTGCTGGTCTTTGTGTTGCCCCTAATTTTGGTGAGTTACCAACTGACGTGGCCTGTGTCGGTGAATTTAAAGCATTTCTGAGTGTTAGCGACGTACTTTGCGTTGTGCCTCCCTTGGAGTATTTGTTGTAATACCTGTTGTTGGACTTTGAGCTGCCGCTTTGGTTGAAGTATCAACTATTGTGGTTGTGGCTGGTGTCGATGAATTTAAAACGCTCGAAGTTGATGGCGCATTTTGTAATAATGACACGCTTGTTGTTGATTCTAATGTTGTTGTTGTTGTTGCTGGCAAACTGGTTGATACTATTACTGCTGCTGTTGTTGTTGTTGTTGTTGAAGATGTTGTTGTTGAACTTGTATTAACCTGAATAAAAGAACAGGAATGAACACAGAGTACAACTTACATTCGCAAGCTACTGATTTGTTAATTCAACGAATACAAACACAATCATAGCGCTTAATAGAGTTCACATATACAGTCCAACCTCTCTAAAAAACACATCCGGAGAGCAAAAACCTCTCTACAAAGGCAGATGTTTTATTTACGGAAATGCTGTTGAAAGACAACGTGGACATTTTTATAACTGAAAAACGACATGAGGCAAATGAGTACATGTACTTTATTCAACAAAATGATGTTTTTTTTAATTCCAAATGTATTTATTTTCAAAACTGACCCAGTATTATTAGTATTTTATTATTTGCATAGAAATTATATTCTGTCTAGGTTTAAAGAGGTCTAACAAAAGACAGGTTTGGTTTCGATCCGATAAAATCTCTTGGAATACTGGTATGTAGGACAATTTTGATTTTTCAATTTCGGCAATCAAGGGCAATTTCATTGGGTTTACGCCTATTTCAACAGTATTTCAGATAGGCGGGCAGTTTACCTAACCATCGTTTATGTAAAGGTCCTGAATTAGATAACCATCATGCCTTTGGAACTTTCTGAAATAATCAGAATTTTGGTAGTTGATGCGAGTCTAGTACTGGTCCTTGTTGGTGACGATCCAGTTAAAATGATTCTATTAGATCTAGAGTTAGAGAGTGGACAACATCGGTAACTTACGTCAATGGCCGAACGAGTCTAGTCTCTAGAGACAGACGTGTAAACTGAGAAAAACATTTACATTCAGCTGCCACTTAACTTGTTCTTTTTGTGAGCATTTTACTAATTTTAAACTTCTTTATGTAGACGATGTTCACTATATTATATGTGCTGGTCCTAAAGGCTTTCATCTAACCAATAAAAACGGCATGGCTTAACCGACCGGGACGATTTTTCTATCCGTTCCATTAATATGTATGCCAGACTTTGTATCCTTACACTGAAACGAAACCCCTATTCTTGAATTTTTTGTCGGACAAAAACAAAAGATAGAAAGATATACATGTACATACCATCCCTAGCATCGCCAACACCACTAAACTCCATTGTAACAGCCGGTTCTCCATCTTACTACGGCGTGCCTCCGTCATTCTAACGTTACAACACGATAATAACCATAACCAAAGTTCAAGAATTTTTATTTCAAATTTAAACAATGCATTGCTATAATGTTCATTTTACTAATCTCACGTATTAGTCAGACCAATTCAATTCTTCTGGTCGACTTATTTGATATTAGGGAGGCATTTTGTAGATACCAGCGATAGCCACGAAAGGGGACAGATAACGTCCGTGATAGCAAGCTTATCCATGTGAGTGATTAGTTTTCTACTCTTTCAATTCTTTATCAGTTTGTTTATATTGAAAGATTTTGATTTTATTTATACTGTTTGTATTTACATATTTGATAAATTATTTTGCAAGAGATTAATTGATTTCATTCTAGAAGTATTTGCGTCAACACCCCGAGTACAAACACTGAAAATGAAAATGGTGAACATTTCATTGATTTTTTACATGCATTTTTTCCATATCTAAATTTAACCTCGATTTTTAGATTCTCAATTCACTTGCGTGCCCGCTACATGCTCCAAGCAGTATGCATGTACTAATTTTACCGCTACTGTATGTTAAGACGCAATGGTACTCTCTAACCAGAGTTACCGTTCCCGCTCACTCAATCAGAAAGGAACGACAACTCCGGAGAGATATTGTCAAAAATGCAAATTACATGTATTGCATACAGTTCACTTCCAGTTTACCTAATGCTTTGGGTGAAAACAGCTCGATAATTTTACAAAGGGGAATAAAACTCATGAAGTGAAGTCAACTTTAGGGGGAAAATGCGTGATTAGAAAGAATCACGGCATACCCTACCATACGACAACAGTCGTGAAAAAAGCCCTTCCTTATTACAAGTAAATCATAATCGGTTGCAAATACATGTATATCTAATAACAAACAAAACAGCATTTTAAACACAGAACCAGTACTGGCTTTATGAAGTCTTATCATGCATTAATTTACATAATGTTAGAGTATCAACTTAGCTCTAGATAGCCCCACTTACGAATGAAACGTGCATTTACTTGCGTAGGCAGGAATAAAACAAGAGGGCCTGTATCGCTCATCGGAATATAAGTGTACTCTCTGACATAAAAAGCTGTAGAATGTATGAATGATATCTTGAAACTCTATAAAGAAGGTTAAAAATGAAAATCCATAGCAAAATGAGCCAAAACAAGAAATTTTTGTTAACACTTCCCCGCCTTTAGTTGTGTTGCAGTAAAGGTCACAGTGACATTGACCTGATGACCACAGTCAATGACCAACCTACCTACATAGTAGCTAAATGCTTGGAAATATAGTGTCTCTTAGATCAGAAATGCCGCAGTGACATTAATAAAATCAACTCTTTATTTACAAAAAAAAGTACAAAACAAACTAGTGCAACATTAATACAGTAAAGTTGCGACACTAACAAATTATATCGACTGTACCTGTCATTCCAATGTGACATTGGTGGTTGTACAGCTAGAACTGTAAACTGGACCTGTCCACCTTTCAATTTGTGTCAGTACCATTACTGGTTCAAGGGGGTGATAAATGAAAACGTACTGACTGGGTAGTGAGCAGTGAAGACTAATTATCAAACTGAATGGATCTGCAGAATGATCATGATCTGCACTGGTTACCAACGTAGGATCACTTGCAGATCAATACTGTAACAGTGACCTTAAGATCATGTTATTGTGAATTCCTTCATGCATAGAAAACAACACAAGACAGTTATTTTAGCTTCAACTTGCAAAAGTTTCCTTTATAATTGGCATACAAACCTCAGTCTTGTCAATTGTCAAAATAATAAAGGGTGATACGGTATGCTGAACTGTTCTAAATTTCTTTGCAGCCAATCAGAGTTCCAGAGCAGGTCATCACATGACCTTAGTATACATCTACTCTCAAAGGTATTTTGGTGTTTTCTACTCATTCTCATCTATTTTAAAGCCATGTTTCCAGCAGCAATTGAAGCATGCTTAAACCAGCAACTTGAACCATGCTTTGAAGCAGCAACTTGAAACATGTTTTGCAGCAGCAACTTAAGCCATGTTTGTAGCAGCAACTTGAATCATGTCTAAGTAGCAATTTGAACCATGTTTGCAGCAGCAACTTGAGCCATGTTTGCAGCAGCAACTTGAACCATGTTTGCAGCAGCAACTTGAGCCATGTTTGCAGCAGCAACTTGAGCCATGTTTTAGTAGCAACTTGAACCATGTCTGCAGCAGCAACTTGAACAATGTTTGTAGCAGCAACTTGAACCATGTTTTAGTAGCAACCTAAGCGATGTTTGCAGCAGCAACTTGAACCATGTTTGTAGCAGCAACCTAAACCATGCTTGCAGCAGCAACTCGAACCATGCTTGTAGCAGCAACTTGAACCATGTTTGTAGCAGCAACTTTAACAATGTTTTAATAGCAAATTAAGCCATGTTTGCAGCAGCAACTTTAACCATGTATTTAAAGCAAATTAAGCCATGTTTTAGTAGCAACTTAAGCCATGTTTGCAGCAGCAACTTGAGCCATGTTTGCAGCAGCAACTTGAGCCATGTTTGCAGCAGCAACTTGAGCCATGTTTGCAGCAGCAACTTGAGCCTTGTTTGCAGCAGCAACTTGAGCCATGTTTGCATCAGCAACTAGAGCAATGTTTGCAGCGGTAACTTGAGCCATGTTTTTAGTAGAAACTTGAGCCATGTTTGTAGCAGCAAATTGAGCCATGTTTGCAGCAGCAACTTGAACCTTGTTTGCAGCAGCAACTTAAGCCATGTTTGCAGCAGCAACTTAAGCTATGTTTGCAGCAGCAACTTGAGCCATGTTTTAGTAGCAACTTGAACCTTGTTTGCAGCAGCAACTTAAGCCATGTTTGCAGCAGCAACTTAAGCCATGTTTGCAGCAGCAACTTTAACCATGTTTGCAGCAGCAACTTGAGCCATGATTTTAGTAGCAACTTAAGCCATGCTTGCAGCAGCAACTTGAGTCATGCTATGCAGCAGCAACTTAAGCCATGTTTGTAGCAGCAACTTGAACCATGTTTGTAGCAGCAACTTGAGCTATGTTTGCAGCAGCAACTTGAACCATGTTTACAGCAGCAACTTGAGCCATGTTTAAGTAGCAACTTGAACCTTGTGTGCAGCAGCAACTTGAGCCATGTTTGGAGCAGCAACTTGAGCTACGTTTTTAGTAGCAACTTGAGCCATGTTTCTGGCAGCAACTTGAGCCATGTTTGCAGCAGCAGCTTGAACCATGTTTGCAGCAGCAACTTGAGCCATGTTTAAGTAGCAACTTGAACCTTGTTTGCAGCAGCAACTTGAACCATGTTTGTAGCAGCAACCTAAACCATGCTTGCAGCAGCAACTTTAACCATGTATTTAAAGCAAATTAAGCCATGTTTTAGTAGCAACTTAAGCCATGTTTGCAGCAGCAACTTGAGCCATGTTTGCAGCAGCAACTTCAGCCTTGTTTGCAGCAGCAACTTGAGCCATGTTTGCATCAGCAACTAGAGCCATGTTTGCAGCGGTAACTTGAGCCATGTTTTTAGTAGAAACTTGAGCCATGTTTGTAGCAGCAAATTGAGCCATGTTTGCAGCAGCAACTTGAACCATGTTTGCAGCAGCAACTTGAGCCATGTTTACAGCAGCAACTTGAGCCATGTTTTAGTAGCAACTTGAACCTTGTTTGCAGCAGCAACTTAAGCCATGTTTGCAGCAGCAACTTAAGCTATGTTTGCAGCAGCAACTTGAGCCATGTTTTAGTAGCAACTTGAACCTTGTTTGCAGCAGCAACTTAAGCCATGTTTGCAGCAGCAACTTAAGCCATGTTTGCAGCAGCAACTTAAGCCATGCTTGCAGCAGCAACTTGAGTCATGCTATGCAGCAGCAACTTAAGCCATGTTTGTAGCAGCAACTTGAACCATGTTTGTAGCAGCAACTTGAGCCATGTTTGCAGCAGCAACTTGAACCATGTTTACAGCAGCAACTTGAGCCATGTTTAAGTAGCAACTTGAACCTTGTGTGCAGCAGCAACTTGAGCCATGTTTGGAGCAGCAACTTGAGCTACGTTTTTAGTAGCAACTTGAGCCATGTTTCTGGCAGCAACTTGAGCCATGTTTGCAGCAGCAACTTGAGCCATGTTTAAGTAGCAACTTGAACCTTGTTTGCAGCAGCAACTTAAGCCATGTTTGCAGCAGCAACTTAAGCCATGTTTGTAGCAGCAACTTGAGCCATTTTTGCAGCAGCAACTTGAACCATGTTTGCAGCAGCAACTTGAGCCATGTTTAAGTAGCAACTTGAACCTTGTTTGCAGCAGCAACTTAAGCCATGTTTGCAGCAGCAACTTAAGCCATGTTTACAGCAGCAACTTGAGCCATGTTTTAGTAGCAACTTGAACCTTGTTTGCAGCAGCAACTTGCACCATGTTTGCAGCAGCAACTTAAGCCATGTTTGCAGCAGCAACTTGAGCCATGTTTGCAGCAGCAACTTGAGCCATGATTTAAGTAGCAACTTAAGCCATGCTTGCAGCAGCAACTTGAGCCATGCTTTGCAAGAGCAACTTAAGCCATGTTTGTAGCAGCAACTTGCACCATGTTTGTAGCAGCAACTTAAGCCATGTTTGCAGCAGCAACTTGAGCCATGTTTGCAGCAGCAACTTGATCCATGATTTTAGTAGCAACTTAAGCCATGCTTGCAGCAGCAACTTGAGCCATGTTTTAGTAGCAACTTTAGCCATGTTTGTAGCAGCAACTTGAACCATGTTTGCAGCAGCAACTTGAGCCATGTTTGCAGCAGCAACATGAACCATGCTTTGCAGCAGCAACTTAAGCCATGTTTGCAGCAGCAACTTGAGCCATGTTTTAGTGGCAATTTGAACCATGTTTGCAGCAGCAACTTGAACCATGTTTGCAGCAGCAACTTGAGCCATGTTTGCAGCAGCAACTTGAGCCATGATTTTAGTAGCAACTTAAGCCATGCTTGCAGCAGCAACTTGAGCCATGCTTTGCAAGAGCAACTTAAGCCATGTTTGTAGCAGCAACTTGAACCATGTTTGTAGCAGCAACTTGAGCCATGTTTGCAGCAGCAACTTGAACCATGTTTGCAGCAGCAACTTGAACCATGTTTGCAGCAGCAACTTGAACCATGTTTGCAGCAGCAACTTGAGCCATGTTTGCAGCAGCAACTTGAGCCATGATTTTAGTAGCAACTTAAGCCATGCTTGCAGCAGCAACTTGAGCCATGCTTTGCAAGAGCAACTTAAGCCATGTTTGTAGCAGCAACTTGAACCATGTTTGTAGCAGCAACTTTAGCCATGTTTGCAGCAGCAACTTGAACCATGTTTGCAGCAAGAACTTGAGCCATGCTTTGCAGCAGTAACATGAACCATGCTTTGCAGCAGCAACTTGAGCCATGTTTTTAGTAGCAACTTGAACCATGTTTGCAGTAGCAACTTGAACTATGTTTGCAGCAGCAACTTGAACCATGTTTGCAGCAGCAACTTGAACCATGTTTGCAGCAGCAACTTGAACCATGTTTTAGTAGCAACTTGAACCATGTTTGCAGCAGCAACTTGAACCATGTTTACAGCAGCAACTTAAGCCATGTTTACAGCAGCAACTTGAACCATGTTTGTAGCAGCAACTTAAACCATGTTAGTAGCAGCAACTTAAACCATGTTTGTAGCAGCCACTTAAGCTATGTTTGCATCAGCGACTTGAACCATGTTTGCAGCAGCAACTTGAGCCATGTTTTAGTAGCAACTTGAACCATGTTTGCAGCAGCAACTTGAACCATGTTTACAGCAGCACTTTAAGCCATGTTTACAGCAGCAACTTGAACCATGTTTGTAGCAGCAACTTAAACCATGTTAGTAGCAGCAACTTAAACCATGTTTGCAGCAGCAACTTGAGCTATGTTTGCAGCAGCAACTTGAACCATGTTTGCATCAGCAACTTGAACCATGTTTTAGTAGCAACTTAAGCCATGTTTGTAGCAGCAACTTGAACCATGTTTGCATCAGCAACTTGAACCATGTTTGCAGCAGCAACTTTAGCCATGTTTGTAGCAGCAACTTGAAACATTTTTGCAGCAGCAACTTGAGCCATGTTTTAGTAGCAACTTGAACCATGTTTGCAGCAGCAACTTGAACCATGTTTACAGCAGAGACTTAAGCCATGTTTACAGCAGCAACTTGAACCATGTTTGTAGCAGCAACTTAAGCCATGTTAGTAGCAGCAACTTAAACCATGTTTGTAGCAGCAACTTGAGCCATGTTTGTAGCAGCAGCAACTTGAGCCATGTTTGCAGCAGCAACTTGAACCATGTTTGTAGCAGCAACTTGAGCCATGTTTACAGCAGCAACTTGAGCCATGTCTGTAGCAGCAACTAGAGCCATGTTTGCAGCTGCAACTTGAGCCATGTTTGCAGCAGCAACTTGAGCCATGTTTAAGTAGCAACTCGAGCCATGTTTGTAGCAGCAACTTAAGCCATGTTTGCAGCAGCAATTTGAACCATGTTTGCAGCAGCAACTTGAGCCATTTTTTTAGTAGCAACTTAAGTCATGTCATGTTTTTAGTAGCAACTTAAGCCATGTTTGCAGCAGCAACTTGAGCCATGTTTTAGTAGCAACTTGAGCCATGTTTGTAGCAGCAACTTAAGCCATGTTTGCAGCAGCAACTTGAGCCATGTTTAAGTAGCAACTTGAGCCATGTTTTTAGTAGCAACTTGAGTCATGGTTTTAGTAGCAACTTAAGCCATGTTTGCAGCAGCAACTTGAGCCATGTTTGCAGCAGCAACTTGAACCATGTTTTAGTAGCAACTTGAGCCATGTTTGCAGCAGCAACTTGAGCCATGATTTTAGTAGCAACTTAAGTCATGTTTGCAGCAGCAACTTGAGCCATGTTTGCAGCAGCAACTTGCACCATGTTTGCAGTAGCAACTTGAGCCATGTTTGCAGAAGCAACTTGAGGCATGTTTGCAGCAGCAAATTGAACCATGTCTGCAGCAGCAAATTGAACCATGTCTGCAGTAGCAACTTGAGCCATGTTTGTAACAGCAACTTTAACCATGTTTGCAGCAGCAACTTGAGCCATGTTTGTAACAGCAAACTGAACCATGTTTGCAGCAGCAACTTGAGCCATGTTTGTAACAGCAAATTGAACCATGTTTGCAGCAGCAACTTGAACCATGTTGCCAGATTAAGTGCTGTACAACAGTAATATGTGGTTAATGTTCATTTACTCTGCACCCCCTAAGAAAGCTTCAGTACATTGTAACAGACTTTATTTCCCTGATGTTTAAACCTTTCCTTAAGAGGTACATTTTAAAACTGGATGCATTTTTATATAACTTCAGAGCTTTTAAATAATATGTTAATGGAAAGAACATTCCCCAAACTGTACAGGTTCAGCCATATTAAGCAGTAGTTATTTGTAAATTAGAAGTGTTATGCCATTAAACCTTCATTTTATAGTTGTTCTTTTTTATTATTTGTGTGGATAGAGATTTATTACCAAAGGTTGCTAAATTGGTATTTAATGTACAAAAAAGACACTTCTTGATATATGCCCTTCTTGAACAATGCATTTGTTTATTGTTATCTGAACAGTTAGCCCATTTTATACATTTGGAGAAAATAATCTGCTAGTGTAGGATATGCCCATTTCAAGTTTGAGTATGTATTGTAGATACATGTTCAGTTTGCAAAATAATGTTTAATTTAAAAATGTCTTTAATTTCATTTTCACAATTGTCTTTGTGTGTTATGGCTATCAACATATGTTAGGGTAAAAGTTGTTGTTGTGTAAAAGTTGTTGTTGTTAATAAATGAATACTTTTCAGTAGGGCTGGGACGATTTCAAATTCTTGAAACTGATCAACAGTCAATATAAAAGTGAAGGGAAACCGATAACACTGCCGGCATTTTCAAAAAAAAATTTTTTTTCTTCATCAACGTTTCATACAGGTACTTCCTATAGCAGGTCTCATTAAGGATTCATGGACTTCACCGTAACTAAGCCCAGGATCA
Source organism: Saxidomus purpurata (assembly GCA_022818135.1). Classification (NCBI taxonomy): domain Eukaryota; kingdom Metazoa; phylum Mollusca; class Bivalvia; order Venerida; family Veneridae; genus Saxidomus; species Saxidomus purpurata. The sequence goes on from JAFMSR010000018.1 coordinate 29,316,127, forward strand.
CTACATTAGACACTGGTAAGCCCTGTAGAAACTTCTGTGTCATGTTTGGAAAGACCTTTACAAGAAACAATGTTACAATATTAAATTTTATTAATGTCAAATAAATAAACTTTCAAGTTTTCAATTGTGTATTTAAAATCACAAAACAATACATATGGTTTATAAGCTAAAGTAACAAACATAAAATGATGTGTCTAGCTAATTCAATTCAAAGAACATTATATTTTCTACAGTCCATCAGTTGGTGTGGGTATAGGTAAAAGGGGGACAACTTCTGTCCGATGGCATGGAATCTGTGACTGGGTTGTGTTATTGTTTGATATTAGTAATAACATTTGCATTATGATGATTTGCAGTTTAGTGTCTTTTTGTTCATATGCAGAAATAATATCAAATGGTTTATAGTTCTTGGTTTTAAAGATGCACATTGCCAATTTAAACTGTGGCCAGCCTGTGAGAAAATACCTTCTCTCGGCACAAAAGTGGTCTGTGACAGACGGAATTTTTTATTGATGTACCCTGCACCAAACTAAAAGATTTGCAATACATGTATGTTAACTTTGGAAACTTGGAACTTTCTCCTTTCTGCTTGTTTATCATTGGACATATTATCTGAAACATTAGTTAAAAGTCAATGACATCACCCATAATGTAGTCTTTTTTGACAGGGGACAGGGGATCTGTACATGTATTTTCTTCAGATTTTCAACTTGAATGATAAACTCTGGAAACCATATCAAATCAGATTAACCATGTTATTGTATCAGTGCTATTTTTCAGGCAAAAATATGAAGTTGTTCTGTAAAATACATGTATGTCATAACTTCAGAAGTAACAAATAATGTGCAATATAATTAACTGTTTAATGTTTATACAAAGTAGTGTCAATTTTATTAATTACTTTGCTATATAACTATGTAATGTGTATATAGGTCCGTGGTTATGGTAATGCTAGATTTCCAATCTAATTGTAATTTAATTTATTACTAATTTTGTCAATTAAATTGACCTTGACCCTGTTTCATATACAATGTATAGTAAGCCCATGGTTCTGGAACATACACCAAACCAGGGTATTTCGTTCTTAAAACTGAATCGTTCCACAAACTTGCTACCCATATGACAGTCAACAACATCGTAGCTGTGAAGGTATACAACAAGAACCTTCCGTTAATGTCCAGTACGAGGTTCCGACCTTTCTTTACGAGAACTATCAAAAACATCGCCATCAGCGTGATGAAGTACACCAGGAATATCTGTCCCTCGGTCACAAGGTACCTGTAATGATATTACATTATTTAACATTGTACTGTACGATACGGAGATATATTGGGACGAGTACCCAGCTGAGAAAACCATACGGCTCGTCCAATATGGTTTTCTCAGCTGGGTACTTGTCCAAATATATCTCAATATTGTACAGTACAATGTTAAAAAACCTTTTTATTCTATATCTATTTTATTTTAGTTTAAATTAAAAATGATTCACAGAATATTGTATTTCTGCCTTTTCCTCGTTTTTGTGTTTACAAGCAAACGACAAATAATCCTGATTTCAAGGCGCTTAAACAAAGTCTGTACATAGAGCGCCTACTTCACCCGATTTTCATTTGGATTAAAGTCTGTACATAGAGCGCCTACTTCACCCGATTTTCATTTGGATTATTTTCACGAGTTTCGGGCTTTATTGTATGTTTAACATGGGACTGTTGAACTGTCCAAATATGGAAAAAATACAGGATTTTTTGTTTGCACATGCATCCAATATGGTAATATATTGTACAGTCAGGTGTTGCAAATAAACGTTCATGATTGGATAAATAAAATAGATATAGAATAATGAAAATTATTACATTCTCAATTTCTTATTGCGTTATTAGTACAAAATGTATCTACTAAATATACATAATATATTCATAAGCAATGCTTACTACTTACTGATATACATTGCATGTTCCCTTCAAAGCTCGAGTCTTCTTTACAGAACTAAAATTTACTTACCAGTAGTATACAGCACTAAACACCATGAGAATCCACCATGACAGACCCGCCTTTGTAGCCTCAATCTGATGTCGAGGCTGAAAACAGCCCAGGAAGTACAAGACCAAACTAGCAAAAAATGGTATATACCTGAAACAAAGAGAGGAAAAAAATTAAATCTTATAAAACGAGTGATGGTGCACGAATGAGGATGTCAGTTACAGAACCAAAAGGTTGTACGCTCAACCAAACTGGTAGTTATGGAAACATCTCCTGTCAGGGCAGCAGTCTGAGGTTGTCCATGGAAGTGGTCTCAAAGAGTGATCTGATATTAAGTTTCAAGAAATCTTCACAAAGTGCAATCAACTGTGGACACTTATATAGGTTGATAGTCCTTGTGCGCAGGGCCCATCTCCATTTACACTTTCAAGTGCAAATGCTACCTAGGCAGAATTTGCGGCAGCTTTCTCTGATATTTGGCACACAAAATTAACCATTTGGCAATCAGGAGGGTGGCATTTCGTATGGATAATTGTAGTAACACTGGTCAAATCTGAGGTAAATATCTAGAAATGCTCAGTTACTTGAAATGCTCAGTTACTTGAAGATTAAACCAGTTTGCAACAGCACTTCCCTGCATTGAACCAAAATGAAAATTTGCGCAAAAATTATTCGTGCACTTGGTTGCTGAGTTAAGTTGTTCCGCATGACTTACCACATTAAATGCCCAATCTCCTCATCATACGAATACAGCAACTCAAATGAATCAATCTGAAACAAAATTGATTATGGTTTCTTTCATGTGGTTACTTAAAGGATCCAAAATGTTTAACAAATGCCTATACTGTCAGTCAGTAAAACATCTATTATTAGTTTTAGTTGCATAAAATTTATATGAAAACTTTCAGCCTGCTAACCAGCTAAATATAGCAATGAAAAAATGGGCAAAATCACAGTCAAAGAAAGACACCTAATTTCATCTTGGCTAATATAGAAACGAACAATTTAATGTTTCTTTAATTCTGTGCAGAAATGAATTTATGTATTGCAAGAGAGCGTACTAGTCCTGGAGGATCGAGGTTTTGCATCATTGGATTGTCTCGTACTGACAAGTGTAGCTGGTACCCGAGGTGTACTAGACGATGGTCTATGCTGTCACCAACCAGGTGTATGCTGGCTCCCATCACAAAGGTTATAATACACAGATATACCAAGGTTGGTGATGGTTTTCGGGGACACCTGTCCAGTAACTAAAATAAAGTACAGAATTAGTCATAATTGTATATAGGCTGACTTTGACTCTGAAAATTGAATTATTATACTTTACTTCATGTTAGGTTTTTGAAATATTTAATGGATTATACCTGGATAAAATCACTGTCCACTCAATGAAATAATCAAAACCTTCTACATGATTTAACATCAAAAAGTATACCAGCGCAATGAATGTCTGAAACTATAAGACAATGACGTCTAACACGACGTAATGCAGGGATATGCTTTCTGACGACATTTCCAAATTCTCAACATTTTATTGAAACAAATTCAATAAGAGTTTTAAATATAAAATAAACAGAAAAATTGTTGGCATCAATGTATTATCACATACAAATGTGTGTATGCTTTCTGAAGACATTTCCTGCAACTTTCAACATTTTATTGAACATTTTTAACATAAAATAAACAGAAAAATTGTTGGTATCGATGCAATATCACATAAATTTTGCTGAACACCAAAAGTAGTTATTTTATTGTGCAGCAACTCTTAAAATACATTTTATTTGGTGAAACTATAGCATGATATTACAAGGAAACAAACGACTATTCTCTATATATCATACTGTAACAATCCGCAATCTAGCCTAGAAGTGATCATGATCAATGTACGTACCTTTAAGAATACAGAATGGTGTGATGACATTGTACGCCATGTGAAAATAGTCCCCTATGCTAGGCTTGTTTAGAGGGGTCCATTCAAGGGGAACAAACAACTGAAAATAAATAGAAAAAGATAACATTAAACTTCAAAATATATCAATAAATTGTTATTTCAAGAATATTATATAGATGTGTCTTATATTTGTATGTAAAGATTAAATTGGTATTCATCCAAGCTTGCATAAATGTTGTTGGCACGAAACTGTTTTGAGGAGATGGGTTGCTAGGGATACAAAAGACTAAGGGCCATTTCAACAGCCAATATCACTGTCAATGTGACCTTGACTTTTCACTAAGAATAAGTGATCTGCTATTAGCAATATCCCGGCCTGGATTATGTGCGTGACTCTATTGTTGAGATTTGGACCAGTGAGGCATTTAACCTATTGCTACCTTTATCATACTGATCACAATTGATTTACTGTCCACAAATTGTGTCCCTACCCAGTCTGAGGATCCTAAATCTGAGCACAGTCTAGATATGAAGTGGAAATCATTCATAAACAGGTCACTGTGACCTTGATTTTCAAAATAAACTTAATGTAGATATTAGTAATCTACTGCCAATGAACACTGTCTCTATCAAGTTTTAAGATCCTAGTACACGTAGATGCAATAGATGATCCATTTCATTTTTAGTTAAAGGTCAAGGTTACAGTGACCTAGGTTACAATGCATGCGTCTGCAGTATTATCTGGGCACTGCCTCTCAATATCTGACATGGAGAATATTATGGTCCATTATGATACATGTAGCTGTAGAAGTGTATATTGTAAGAAATAAACTCAAATACAGACAGGATAAGTCATCCAAATTAAAGCACATGATCAAGATCATGCTGGGTGTGATTTAAGCAGCAATGTACATGTATTTAGTCTATACCCTGCTACATTTCTAAAATGGACACGTTAATCTTTAAGTTTGGACAGTCGTATTAACTGTCCAAAGATATGCTTACATAAAATTTACTGACTGAAAAGCAAATAGTGCAGATCATGATCAGACTGCACATATGTTTAGGCTGTTCATTATCTACACTGGTCACAAAGGCGGAAAACTATGCTGCCAGCTTGGTACAGGTTCATGCTGAATTGCCGAGTAAACTAATGAAAGACTACTTACAGCTGCAATGGGACGTCCAAAGTCAAATATCCAGTTATCAAGTGCAAGAAACAGCCATATGTCCCAGTGAAATTTACTAGCTCCACGTGGATTTCTAAGAACAAAATGTATGATTTTAGGAAACAGAAAATTATCTTCAAACTGTCACACTGAGCAGAATGCAAAAATCAACAGAGATGATTGAAATTGATACTTATACACAGTAACTGTAGAAAATATTCACAATATTACCATTCAAATTAACACAAGTCCAACAGAGATGAGTACAGACAGAAATGGGTTCAAACAAACAAGTACATACTAGTATGCACGTATCTCTTACTTTCTTTCGCTTGAAATTCAAATCTATTTCCACAGTAAAACATCATGTACATCATCAAGTGTGCTAAATTTGAATATTTAATCAAAGGAAACAGGGCTCCACCCAGTCACTGTCTCATGTAGGAATTATATGAAACATGAATACTTCTACATACCTTTCAGGTTGGGCTATAGCATCAAATCCTGACTCAACCGTAATAACAGGTTCCTGGTATTCTGTGTGACGTTTTCGCGTTTCCATAGTTACAAAATTTACTATTTTAGAACCATTTACATCCAACTTATTTGTTCATACAAAATTATAACTGGGTTAAACTTTAATCAAAACATTTAATCCATTATTCAGCTATCTTGTAATATTATTAAGTTAGTAGTGTAAATGAAACCGATGAAAAATCTTAAATTGTTATCATTCAAAATGCTGATAACTTCATGTATCACATAATATTAACACTACAAACATCTGTTATCTCCAAGTAACCTTTAGAGAGGGCAGTTTTTACAACTTTTCTCAGTTTTGCAGCATAACCTTGCAAAACTGACCATCAGTCTTTGATAACAAGATATATTACTTCAAAGTTAGCGTTTTGATACAGGATTATTAACAAACATTCAAACCTGTCTTAAGCGACCACACAGGAGACACTGAAATTCTGGTCTCTTAATAAATGTTACAAAACAAGGGAATTGGTCTATTAACTCAGGGATAAATTGTTATCTTCGTAAACATATTTAAATACTTCACAAAGGACCAGAAACCAAGCTGACAAGGATGATGATATCAAGAGATAAAGAATGTGATGTAGTTACACCTGTCAGTACTCAGTTAGCATTATGCCTTGTGAAAGCAGGCTGGTCACTGTCCCACTAGGGGGGGCAGGGCATGACCAATAGTATGAATTTATTAATACAATAATCAAATTTCATAATAATTCCTTAGTAATACGTTACTGCTTGTATTTGATAATATGGAATGCCCTCATCTATTACTATTCAATGCGATTGTTTAACCAAGCTGACAAGGATGATTTGATATCAAGAGATACCCCCCCAAAGCCCCCCCCATTCGAAGAACTGTGTATGTAATTTACACCTTCTTACATTACTCAGTGAGAATAATGTGACCTTGTGAAAGAACAGACTTTTACACATCCGCTTGTGCAACTGTTCCAAGTATTTAATCTTCAATCATGACTTACTCGGACACGATGTGTGCATATATGATAGAGGATCAACCTTCAATGACCTATATTGGGGGGGGGGGGGGTTTTTTTGAATTTATGTGATAAACATTTGTGATAAAAAAATTTAAAATCCGTTCTTAAAATTTCAGAACGAATTATATATTCACATATAGAGTAATAAAGTTCAACCTAAGTGCCTTGTACCTTATACTGATGAATATGGAATGCCAAACTTTTTAAATCCCTCAATATACAAAGCTAGGCCCGGAAAAGAATGTGTGCATACATAGAGGATTACATAACCTTCATATAAACGACTTGGTTTAAAAAAGGAACTTTTGCAAGAATAGAATATAAAAAAAGAGGCCAATTAGAGCCAGTAACGCTCTACTGAACTGACTGGACTGAGCAAATTTTGTGAAAATCTTTTAGAATGTTATCAAGGAAAAGCTAACAGAAGTCATTGTGACCATTGACCTACTGACTCCAAAACCAGTAGGGATCATCTACACAGTAAGAAGATTGAAGACTGTTGTTGATAATTAGATATCAAACTATTGGGCGGAAATGATTTTCAAAGTTCTGGAAACTCTGACCGTGACTTTTGGCCCACTCACTCTATAAACAATAGGAATCATCTACAGGTTGCAAGTAACCTTCTGAGCTAATTTCATGTAAGTCAAATGAAAATTATGATCTGTAGAGTGTTATCAAGGAAAAGGGTACGGACAGACAACGGACAAACCACCATGATATAAGCTCAGACTTCGTCTAGCAGAGCTGAAAACAGCAAAAAGTATATGCAGCTGTTAGAGTGTATGCAGTGTTCAAAATGATGTTGCAATACACATTCTCTTCTGGTTAACTGCTAGAAAGATGTGTCTTGCATACCAGATCAAGATATCTGCAGTTTTTACCAGTGCTGGAAAATCTCATCTTACATCCCCTGGTGTAAGACGACTTAATGATGTCAGAAAGAACATTTATGAATGAATGTGTAAATTCGTACATTACTAAAAAGAATAGCTAGCGCATTCATAAGTTTTACTTTTTAATGGTATGCAAGAAAACCAGACATTCCTATCTGCATGTGCAGGGGACAAAAAACAGGGAAAGGTTTTTTTGGTAATTAAGAAAAGCCCCTTAACCCCAAAAACAGTTACCAGTGAAAGATTCCCTGCATGCAGTCTTAAATAAGATAAAATACAGCAATTTCTTGTAAAATCATTGGGAATAACCGACATATAATCTAACCCTTATCAATTTTGACCATATACATTTGCATATGACATAAACTGGTTAAGATTAATCAGTAAACAATGCTTCTATGGCTTAAAAATACTTAAACTGAAAGATGGACAACAGTGATCAAGAGATTAACAGGAGATGACAGACACCTGTCCATCCTAAAAGCTCTCTGACCACTTTGTGCTTAGGTGACCTAAACAAGAACAGTCACTTCAGGTGACAAATTATCTACCCCTGCCCGCTAAAATACAACTTCACAAAGGAAACAACAATGAATAATAAGATTATTTTGCAATGTATTTATATATTATCTAGTTAGTGCAATACACCGTATAATCAGAAATATCTAAACAATCCCTGCAAAGCTGCAACAAAAATTACTTAAGTTCAAGCAGTCACAATTCTCCACTGCCTATGCACTATTCATATGCGCACTTATACTAAATTGTTACTATGGTAGCCAAGTTTCATGGCAACCCCTTCAAACAGAAGAAGTACTTTGTCCCTAATGTAATTAATGGACAATAAACGAAAACTGCTTTGCACACTGACTGTGAGTTTTAAGTACATGTAATAATGATACTACATGTAGCTATTCACCTTTTAAAATCACATCCACCTGTCACAATCACACAGTTTGTTTTTTCATTAGCTTATTTCTTGTCTTTTTACTTCTTCCAATTTAAAATAATTTCCAAAAATACTTTAAAACCCAGGCATGGGAAGCAACAAATTAGCTTTGCACATTTGATGGAAAAGAATTATTTCCCTTTACTATCCCTTCCATACATTATTAAACGGGTGAATTTTCAACATCTGGATAAATAATGTCACAGTCTGGCAGGGCATTTTGTAGCTTTTCATAAACTCCTTTCTTGTCCCGTACTTTCGGCAAATCTTTTAGATGCAGATCCGTTAAATTTCTGAAATACAAAAGTAAACTAAATATATTCAGATCAGTATTCTGAAAAAAGTGTAGTCAGAATTTAACAGTTCTGGCACTGAGAGCGTACAAAAGGGTGGCGAAACTTTTGAGTGGTTAACGCTCTGGGCTACCAATCTGGTGGTACCCAGTTCTGGGCACTGGAAATTTAAGAAACGCTTTTCAGTGTTTCCCACCCATCTAGATATGAACTGGTTAGTCTTGTGTGTATCGAACCTATACACCAGACATGTATAATCAATAGAGCCAAACTGGCCCTTTATCGCTCACCTAACTTCCACTGGCTATAATACAAGACATGATTTTATCATAATTTGTAGAGGTCAACTACACAATGCTTAGAACATACCAAGTATCTAAGCTCTGCCTGTGGGCCTTGTGTTTTTTTTCAAAGTTTTCCCTATATAAGCCTTTGTAAAATCAAATGACCCCCTCCCCCACTCCTGGGAAGGGTTATTTTGACCCCGGTGTCATTATATGAACAATCTTGGTAGAGGTCCACTAGGCATTTCTACATGCCAAATATCTAAGCTATAAGCCTTGCAGTTTCAAAGATGAAGATTTTTTAAGTTTTTCCTGTATAAACCTATGTAAAACAAAGTGACCACCCCGGGAAGGTCAACTTTGACCCAGCAGTCATAATTTGAACAATTTTGGTAGAGGTCCACTAGACAATGCTACATGCTAAATATCTAAGCTCTAGACCTTGTGGTTTCAGCAAAGAGGATTTTTAAACTTTTTCCTATTTGTTGCCATAGCAACAAGAGCTCTGGATGGAATGGAATTCTTTGAACAATTTTGATAGAGCTTCATGCAAGGAACATCCCTGCAAAGTTTCATCAACAATGGCAAGTGATTTCAGAGGAGATGTCGTTTGAAGGAAATGGTGGATGGATTGACGGACGACAGCCCCTGGACGTTGAGTGATACTAATAGCTCACCCTAGTACTTTGTGCAAGGTGAGCTAAAAACAAGGGATTTTTTCATAAAAGAGCTAGGGTCTGGTACCCTGTATCTGCATCTGTCTCTTCAACCTGCTCCTTCAGCTGAGGTGAAATCCTAGGGTCTGCTGGGACTATAAACAATACAAAGATAGTGCGAACACAACTCAGGAGCTGATCCTTGGTACATTCTATAGTGGTAACACACTGGACTGGTAATCAGGCTGTCACAGGTTTGATCCCTTGCTCCTTCACAAAGCTTTGAATGAGGCTGTAATCAGCGCCCCATGCATTGGTGCTATACATGTAAAAGAACCAGGTAGACTACTAGCAGTAGTTCATAAGAGAAGCAGAAAGACGTATAAAGGACAATGTGTTTGCCACACAACACAACGTTTGCAGGTTTGGTCCCCAGTGTGGTCATGACCCTACCTCCCAATGACACGCTTTTTTTCCACATAGCTGACTTGATACTGACTCAATAAGCTTGTAACTTTTTTCACCATGAAGCTCAAATAAATTGTTATGAGTGTAATGATAATAATAATAATAACAATGATAATAATAATAATAATAATAATAATAATAATAATAATAATATAAGAATAAAGACTTTATTTAAAGCAGCAATACAGTTGACGAACCAGTCTTACATGTGAGCCGCTATCAATGTACATAAATACAATTACAATATCATATTAAAATACTAAACAAATGAAACCAGAATAACTTACACAACTTGAACGAGAGACAATATACCATTGTCTGTGATGTTTTTATTTGCACTGATCTGAAGCTGTTCTAAAGTTAGAGCTGCATTGTTCAGCTGCTGTAAGCATTTATCATCCAAGTATTTGCAATTGTGCAGTTTTAATGACTTTAAGCCTTTCAAATCCCCTGGAAATATATATAATATATTGGACTTTACGCTTGTTTTTTTCAACAATAGTTAACTACAGGCTGCATAAGTCACACAAGCTGCATCACTTGCTGCCAGTGGGCATTTTCGAATAAGTTACTCGAGTAACTCCAGTAACCTTTGCATGTGCTTAATCTCTGATCTACACAACCCATGTAACACCCAGTTGCCGACGAGTTAACCAGAATACATTCTGTTCTTACTCGATACGTTGGGGTATAGCAGGTAGAGTAAAGCTACTGAGCATGTGCGAAGTTTCAACCCGAGTAACCCAAGTAACCTATTCCAAAATGCCCAGTACGGCAAGTGTATATAAAGTATATAATCTGGAACCATATATTTAGTACTGTATATCATTGAAGCCCAAGATCATTCTTAGTGCAGTCTGATTAAGGAACACACTGTCTCATTGCTACAGACACACTGAACTCCATAGTTTTACATTTCTTACTGAGCATCCCTATAAATAATTAATGGAACTCTGCACATTAATTCTTGCCCTGTAAGGAACAACTTCACAAGTGATTCTGCCTTTGTGACCAGTGTAGATCATGATCAAATGACATTACACACTTCCGTGCTGTCTGATCATGATCAGCACCGTCTGCTTATCAGTCCGTAAATTTTCAATGTGAACCTCTTTGATCAATTAATGATACTGTCCAAAATATTGTAGCAGTATTTAGCAGAGTCCAGATTAAGTTACATCAAGGTCAATTTTTTCTATACCGGAAAATTTCATAACAGACTGATGTTAATTAAAATCTTCTCACACAACTGACTTAGTAGTACTAAAATGGGCATTCATTTGTTCTTTCAGAATAGATTCAATCATACTACCTAAAAAATTAAAATCCTTGAAATTTTCTGGTATAGACAAAAGTTAGAAGCTTAAAAACTGACTAATCTTGATTTTTGACTGCAAAATCAAACTCTAACTTCTCAAAGAGTCAAATATTGTAAAAACAACAACTTTCTGAAAAACTTACACACGTGCTCAAAGCCTTCTGACATTACAACTGTCCCCGAAACATCAATATCCTGCACAGTCAACTGTACCTCTGAAGTCTCAGATGGTAGATTATTGTAGTCAGATAACCATGTGCCAGAATCGACCCAGCGAAGACGGCCGCCACACTTTAATACCCACTCTGCACACAGCCTCTCTGCACCTACCACTTGAATTCTCTCACGATCATATCTGAAACAATAAATCTGTGAAATCGCAAGAACATCGAATCTTTAAAGTTTCCTTTTGTAAAAAAAGAAACAAGTCCCACAAATCAGGAAAATGTTTGGGTGTCTTATTAATACCCAGTTCATCAAGGCACGGTTTGCTATATCACTGCCTACTAACAAGCTGTAAACGAATCAAATCACAGCAGCTAGACACTCCTATATTTCTCACCTGAGAAGAAACTTTGAAAAATAATGCTTTATAATTATACGCTTTGTTAAAGTTTCTCCAATAGCTGTACCTTGTTTAGCAAAACTAATGAATACCAAGTATTTGAATTAGTAATTGGAGAGTCAAAATGGACTTTTTGTTCACGTGAGTCAATTGCTAAAATAAATACAATGTACATGTAACATTAGCAAACTCTTTCACCTACTTACAACATACACTTTTTTATCAACAAACTTCAATTAGTGTTGCATGTAGTTTGATGACCTCGCATTGACCAAAAATACTCTAATAAATGTAGCAGAAACCCTAGAAGTCCCTGCCAACTTCATTTGATCTATAAACCCTGTGATGAATAGGACTCGTGATAATACATGATACAAATGAGATGTGCGGGGGGCTTAAATGACAATAAAAGCTCATCTATTTTTCTTTAAAAAAGCATACAATATCTAAGCTACCTACAAATTCAGTGCTCTATTGAGGTATTTGAAGAAATGTCTTTTCATCACATATGTCTGTAGTGTTGCTGGCGGTGTGCTGATGAAATCTGCTGGCAGTCCAACCTGAAATGCGACACTTATTTATAACTGTAATCCTACTAAATTTTATAAATGGACATGTTCCTCTTTGTAATTGGGACTGTCCGTATTATCAGTTGTTAAAAAGATGCTCATCCTGTGTTCCTCTGGACTGAGAAGCATACTGTGCAGATCATAACATTTTAGAAAATCTAGTGGGTTCACAATCCAGTAAATTAGTGATATATAACACATCTTGTCCGACTACCTTTCCTGTCCGAAATCTAAATTATTTTGCCAGCACTTTTCCCGTGCTTTGCGTATATAATTACGTTATATGGTATACCTTATACATAAAAGAATGTATAAATATTAAAATATATGGGTATTTACCTTTCTACTTACTTTGTGAACTAAACGGGATAATCTTTGCAGCAACATTGTAGCGCTTTTTGGGGTTTACGACTACAACGATATTTTGGCCTAATTGGGGACACTCTAAAACGTACAAACTAAAACACCTGTACCGGTACCCGGTACCCCTTCAAACACGATTTGACCTGGATCTGGATCTGGATAGGTACGTTGCAGGGCCTTTCAGCGTAGCACAACGGGAGAGAGAGAGTGGGAATCTTCTAGTCCCAGTGAAGGACAGCTGCTCTGAAGCTGTCGACTGAAGGAGCGCACACAATACTGTCTTCCAAGTAATTCCAGTCTATTTTTGTTTTTTGACATATCTGACTTGTGATTGGGGGGGGGGTTCAATTCTAATCCTATTAATCACGTTTAGTTTATTCTAATACAAATTCGGAAAATAAATTCAAGAAAAAAGATCTACCGATATTGAAATTAAAGACAGGGACTTTGTCTTCACATGCATAAATATTAAATTGTGACAGATGGTTGATAAAAGTCTAGGAATACTTTTAAATTGAGTCCAACACCCATTGTAAACATTAACAAAATGTTCAAGGTAAATAGAATGTATTTTATAAAATTTCAAATTCATATAGTCTTCTGCAGGCCCGTTTATCATAAACTTATTCACTGATAATAAGTCCGTTAAAGAGCTATAACTCAAACTGTTGTTTTATCAGTGAAACGTTCGATTTCTGTCATAAAAAAAACTTAATGTATTGTGTTGTGTTGTGTCGTGTTGTGTCTAATCGCATCATATCATATCGTATCGTATTGTACATGTATTGTATTGTACATGTATTGTTCATGTATTTTATTTTATTTTATTTCATTTTATTTTATATGATTTGATTTGATTTGATTTGATTTGATTTGATTTGATTTGATTTGATTTGATTTGATTTGATTTGATTTGATTTGATTTGATTTGATTTGATTTGATTGTATTGTATTGTATTGTATTGTATTGTATTGTATTGTATTGTATTGTATTGTATTGTATTGTATTGTATTGTATTGTATTGTATTGTATTGTATTGTGTCTCCAATAACATAACTGGTGATTTTTCGGATGAGACTGAAAACTGATGTCCGATTTTTCGGTGCTGTACACAGGGAGGGGGGGATAGACCTGTATTATTTACGAATATTAACTTGGTGATCACCTCTTGCAATGATTGATGCAGCCGACCACAAGGACACAAGTGATAATTACCGTGCCTAGTTGTGTCTGGTCCATTTTTCGGGTCACTACGATCGGGGTCACAGGTGCTCGAGATAGTTAAATATTGTGGACGCTTAATCTCCAAAACCCCAAGTCACAATTTATAATGATGTTTGACATATGTGATAAGTTCCCTGCACATTTGTGCATGGTCCATGTTTCTGGGTACTAGGTTAAAGGTCCATGACACAGAGGCTCAAGATAGTAAACTGTTGTGGGCGCCCTTAATCTCCTAAACCACTGGGCACAATTTAATTATATTTCGCAGAATGTAAGTACCCTGCCTAGTTGTGCATGGTCCATGTTTCGGGGCACTAGGCCAAGGTCATGGGACTCATATAGTACATAAAAGTTCTTGAAGCCAGATATAGAAAATTCATATAAACAAAATGTATTCTATTTCTTTGGCTTTGTTCGTTTTACCAGTATTTGTTTTAACAAACAATATTTTAATAAAGCCTTGTCCGCTCTATATCTCCAAAATCCCTGGTCAGAATTTAATGAAACTCCATAGAAAAGATAATTCACGGAGTACCATGACAAATTGTGCGTAGTCCAATAACTAAAGCATCAAATGTTACATACATTTTATAAACCGTTTCAGCGCGGTGTTCAGTTGGTGATTTATCAAAATCATTTTCATAGTTGTTAGGCCTATTATGGCTTATTCCTTATTATGGCTTCACTATTTCATAAGTAAATAGTATTAATTTTTAATTTTCAATCTGCAACATGAAATCAGTATCAACGAGTCAACCTAATTATTTATAATAATTTAATTCAGACAGAGTCTGTCTTCAAGGGAAGTCTGTGTAAAAATGTCACAATTGCTAGATATGCTGTAAGTTTTTTATAGATAACTTTCATGTAATATGTAGATCTAATATATTATGACATAGCACAAATAAATAAATCTATAATTCCATATTGACTGGAGGGAAAACAGACCTAATAGGACACCAAATGACTGTCGCTACAGCAACCAGTGTCAGAACAGGTAATAACGCAAGTTTATTTCGTTCCTTTAATTCGCAATTTAGCATATCGCTTTTCCAAAAAAATGCCACACTTAGCTATCAGGCCTTCTACTAAATGGATACCGGGATTTCCGATACTGGCGATTAGTGTAATCATTCTGCGCGTGCGCAGTATCATAGGGACCTTGGGAGTTGGAAAAAAACTGTTGTAAAAATGTTGCGAGCCGTTTTATCGAAGGCTGTTTCAGTGACACGTCCGGTGCAGAAAACACAATTGCTAAAATGTCTATCAGGTATTAGCTCTGGCATCACAATTGTTATATCAGAAGTCCGAAGATCTATTGTGGAGTTGGTGGGTGGGGTGATGCTAAAGTCGTCACGTAGCCTGCTATGTCCTTTAATTCATAGATTACATTAATGCTTGTTAGTGGAAACTTAAGAAAAAAATATTTGTCATTGTGTTTGATGGTGTTTCACCCCTAGTCTTACTATTTCCACTTTGGAGGCAAACTGATTACAGGTGACATTTTAGAGTTGTCTGCCTTCTACGTCTCGCTTTGATTGATCAGGTCGGCATGACGTCACGATGTAGTTACCAATTGTCCGCCATATTGCCGAGGAGCAAACAAGCACCTGGCAACCACACAGTTCAAATAGGGAGTAAGCATTAAGATAGTCTTATTTTTCGGCCCATACAAAGGTTAAACGTTAAACAAACCATTTCATACATATGTTTACTTATTTCAATGTCTAAGCCATGTTTATGTCAAATTTTTCTTTAAAAAAAATCTTGAAAATGATTGTTTAATGACTGTTCAAGGCCGTCGTGGACGGTTCGGCCAGCTACTATCCGTACCATTCAAGCAATTTTATTTTTTACTGAAACTTATCCAAGTCCGCGTACTGATATAGATATTGCAAATGCACAACTCCTTTCCTGGGGTCTGAAAACTAACAATCATGTCCAAACATCAATTATTAAAGATTATGCTAAGAGGTATGAAACTTTGTCACAAAATGTTGATCTTTAATTCTGTTTACAAGGGCCATATGTTATCATTAAAGACACAAGAAAATTTGTTGTGTTTTTGGCTAACCTGGCCATGCCAGGGTTTTTTTTTTTGATTAACTTATTGTCAGTCCGTCTAATTAGTCCATTTTGATTCAAATGACATCTTCTCAGGATTTTACCTCAATATTAGGACCAGGGTTTGAGGTTGACTACACTAAACTATGCAGGTCTTAATGTATCATTTGCATGAAGCTCTACCCACTCGTAAAAATTAGTAAATCACAAAAAATTCGCGAAATTTCCATGCAGAACTCTGGTTGCTATGGCAACAACCATATGTTAAAAAAGATTATGGAAAATCTACTTTCTCTGAAACGGTCGCACAACTGCCTAGAGATTTACGATATTTGGCATGTAGCATTGTCTATGGACCTCCGGGAACCAAGATTACACTTTGTTGACCAATCTATGATCCGCGTGGTCTAAAAATTGACCCGCAGGTAAAGCCCTTTGTTTTTGCATTAGGCATATAGGATAAAGAGCCTTAAACAAATGTTCCATCACTGAAACAACAAGGCCTAGAGCTAAGATATTTGGCAAAAGTAGCATTGTCTAAAGTGGACCTCTACCAAGATTGTACAAATTATAACGGCCCCTGGGTATCAATAATTTACCCCCAAGAATGGGTTCCCTTATTTTTTGCATAGGGGTATAGGAAAACCTTTAAAAAAATCTGATTGGGAAACCACTGGAAGGCCTAGAGCTAAAATATTCCTTGGCATGTAGCATCCCTGTAAACCTAGTGGACCACTTTACCGTCTTAGGATTTGTTTACATTATGTTAACCCTGGGTCAAATTTTCGATCGCAATAGGACATCGGATAATCGAAAAGTGTTCACTTAGTTTTGTATGCCAGGCATTGTATTTGAATAACTTTAAGAGAAAATTTTTTCTCTGCCAACCACAAGGCCTAGAGCTTCAGATATCTAAATGGCCATGTTGAAAGAATTGGCTAGTGGACCTCTCACCAATCTAGAGAGTGGTCAAAGTTAGTGGTAACCCCGGGACAACCAATTGAGGCCCCTTGAATCCGGGGTCACTTAATTTAACATAGGCTTATAATCTAGAGATGAACTTTTAGAAACCAATGTATTCTCACGTGCAACCACAAGGCCTAGAAGCTTAGATATTTGGCAAAAAGGATTGGACCTAGTAAGGACCTCTTACAAAGATTGTTCAAATTATGCCCCTGGGGTCAAAATTGACTTGCCATCCGGGGTCATACTTTGTTTTAGGATTAAGGCGTTAAATAGGAAAACCTTTTTGGAATATAACATTATGTAGTGACCTTCCATCAGGCAAATTGACTTTGATTTAGGTAATCAAGAGTTGGCCAACTTGGCCCTCTTGTAATAGATCTAGTGCTATAAAAATGCTTGGCATTTATATTCAAAATAATTTCAAAAAATCACGTAGTTACAGTAAAGGCCCTAGATCTATATAGAATCTATGTGAATCAGATAGATATACTAGAAGTCACTTACATGTTGCGGAACACTGAAAGCGCAAAAAATTTAATTCCCGCTTTCAATGAAATCAAATATCACAAACATTATCTCATTTTGACATTGTTACCATGGTAAATAATTAGAGTAGATCTAACCATTGATGGAATTTCAGTGGATCTAGCCCAAGGGCATAAGTCACAACAAAGGATGCGATATGATTTGTTGTTAATTGGCGACCCCCTGCCAGCAATCTAACTTGTCACACATCATTGCATATTGCACACTGGCCAATTGCAGTTGATAATTAGATCTACATAACAATTTGCAGAGTGCCCAATTTAAATTATGGAACTTTTTTTACTGTGATCGCCATAGCACATATGAATTTATTTATCACTGTGATAAAAACGAACCATATGTTTAATGAATGATAGGCCTATATAACGTTTATAAATATACATTATTTGTCACTAACCTTCGAGTTACATTTATAATGTATGATCAAGTCTGCATAGAAATATTATTTAGTCATCTAACATGTATACAACTTTAAAAATTAATTCAGCAAATGAAAGTTTCTAGCAACCCTGCAGATAATCAGAAAATACATAGTTTTGGCTGTTGCATGATGACAAATTTTATGTACTCTGATGAAAGATTTTTCTATAAGTGAAATTGGACACGTAGATCTATTTAAGTAGATATCATGATTTTAATTATAATGAGTTTTGTTTTTTAATAAATTTATGTCAACATTTTGTTTTCAACTAATAAAATCGAGAAAACTATTTTGATTTGCGATCATAAATTAGATAATTCTTTATACTAGATTCTACCCACAAGAAAACGTTACATGAAAAAGCTAGGATAGCATGCTTGTGAATTGCTACCTCATTTTAGATATAGTAATTGGATGGAGCATTTGTGATATCATTTTCAGAGGCAAGTTTTAATCGTCAATGGAAATAATATCGTCCATAATTGAATAGTTTGTAAGTGATGTGCATGCTTAGATCTAGATCAATCGTTTCGATACATTTACATTTCTTACACATTTAAGAATGAAAAATATCTTTTCCTTTTGATAGAAACAAACAGAAAACAGAAGTTGGTGTCATTTGCATATAAAAAACTCATGATAACTGCTGAATATTTATACTTTAATCAAATAATTTTATAACATTACACGGACTTCGCTCTATACGTTATTAACAAGATGGCGGTTGTTTTCACCTCGGACAGCGTTGCTATGCCTGAGCAGGTGCGCGCAACGGTAAATGCCCGGATGTCCGACCTGATCAATGTGCAAATAGCTGGGAACATATCCCCAACAAAATTCTTTTAGGTTCTTATAAACGCAATAAAATACAATATTTTAATGTATTTATGATTTGACATGGTATAAATTTATAGGATTGAGTATAAAGATGATACCTATCTGCTTCGTGAAATATGAAAATAAACAGTGTGTCATGCTGTATGTGTAAAATTGCATGTTTAGATTTAGACATTAAGGTTTTTATATAGTGGTGAGATTTTCAATTAAATATTAGGTTTTCATTTAAAGCGACTGCACTCCAAATTCTTAGTAAATTTTATTTTTTTGGTAAAACAATATATATTCAATTTGTCAGCATCAAGATTATTTTCTTTGTGTAAGAGCTAAAAATAAAAGGTGGAAAAAATATTTACCCAAGCCAGGTTTTGAACTCGGATCTTTGCGCTTAACAAAAATTTACAGGCGGCTTAACCTACTACAACCTACGAATTCAGCTGATTCGATGGGAGTTAAAAATATTGAATACCAAAGGGCCCCCCCCGTTAGTCACGGGGTGATATATTCTACAAAAAAAATAAGCCAAAACAACACATTTTAATTGTTTCTTTTGTTAGAAAACTTGTCACGTTATCATAATACAAGCCCCTGATACAGTAATGACAATTGTTTTCTTGAAATTGAAAATTTTCTTTTTTTAGCGTAACTTGTCCATCTGGAGTGCAGTCGCTTTAAAGTGATAATTAATTGGAAAATTGTTATTTGAAACAGGTTCATTGTGTATTATGCATCGGTTGTACCTAATGTTGAAACTACACTTTCCACTTATTATGGAGTACATTGAAATATTAGGCGTATAGGTCACAGATCTGATATTTTATAGCTGTCACATCTTTTACAGCTATCAAATATCAGAATTTTGAAAGGGGTCACACCGATTAATGAAACACCATATTATTAAGGCTATTTAACCCCCTGTACCTGTGCCTGACCACCTACCGGGTTGTACCGCACATATACCTCGCCTGAGGGTGATGGACCTATTAAGCATGTATACAAACAAACAAACAAAACTGACCACCTACCATCTCTTGTATCACTCGGGAGGGTGATCAAAGCAAGTGTGCTAACCAGACAGCCATTTAACGAGGAGGCATCTAAGTGGGAATTAGAAACACGACAAAAATGGACCAATTAAACAGTGAAACTTACAAAGTGCTACAGCTATGCATTAATACAGCCAACTGTCAGGGGCACCTTTAAGTTTCTGTAACTTTGATGCTCTTCAGTAAATGAACTATCAGCAGACTGGATATGATTATGAACCATTACTGATAAATGCACAGTTTTGGTTACACAGTACGTAGCTCTAAAGGCAAAACAAAAAGTATAATTATTATACACATTTTGATTTCAGTGGCGGGTGTCCAAAATAGACAATGTACTACTAGTTCACGGGCACCTGTTACCCATTGCGATACGGAATTGGATGACAATAGATTGATAGAAGCTCTGAAATCGAATGACGTCACAGGTTGGGATATACGAGCTATCGTGAACGCTACGCAGGTAATTCTTATTCATAGGAAACAGTAGGAGATTTTAGTCCGAGGCAATTTTCCACTGGTAAGGTTTATGCATAGGAAAGAAAACTGAAGCTAACATGATGGTTAATCATAATGTATGATGAAAACAATTTAAACCAGAAATAATGCTGCAGTTAACAAGGTGAAACAGATTAAATATATATCATACACATAGGTTATACAACATGCAATGTAGGTATGTATTGTACATGTAGTCTCTTTGTATACATATAAAGAAGTGCAGAGCTATCTGTTGGTCTATTCCAGCATACTCAACCATGTAATTTTGCAGTGTGTCAACAGTTTTAAACCATATAATTTCAAAGTGTTTCTTTGTCTTAGATAAAAGATTTAAATGAGAAAATCCAGTATCTGATTTGGTTTACTGGACACAAACTGTTAGTTTAAAATAGAAAAAATTGTTACTGCATACACTGAATAGCAGTATGGTCTGTGGGACAAGTTTTTCAAGAACAGGATCCGATTTTATTGGCTGACTGCATTGTAATTTTGTTTGCAAAAGTTCTGATTTAAATAACAACCCACTTTAACTTGTTTGTTTTGTAGTGGTACTCATACTACATTATTTACATGTAAATTGATATTAAAACTGATCATATAACAAAACAAAATTTTCTACAATGTACACTACTCTTGACCTTAGCGATATATTCAGTGTATTGTTCCACTTGCAGGAATTTGACGAGATTCTGAGTCCAGCAGTAGTAGATGCATGTATGCATGCATGTAGAAAAGTTAACGACTACGCTCTAGCTGTCCGTATTTTAGAAACAGTAAAGGTAAGAACATGACAGGCCTAATGTAGACTAGTCACAAGTAACCAGAATTATAGAATTGACATTTACTTTCCAGTAGCAGGAATTTATAGTTTCTATAATTTTATAAGACAATATACATGAACTACATGTAAGAGATCATTTACTCTAATATTCTATAGGCGCAGCTTGTGATGAATCTAAAAATCATCTTTACAAAAGCCTGCATGTAATACTGTATATACTAAAATTATTATAATTTGGGCCAATTTTGGGGTCACTAGGTCAAAGTCATTGTTGGGAAGAGACATACTTTTGTGAAAAAACAATAATGACTTTTATATTGATTTTGAAGAAAAAATATTACCAATTATTTCATTCCTATGAAGTTCTGAGGGTCAGAAGAAAAAACGTATTCCAATGATAGTGTCCACATGAAACCCCTGAATAAAAAGATGATCGGGCTACTTTCCCAAGAGAATTCCTTGTGTCCTGCAGTTTCCTCCCGTTACATTAACACATCATGTATATACAGGCAATAAATCCATGGACAAAAAGGCAATAAATCCATGGACAAACTGTAATCATAACACAACGTTTCATGAACAGCTGACATAGCTGGAAGTTCCATTAGACAAAAAAAATTGCTGTTTAGACACCTTTTAATTTTCATTCAATCTGTATGAATTATGATATTTAAGTCGTAATTTACATCTTCATGTATTTTGTTTGACTAATTTCAGGACAAGTGTGGTAAAGAGCAACAGACATATACAAGTATCATTCAGGCAATTCGACCAACCTTAGACAAACTTGGTATCCTTACCCCAGAGCAGATGGGATATGATAAACCAGAACTGTATTTAAAAGATGCTTTTGATATACATAAGTAATTTACAGGTGAGAAATATGTTGTCGTGAGATTCTTGTGAACAAAACCCTTATCCAGCTGAGTTTATACTGAATATGTACTTACAGAGTTTTTACTTTGGACATAGCAACTATTTCAGCACCACTAGTGATTTCAAGTTCACCAACTGAATTTTGTAAGACACATGTAAAGTGTTAGCTAGGTCCTTGTCTGCACTGGTCAATTTTCGAAATGGACTTGTACATCTTTCTGTAAGAAAAAACACTTGCAACTTGCATTGCAAATGTTGAATAATTGTCTTTTTTTATTACAGACTTTTACAAGGAAGAAAACAGATGAAGCTTGAAACAAAGATCAGCTTGGACCTCAGAAGTGTTATTTGTGTGTGCGTTTTTTTACAACAAATATGAACTGTTACCAGAAATTTTTATTTGAAGTCATATTTAAGGGTCTCCTATAATAAATTAATGTCTATAAATTGTGTTTGTTGAGTACTTTATGTAATGGTATACCGTATGTCCGTCCTCCATAAAATAACTTGACTCCCCAACCTCATACTGTAACAAAAATCTTGCCCATTTGATAATATCATTGCTGAGAATTTACAGACTAAACATTTTTTATAGCAGTATGGTACTTTTTTTTAGCTCATCTGGCACAAAGTGCCAGGGTGGGATATTAAGATCACTTGCCGTCTGGGGACCGTAGTACGTCGTCCGTCCACCATTTCCTTGAAACGACATCTCTGAAATCAATGGGCCAATATTGATGAAACTTGGCAGGGATATTCCTTGCATGAAGCTCTATCAAGAGCTGTTCAAAAAATTCCATTCCTTCCAGAACTCTGGTTGCTATGGCAACAAATAGGAAAAACTTTAAAAAAAACTTTTCTGAAACCACAAGGCCTAGAGCTTAGATATTTAGCTTGTGGCATTGTCTAGTGGACCTCTACCAAGATTGTTCAATTTTTGACCCCACCCCTCCACCCGGTCAAAATTGACCCCACCCAGGGGGGTCACTTGGTTTTACATAGGCTTATATAGGAAAATTTTTAAAAATCTCTGAAACCCCAAGGCCTAGAGCTTAGATATTTGGCATGTAGAAATGCCCAGTGGACCTCTACCTAGATTGTTCATATAATGACCCCTGGGTCAACTGACCCTGCCCAAGAAGGTCACTTGATTTTACATAGGCTTATATAGTAAAACTTGATAAAGCTTCTCTGAAACCACAGGGCCAAGAGCTTAGATAATTAGCATGGAGTATTGCCTTGTGGACCTTTACCAAGATTGTTCAAATCATGACCCCCTGGTAAAAATTAACCCTTCCCGGGAGTGGGGAGGGCGTCACTTGATTTCACATAGGCTTATATAGGAAAACTTTAAAAAAACACAAGGCCCACAGGCAGAGCTTAGATATTTGGAATGTTGCAACATTGTGTAGCGGACCTCTACAAATTATGTTAAAATCATGACCCCTTGTATCATAGCCAGTGGTTGTCTGGTGAGCGATATAGGGCCATATTGGCCCTCTTGTTTCTGTAGAGTACATTATTTCACAAAACTTAAGCTTTTTGCAGTCCTTAAAAGCAGTAAAATATCTACTTAATAATCTCTGTACAGTGCCAGTCCCCTTCTCAAATTAGTTGAGTGGTTTAGAAGAAATGTTAGTTTATGAAACTAACAAAAGGTCTTTGGGTAACATTTTACTAACATTGCACAAAACTTCTGAAAGGTACAAATCCCTTATTTTTACAAAAATGCAAATACATGTCTGCTATTTTATATTTGCTAGTGTTAAAAGTCGAGGTCACTCCATGAAGACAAGTGAATCTTGGGGCCTGACCACTTTTGTAGTGTTATCCACCCTCTATGCCTTGTGGTTTTGAAGATTTTTAGTGATATCTCTCTGTCCATCTTGTGTCGTACGTCCATTAACATTTTCCTTCAAACAACATCTCTGAAACCACTTGGCCAATGTTGATGAAACTTGGCAGGGTTTTCCTCTTATGAAGCCCTCTTTTAGTTGTTCAAATAATATTTGGCCTGTTGCATTGCCTAGTGGAACTTTACCAAGATGTTCAATGCAGAGACAATTTTGACTTGTGGGGTCATAATTTGAACACTTAGTATATGTCCACTAGGCAATGCTACATGCCAAATATCTAAGCTCTTGGCTTGAGGTTTCTGAGATCTTTCCTTTCACTTGCCATGGGGAAACAAAATAGTACAGGGAATACATTTTTTTAAAGTGGTTTAAGAGAAATCGTTTGAAGCAAAATGAAGGATGCAGGACAACCACTGTCCTCAATAGCTCACCAAAACACTTAATGCTCAGGTGAGCTAAAATGCCTGCATCTTATGATGTCTAAAGAAAGAAAATATTACACTAGTATATATAGATAGTAAGATATTACATAGGGCTACCATTGGCAATAATACAAGGGCAACAATCACATCACAGGAAGGGTCAATTTTGACCCGCAACATGATTTGAATATTATTCATCACAAATACTACACTCCAAATACCTATGCTCTGTACTTTGCATTTTCAAAGATGTTTAAAATTTTCACTACTTTTCATACTAGCCTATGTAAAATCAAGTGACCCCCAGAGCAAAGTACGTTTTGACCCAGGGGTCATGATTCAAACAACAGATTGTCTTGCAACATATTCAATGAAAATTTTCAAAAACAACAGTCATTTGGACAGTATTTCAGTCATAAACAGGCAGGCAGTTTATCCGGTAATGTGGTCACCATTCCTCCGAAGGACAAGTGCTGGACCCATATCTACTGAAAAAAGCTGCTTTCTCCAAGAGACAGCTAGAAGCAAGGCTTGAACACTTTACAGTGTGTTAGAAGCAAGGCTTGAATCCTTTGCACTGTGCTAGAAGCAAGGCTTGAACCCTTGGCACTGCGCTAGAAGCATAACTTGAACCCATGGCACTGTGCTAGAAGCAAGATTTGAACCCTTAGCACCATGCTAGAGCATAACTTTAACCAGTGACACTGTACTAGAAGCAAGTGTGCTTCAGGCAAGGCTTGAACCCTTGTCACTGTGCTAGAAGCAAGTCTTGAACCCTAGGCACTGGGCTAGAAGCAAGGCTTGAACTCTTGTCACTGTGCTAGAGGCAAGTCTTGAACCATTGGCACTGTACCAAAAGCAAGGCTTGAACCCTTGGCACTGTACTAGTAGCAAGGCTTGAACCCTTGGCACTGTGCTAGAAGCAAGGCTTGAACCCTTGGCACTTTACTAGAAGCAAGGCTTGAACCCTTAGCACTGTGCTAGAAGCAAGACTTGAACCCTTGGCACTGTGCTAGAAGCAAGGCTTTGAACCGTAAGCACTGTGCTAGAAGCAAGGCTTGAACCCTTGTCACTGTACTAGAAGCAAGTCTTGAACCGTAAGCACTGTGCTAGAAGCAAGGCTTGATCCCTTGGCACTGTGCTAGAAGCATTACTTGAACCCATTGCCATATGCTAATCATTGGCACTGAGCTAGAAGCAAGGCTAGAACCAATAGCACTGTGCTAGAAGGCAGCAATGATATGGTGTAGACAAGTACACAGCTGTATCTACAGTTTGACAGAATCACAGCGGTGATGGCAACTAAAACAACTACATGTACTGGATGATTCATTTTTATTCACATTTATTGCAGAAATAACACAAATGTAAACTCTTTTTCTCATTCAATGGCCGGAGATTAGTTTAGTTTATACTTGTTTATTTTCAGCTCAGTTGTGAAGAATGCTTGTAGCTTAAGGATTCACTCTCAAGTCTGCGACCTGGAGAAACCAGGTGTCATATGAGAAGGTACAGTCCTTACCCCAGTGGGGCTTGAACCCATAACCTCTGGGATGAGTGGCAGACAGCTTAACCTCTACACCACAGCTCCCCTGAGATTGTTTTCAACCTCTACACCACAGCTCCCCTGAGATTGTTTTCAGGCTCCAATTTATACATGTTTCAACAGACGGTACAGAGATCTATACCACTGATCACTATTGAAATTGGTTTTACCACATTAGTTCTAAATTTTTGACACTTAGACTTATTTCATAAATCACAGTTTAATGCAGTTTGTTTTAATGACGAAAACAGATGGTACATGCTGTCTTTAGACTGCCCGTACTGATGTTTGAGCTGCGGAAAGTTTTCACCAAGATCGTATGATTCCAACTGAAGGCGTTTCTCTACTGCCTCTGATGTCACTTCCTGTAAACAACACAATGGGCATTTATTGTAAAACCATTCGTGTGTATGTGGATTTCATGGAACGATCCTCAAATTGAAGACTTGAAAGAAAATCCATTCATCATAACCAATTTATATATTAAAATTTTAAAAAATAACATCAATGAATTGCAGGTAAAATTTGATTCACTTTGACATTAAAAATAAACTTCCTCATTTCCAAAATTTTTCAAGCCTATGAGCGTTTAGCGATCCCAGCATTTTCTCCCGTGTAACTGACCCCAGCATTTTCTCCCATAATGTTGTTAAATTGGAATTTTCTGATCTGAAAGGAGACTTTTTAATAGTAAATGCCACTTTCCTTATTTGCCAAATAACAATTTAAAGCGCCGACAGAGGAAAATACTAAAGTCTTTTCAATCATGTGCTGTTTTTAAGCAATTGTTTGTACAAAACAAGGTCTTATTGATGGCTCTAGTCCAGCTCCCAAACAAATGACTAGGACCTGCTTTATACCTGTATGATGGAAGCTTTTTGTTGCTTAGCAACATCTTCTATGTCAGTGAGAGGCTTTTTATGAGGTTTGTCTGACACAAGTTCCAGTCGCAATGAAGAAGCATGTGCCCAAGAGTCCTGCAAACTCAGTTTGACCTGAAACATGAAAACTTCCAATGAAATACAATGGTTTATGAATAAATCAGTCCAAAATCTTCCATACAGTAAAAACCCTTCATACAAAACCCCAAGGGAAAAGGTCCATAGTAGCACAGTTGCCTTACTGTCGGATTTGAGCAGCAGACGTCATTATACGTACATGTAATGCCTATCAATACAAAGGATGTGCTTATTGATAAAAAAGGCAGTAATACTAGTTTTTACTGCAACAACATGTAAAATCCAGAATCTAGGAGGAAAGAAGTTTATAGAAAGATCTGAGAAAAAGCTCTAATGCTAGCTACCCAGATGCATCATGCGCTAGTCTAAATGTCCACCTTTATGAACATGCAGCTTGACCTTATTGTTACAGTAAAACCATATTTGAGTGAATCTCTTAAACGAATTTGTCCATCTGTCAATTACAGCAGTCCAAAGAACTGTTTAAAAACGTGTCCACTGAAAATTTACTGTCAGACCAAAAACAAACAGTGCAAATAAAAAATCAAATTGCACAGCAGTGCAAACTCATCTTGTTCTGTAATAGCCTCAAAGGTAGAATTATTTACCGCTACCAGAGTAGTACTTTAACTGAAAAGGATTGGTGCGAACATACTACCATTAAGCATGCCCCAATGAGATTCAATCACTTTCTGTCGGACAGAATAAGCCAGTATGTCAACAGTTACCGTGATATGCTCAAGCAGGTGGTATTTCTGCTGTCCAAGTATACTGTCTACCACGAAATAGGTGTCGTGTTTCGTGACGTCACCGCTCGTCCATTCTGCTTCATCTGTATCTGTTACATATAAGACCTGCCCATCTCTACTCTTCAAGTAAACAGGACCTTTTATACCAAACCTAAAGAAGTATACAAACAATAACAGTAACTGTTACATACAGGGCTTCGATAATTTAGTCAACTCAATCGGTCCGGGCCGAGTCTCTGACATAATTGAAGTTGCAAATCATGTTACTCCACCCGCTTCATCAACACAGTGGAAGTTACCCACTTGTTTTATTATGCAGTTTAACAGTGGTGTCATGTGCAAAATACACGATCTTACTGTTTCAAAATTCATTTAATTTTACTTATAAGCATTGTTTAATTACACAGTCTCTGGAATAAGGTACTTGGTGAAATAACCTTACTGATGTCATTTGTTCATTTTTATGATAAAACCTCCAAAATATTAAATCAACATGACCAATTATATCGGAATGAAAAACATTTATTGCTATTGTCACTTCCAAGGCAGTGGTGCTTTAGAGTTCATAAATCATGAAGTCTATCCAACTGCAGTCTTTTTTCTTAGTGCATGTGGTTGTTGTAGGAGTCATACGCCCATTCCAACTGTATCTGGGCCATTTCAACAGGTGGGCAGTTTACATTACCATCTTTCCTGGAAAAAAACAGTACTACACTCCCAACTTTCTCACGTAGAGAAACATGGTCGGTAGCAGGGTTCGAACCAATGACCCTAAATCTATGAGAGGTAAAAATGATTTCAAGTCAGCGACTCCAACCACTTGACCACAGAGGCAGACCCTCTTGCCTGTAGTTCTTTACTTCTTGAAGCATCATGGATTAAAACATATTTCCTTCCACACATACCTGGGTACAAAAACAAAAACGCCATTTGCTCTCAGCTGGGAAATGATGGCATCTACAATACAGTTCTCATCCTCTGTTCCTCGTCCTCGGAAATACAGACACTGGAAAAGTTCCTGCGATTCCCGCTGTGCATACTGGGCAGACTTGAAAATAAATATAAATCATTTAGTTAAAGTGACATTATGCGCATCTTACTGCACATAATGATAGTTGATTGTGTCGTTGTTGATGTTGGTAGAGATTTCGACAGTGCATGCAGTTGTTCTTTTCTTAAATTGACTCTCCCAGTCAAATAAGAAAATCAATATTTGGAAAGTTATTTTTTCATACTGGTAGCGGGAAGTTTGTTGTATTGGGTTAAAAGCTATTATTTCCTCTACACTTTTGTACACACACCATTTTCAGCAGGATTTTTACTTGAAAAAAATGCGCATAATGTCACTTTAAAAGTACATAGTGTCTAGACATGTCTGATGCAGCAAACTCAGGTATACTGTGTAAGTGGTTAAATGTATATTTAATGTTGAAAATTTTGTGAACATGTGACTCCAGTCAGTTCATCAGAGAAAATATTTGTGAATCGTTGCAACCAGTATGTATATGTATATGATATCAAGTTTTATCAATATGACATGAAAATCATATATACATGTATAACTTAAATCTGGACGCACATAATATCTATAAACTATTCATTTATCGCATTGACATGCTCTTACATTTATACTAATTTGTTAACTTCATTTTGGATTTAAGACAATTAAAAATAAATACCAGAATGCATTGGTTACCCTATGTTTTTTGTTAATGTGTTGACTCAGCTCCTCTAACTGTGTACATGTAGGTAGATGTGTTGTTTTATCCTTCTTCACCGCTTCTAGTAACAGCCTGTGTACCTGGTCATACAAATAATACAGACGCAATCACTAGAGATTCCAATTAACACAAAAAAGTAGATACAATGTACATGTATATGCGATACTTCTCTGGTACTGTATGGTGCTTTAAATTTGTGGTGCCAATTATTTGTGTTTTTAGACATGTTAAATTGGTGTGAATCACAACAACTACCAATTTTTAAAACAGAATCCTTATATAACATGCCTGTCCCAATAATAACGCTTTTTTCCCAAGGGAGAGCACTCTTCAGTTTTATGTGAGATTACTCCACATTTCACTGCTGACACACTCTTTTTAACTCATAATAGTAGCAATTAGATAAAGGCAGAGAAATAAAAGAAACATTGCTTGTTCTTTTGGCTATTTTTCCGCTGGAAAACACAAGATAACACAAGATAATGTGATGGAGAGATCATTAAAATGCTTAGAAAAACTAGAGCTATCACTAAATGTGATTAATACCACCGAAAGACTGCTTTATAAACTGAAGAAGTTTGTAGTAACAGAATACCTTGCAAACAAACTAAAAAGAGATATTGTTCTTGGCAATAACTCTGTAATTTGTCAAGAGTTATGGTTCTTGTACACTAGACTTCCTCTCAATGTGCCTGACCATTGTATGAAGTTGTAGTGAATTCCAACCAATAGTTTTCGAATTATGCTCCGGACAAGTAAAAGTAACAAAGGCCAATAACTCTGTAAATACTCAAGATGGAGTTATGGTTCTTGTGCACTGCACTCCCTTTCAATGTGCTTGACCATTGTATGAAGTTATGCTCCGGACAAGGAAAATGCAACAGACCGCCCGACCGGCCGCCCGACCGACCAACCACCGGGTGACTCCTATATACCCCCCAAAACTTCGTTTCGGGGGTATAATTAGATCATTTATTAACAGTTTACTGAATACAAAACAGTTTTACTCCTTTCTACAGCTGCACACATGATGCATCATTACATCAGTGCATGGAAACTTCATGGCCACACTTACTATGACATCTGCGTATCTTCTTATAGGTGAGGTGAAATGTGTGTACACATCTAGAGCAAGGCCGTAGTGGAAGAACTGGTCACGTGCCAAACATCCCGTGCAGAAATATGCTGCATTGGACATGGCTTGTGTAGCAAGTGATCGCAAAAGCTGAAAAACATCGCTGCATGAAAACAGATACATGTAATTAAAACTAGTATTTTTAGATACACATGAAAGGCTTTTTAAAAAGTTTTTTTGCCATTTGTTTCAAAATTAAAGATATGAATTTTAATGAATTAATATAAGTATGCTAACAAAGCTACACTTTTACAGAAAACAACAAAAATTTGAGCCTACCAATATAAACATATACCTACACTAAAATCTATCTCTGTTTTTTTTAATATTACCTTTTGAAAATCAATGTTCTCACCTTGTTTACCACAGGATCATTTTTATCCACACATCTATCAAGAGATTCTGCAAGCTGTTTGTTGGATGCTGTGTTAATCTCAAACCCTCTTGAGGATGCACAATTCTTCAAATTTCCAAACTGCTCATCTTTAGGTAGCGGGTGATGTCTCAACTGGAAATATAATAGAACTGCTATTGTACCAGATCCATATAACAACAGTCGACTGTACAGTAAACCCCGCTTATAATGAACTTCTTAGGACTATCTAAATTTGTTCCTTATATCCAAAGTTTGTTATATCCATATTACATTTTCATATAAAATAAAGAAAGAAAAAAAACTTGGGCAGAAAAAAATTGTTCCTTATATTCTGATTTTCGCTATATCAGGCGTGATCATATACTGTAACGGTATGTAACGTATACCACAAAGTCAAACCCAATTTCGAGAGTATTTGGGCTATTTTGCGGCAGACTACCTAATTTTTCAGTTTTCTGAGACTGTTATGCAAATACGTTTACATCTCTCTACGTACTCTGCATTTACATACCGGCATGCTGCTCGACTGTTGATTGAACATTTTAGGGATTGAGGTACATAAATGTTAGAAGTATAAGACAGACTTACATTTATAAATGTTAAACAATAACACTTACCAGAGCCTGGTTTGGAAAGGTTTCAGTGATTTTCTTTGCTACCCAGTGATTGGCAAATATCATACATTCTGCTATAGTGTCATGGATCTCCAAATGCTAAAATATCAACAAATCAAATTAATCTCATCCTTCCTGCACTCCAAAACAACTATTTATCTTAAGGCAACTTAGATGATTTATGTATTATTGAGATATACTGATGCACTACTCATCCCAAACTGTCATTTATACTTTAAATTGTTAATTCAAACCTGAACCAGGAAGGTGCTACAATCAAAACAAATTTCATCATAAGTTTCTTGTTTCCTAGTTGTGAAATGAATATGAAATATTCAGAAGTGTCGTCCATCTATTTCATAACACTCTTTACAATTATGAAATTAGCTAGGAAAGAATTATTAAGATTTTAACCCTAACGCTACCGACAGTTAATGATACTCCACTCAGCACCATAGTAGATCATGATCTACCTCCATATCCCTGCAGTCTGATCATGATCTGCACTGTTTGCTATTACGTCAGTGAATTTTTTAACAATTAATGGAACTGTCGAAACTAAAAGATGGACATGTTCCTAGAAACTTAATGTAGGGCAAAGAAAAATGTAAACTGCTGTCATATTTATATATACTAAGCTTCACATGGTAAATCTATCAGCTTGTACGATGATACAGAAAGACAAAAGGTAAAAGACTGAATCAAATCAAGGAATGATTACACACCTCTTTAGGATTGAGATTTTCTATGCTTTTTGTTTCACTGAGTTGGATCTGCACTTCCACGCTCTCTAGTTCTAGAGCTCCGCTCTTCACTCGTCTCGCCTTTAGTCCACGTGCCACAGCCATCAGTTCATCAATCGCCTCTCGAAGTTCTTGCAACCTTTGTACAGCAAATATAGAAAACAGCTTTTGTGTGATGAAATTTACAAATGATTAATTTATGGTCAAAACATTCAAACACAATATAGACACACAAAAGATATAACAATATTTCAGGGAAAATTGTCTCCCTTGCTCAATATGTGTTATTGCTAGGGATGGCAACAAGTACTCAGTTATTCGGTTACTCAATGGAACGTCCGAGTACTCGCTTATCAAAACACAGAATCAAAGTATCTTTATGCTACATGTATAGTTCCTACAACATTTGCCAATATTTCTCAGGTAGTTAGAATTCTATAAACTAATGCATGTATCTATAAAAATGACCTCATTAAAAGAAGACACTAAATTTTGATAACATATTTTGTTTTGGAAAAATAAAATTATAAAAAAAAAATTAAGAAATTTAATTTCATACTAAAATTTGAAAACCAGCAAGTTACGTACAAATACTATTCTCCCTCCCCTCTCCCCCTCCCCCTCCCCTCTCCCCCTCCTCCTCAACAAGAAAGGTGTCATTGCACTCTCACAAAGATCAGCAGTTACATAATTTTACCCTTTACCCCTGCTCAATTTCAAAATTGACCTCAATCTTTCAATTAAAACATTTAATGATGTGTGCTCACTGAAAATTTACCGACTGAACAATCCGACTACACCAGTCACTTGCAAAAAGCTGGCAAATAGTTGAAACTGCTGTCTAATCTACACATTTTAAGTACACAAGTACTTGTATGATGATTACCTGACTTCAAGTTCTTCTCCCCAGAGATTATGTAACTCGGGTATATTCCTGACTATCTCTGCATCTATAATACCTTCATGTATAGCCTGGGCAAGCTGCAAGAACAACATAGAACACTTTACATAACACAGTCTGATGGCGATCGTCCTCGAGAGAGGGAGAGGGAGCATTATGGTAGTCTGAATGATCTTTAGCAAAATATGACAGTGGCCAACATACTGGTCAAAAGGCCCAAAATTGTGAAAAATAGCTGCGTCAACAACTTAGTTTATTACAATACTTAGTTGGAGTACTTCCCTCTTAATTCACTCAGCATAGTGTGACCTGACACTAGAAGTATTCATACATTCCATGATTATTTTTTGTGTTAGGTTGTTTATGTTAGCTTAGTTGTTAAGGCTATTGTTTGGAACTTTGTGTATATATCAAAATTGTATGCCTGAGATGGCCCGAAGTTCTGATTAATAAAATAGTCTTTCCTATCTTATTCTATAACAATGGTCCTGTTTAGATGATGCACAAGTTTTCTTGATACAGCACTGGGAAAGTAAAAATATGATTACTGTTACACATCACATACCTCATAGAACAACTTGTACTGTGAACGTATCACTGTTCTACCATACCAAATATCTACAACTTCATAAGTTGGACTAAGCTCCCATATCACACTAACTGCATATCTACAAATCAGCATATAGTAGAGAAATGTTATAGTATGGTGTAAGAAATAAGTACTTCTTTACATTCCGAGATGACAGCTTTTGATTTTATAAGTAGTAAATTATCAACAGATAAAAAGAGTAGCAAATCAAGTGCAGACATCCTAAAAGCATCAAATAACCATCTGCAGTAAGAAATAAAACAGTGTCATTTATTCTACATGAAACAAACATAGACCATCATAAATTCAATTTACTGTAAATTGAGTACAGTCGAACTTGCCCATGCGACCACGTGTATTAAGCGACCTTTGTCTTAAGCGACCGCTTTTGAATCCCCCCAAGCATTTTTATACTGTTTTGCTATTGCATTAAGCGACTTTTGTCTAACGCGACCAGCGACCAGTAATTAGCGACCAATAATCGGTCTTTTGTTCGTATTAGGCGACCATTTATGTGCAAACAGATCATTTCTATGGAAACTGACCGCTTTAAAGTTGCATTAACGTCCCAATTAGGCACGGAGTGTCAAATCTCGTAAGGATTATCGTCCATCCTTATCTCCGCATGTGTTAATTGTCGGGTATTTATCGACTTTCGGTACTTTCAAGTACAAACTATTTTTGCTTTTTGTGGAAAATAACCACGTGGAATAAGTACGATTTTATGGGTAACGGTTGCCGTCTCCGGTGATACTTTGTATTAAGAGACCATTTTATTAAGCGACCGGTTTTTGCCTTTTCCTTGGGCGGTCTCTTAATACAAGTTTGACTGTAGTTTTCATGCGACAAAAATTTTTGCGATTTGTGTGCAGACGTACTTATTCACAAATTTTATATTTATGTAAGGAGAATTTTTAATAGTAAATATATGTGAAATTAATCTTTAACAAGAGTTTTAGATTAGCGAAGTGGAAAATTCCCCAAAATAGCAAAAAATTGAATCTTCAGGAATATTACTTGATTTACAGTAATTTCATGTGGATCCAAATGGTAACCCCTGATATTAGATTGGCTGAAATACAGCTGTTTAAATGACAAAAAAATACCACTAAATAAAGAGCAATTCCCGGGCAAAATTGTGTAATATAATACCTGTCCACACCACTAACAAGAGAGCATAAATTAGCACTGAGTATTCCCGGTAACATATCGTAACGTCTGTCAGCTAGATATACTGTGGTAGAACGACTCTGGGCTTCTATATCTGTCAGAGACGATGGTGGAACGAAGTACGTAACATCTGCTATATGAACACCAAGTTCCAGGTTACCATTGGCTAATCTCCTACAAAATACAATGTCATAGCAACCATAGCTTATGGCAAACTCAATAACAAAACATACTATCGGCACTCAAATATGACAGAAATGTGAGGTGAGTGAGGTTTATTGTTTTCCCTGTATTACTGTATTTACTAAAAAAACAACAAACCCACTTTGAGGTTTAACAACCACAAACCTAACGGTCATCTTGTAACTGAGCAGGAAGTCTTTTAGAGGTTTGAGTCACTGCAAAATTGACCTTTGACCAATTTAACCCAAAGTTCTTTAGAAGTCTTCTACTAACTGTCAGCAAGAACAATTTCCCTGTCTAGTATGAGGACTATGGCCCCCAGCTTCTCATTGCAAGTTGTGGTTTAACTGCCGACCCTAAATCATTCAAACCACCTTTGTTACCATTAATGTAACCTGCTTATGAAATATGAAACCCTTATTTAGCGTATAAGATTTCTTGTTACTAAGGATTGTTGAGATTAATTTTTGTCCTTGATCTTTGACTGATCGATCCAAAATCATCAGCAATTACCTCAAGCTGAACAATTTAAGCTTAAAGTAAGGGAACAATAAAACTTAACAGTTGGCTGCGCTGGGATGGGATGGGTTAGGTTGAGCAGGCCAGTGGCTGGGCTACGCTGAGTTATTTTGGCCTGTGGCTTGGCTAGGAGGCCTTAATCATGTGTGGCCTACCTGACAGACAGTGTATCATCAACGTCCTCACAACCTTTTGGATCAATACTAAAGATAAGGTGGGACTCCCTCAGGTCACGGCGTTTGCCTATCTCTTCTTCTGACATCTTCCAGGGATTCTGTGCAGTGTCCTGTGGCAACTCATTCAACTGAAACAGAAATGGACATTTTTGTTGCCTCTTTCCTGACTAAAAAATAATCTTTATAAAAACATAAGAAAGACAATTAAAAAATGACTGCTGTGCTGGGGTGAGCTGGAAAAGAAAGTTATTTTTAAACAAGAGCTGTCCCTCACAAGTGACGAATGCCCCCGAAAGAGGTGCCTCACAGTCTGTGTCCTCTCCATGTGCTCAATAAATGTGCTATGTAATTTTAAAATCCTTCCATGCATGACAGAGTAATCATGCATACAGTATTCCATTACTTTAAACACTAAGTGTGACCTTGACCTTTGAGGTAGGGACTTGGGTCTTGCACGCGACATCCTGCTTGATGTGCTAGACATTTGTGCCAAGTTATTTTAAAATCCTTCAAAGCATAATAAAGTTATAGTCCCGGACACAAATGTATGCATATATACAGGATTCCATTACCTATAAACTCTAAGTGTGACCTTGACCTTTGTGGTAGGGATGTGGGTCTTGCAGGCGACACGTCGTCTTGATGTGCTAGACATTTGTGCCATACTATTTTAAAATCCTTCAAGGCATGACAAAGTTACAGTCCGGACACGAATGTGTGCATATATGCATATATAGAGGAATCCATTACCTTCAAACTCTAAGTGTGACCTTGACCTTTGGGCTAGGGACCTGGGTCTTGCACGCGACACGTCGTCTTGATGTGCTAGACATTTGTGCCCAGTTATTTTAAAATCCTTCAATGCATGACAAAGTTACAGTCCGGACACGAATGTGTGCATATATGCATATATAGAGGAATCCATTACCTTCAAACTCTAAGTATGACCTTAACCTTTGAGCTAGGGACGTGGGTCTTGCACGCGACACGTCATCTTGATGTGCTAGACATGTGTGCCTAGTTATTTTAAAATCCTTCAATGCATGACAAAGTTACAGTCCCGGACACGAATGTGTGCATATATAGAGGGATTCCATAACCTTCATACTCCAAGTGTGACCTTCACCTTTGAGGTAGGGATGTGGGTCTTGCACGCGAGACGTCGTCTTGATGTGCTAGACATGTGCCAGAAGTTATTTTAAAATCCTTCAATGCATGACAAAGTTACAGCCGGACACTCGGACGATTTGTAAGTGGGGGCCGCGGACGGACGGACAGACGGACAGACGGACGGACGGACAGACGGACAGACGGACAGACGGTGCGATTTTAATATGCCACCCTTCGGGGGCATAAAAAGAAATCACAATACAAGATGTCAGAAAGCCTCTCACTGACCAAGTAAGCATCTTAGTACTGCTTCAGACTTAAATCCAGCAGTCAAAAGCTTGATCTTAGGCCAGGTAACCGCTACTTAGATATAATAAACTGTCATCTACATGTACAATGTAGTTCTTTTTAACTCAAGTGTACATGTTGTTAGTTACTTGTGTTTGAAGCATCTAACTTGACTACAAGGCTTATATATACGGCCATGTTGAACAGTAATATAACATTTGACGTTTGTACTTTTATTGAAAAATAAAAATATCAGACTTACTACTCCATGTCAAGTCTTAAACTGTTTGTTGTGTCATGTTTATAAATTAAAATTGTTCAATACATTTCTGGAATATACAGCCTGAATGTTCCAAGAACAGTGCCCACTCACATAAACTGGGGACAGTCAAACATACGAGATTCCCTATAAAACTAACCTCAGCTTCTGAGAACGGAGGTACACGTAAATCATTCTCCACCAGTATAGCTGCTACTTCCGCCTCAAGATCGCCAATCTTGCCCAAACTTCGAACAAAGTGACCATTGGGATAAGTAGAATCTGGTTCCCAGTTGTCAATCCGCACTATAATTCTAGAGAAAAACAAAATAACTTCTCGATAAAACAGGCATACACTTCAAACGAACCATTATTTGCCAATGCCATTTTTACTGGACTTTTGCGAAAGCCCCCAACCCGCAATATCTTTGACAAATATTCTATGTGTAACAGTATCAATTAAAGACAAAATTCTTTCATTTAGATGGTGTGTATCCACAATAATGAACAATAAAGCCTGGTACATAGACGAGTTAGCTACCCGTACATTAAATAGTAATTTTCCTGTGATGAAAATTTCTTAATTTAAAAGCAGATAAAAAAATTCACTACAGGAGAAATTTCTAAATTTAAATCTTTGTGAAAAATGAATCTTTTGTAAAAGTTATTAATCAGGGTAGTAGGGGTTTCATGAAAAATAGCGAAAATTTAATCTTTGCAAATATCACTCAGTTAACAGTACATGTATGTAATAGCTCTCATGAACATTAAGAAACATTGACTATACAGCATGCAGATTAGTTACTACATGTAATGCATATCTAGCAGGCCTAGCATGCTGCAGCCAGACAACATGGACACAAGTTACAGAGCAGTGTTACATACCTATGATCTCGTAATGCATCCACCTGACGGGTGCTGATCCTAATCTTAGGAATCCTGTAATCCCACGGTATCACCAGTAACTTCCCTGCTTTCTTATCTCCCCTTCCTTTCTCCTTAAAAACACGCAGAAATAATCAACTACATCTTCTTCATTTAGGTGCACGGACACACAAGTTTTACAGGATTTCACTCTTTAGACATGTAATAAATTTGAAAGATTCTCTCAACATTAAGTCTTAACATTATGAATGAGAAATATGTCTTGACAGAAATGTTTTTCTCTATATTACAGTCTTATTTCATCTTTGTCACCAACGTATGCCTTTGCTAAGAAATTTTCTCATGCACTACAGAGATCTTTGGAGCTTGACAGGCTAGAATATAGCTAAGTCTATAGGTGATGTTTGAACACACTACAAGATTATTCATTGGTATTTTCCTATACCTAGCTATCCCAAATTTTCATACTAAAAATGAAGCGAATTTCATATTTAAAAACCGAAAACGTACCTCATCTTGTGAAAAGCAGGCAACATACTCCCTCCAGTTTCTCTGAAGAACACCAACAACTTTCCCTGTGGGCATGGCATCCTTGTTGTCGACCTTTGAAACAGCTTTGTCCCCATCACCTCTCTCCTCTAGAAAAAAATACACTCTCATTGCAGTTCAATCACATGGTTATATCAGTTTACATTATTTGGCCAAAGTAAACAACTCTAAGGCCAGAGCAGAAATGCTAGAATTTAGACTCTGTACTACCAAAAAGAACTAAGTACTCTTTAACAAGAGGGCCATGATGGCCCTTTATTGCTCACCCGAGTACAACTGCTTTTAACAAAGTTGTTACAGACCTGGTTAATGTGTGCGAGACTTGGGCTGCGTACTGGTATGCGATATAAATCGAAAACCAGTATTATAGGTTCAACTGATACATCGTATCAAATGTCAAAACAACTTTTCTGACAGATTTCCAGGATATTTGGGCTGAAAATGTAACCTCTAGAGTGTTAACAAGGTTTTTCCACATTTGGGCTCTGTGACCTAGTTTTTGACCCCAGATGACCCATATTCAAAATGGAGCTACAAATCATCAAAACAACCTTTCTGACAAATTTCAAGGATATTTGGGCTGAAAATGTTACCTCTAGAGTCTTAACAAGGTTTTTCCATATTTGGGCTGTGTGACCTAGTTTTTGACCCCAGATGACCCATATTCGAACCTGAGCTAAAAATCATCGAAACAACCTTTCTGACAAATTTCAAGGATATCTGGGCTGAAAATGTAACATCTAGAGTGTTAACAAGGTTTTTCCATATTTGGGCTCTGTGACTTAGTTTTTCATCCAAGATGACCCATATTCAAACCTGGGCTAGAAATCATCGAAACAACCTTTCTGACATATTTCCAGGATATTTGGGCTGAAAATGTTACCTCTACAGTGTTAAGGTTTTTCCATATTCAGGTTGTGACCTAGTTTTTGACCCCAGATGACCCATATTCAAACTTGAGCTACAAATCATCTTAACAACCTTTCTGACAAATTTCCAGGATATTTGGGCTGAAAATGTTACCTCTAGAGTGTTAACAAGGTTTTTCCATATTTGGGCTGTGTGACCTAGTTTTTGACCCCAGGTAACCCATATTAAAACTTGAGCTAGAAATCAACCAAACCAACCTTTCTGACAAATTGCCAGGATATTTGGACTGAAACAGTAGCCTCTACAGCCTTAATAAGATTTTTCTATTTTTGGGTCATGTGACCTAGTTTTTCATCCGAGATGACCCATATTCGAACTCGTGCGAGTAAAAACTGGGACAAACATCCTGACCAAGTTTCGTGACAATTGAGGCAAAAATGTGACCACTAGAGTGTTAACGAACTAAGTGTGGGCCGGGAGAGATGACGGACATTCATCGATCCTAATAGCTCACCCTGAGCCTACAGCTCAGGTGAGCTAAAAATCTGCTGTGAAAAGCACTTAAATATAGGCCCAACTAAGCCGCATCTACAAGCTTAAAATCATGAATATTTAGCAGAAAAAGACAAATTGCTATGCTTTAACGTTTATGAAAGACTTAGTGAACTATTGTATGCTTTAAAGATACAATGTCATTAATAAATCATTTTT
Source organism: Saxidomus purpurata (assembly GCA_022818135.1). Lineage (NCBI taxonomy): Eukaryota > Metazoa > Mollusca > Bivalvia > Venerida > Veneridae > Saxidomus > Saxidomus purpurata. Next base: position 29,356,660 of record JAFMSR010000018.1, read on the forward strand.
ATGATGGTAAACTGCAACATTTCATGCTTCAAATTTAAACCATGCGACAATATAATGAATTCGAAATAACAGTAAATTGAATTTCTAATTTTTGTTCTCCTTAATATAGCCAAAACAACAATTCAGAAGAACAATACCTGTAGCAGGCTCAATTATTGCATTTGACCGACCCTGCCACTGTGATTTTGGTAATATCTCCACAACAACAAGGTCGCCATGTACGGCACGGTTCCTAGCCGTCATTCCAGGAATTAGAATATCTGAACTGCTGTCTTCTGTCAAATCTACTCTAAAATAGGGAAAACAAACTGAAACATAACTTGCAAATATTTTCCGAAATAATATCAAGGCTAGTACATTTGTACATGTATTAATAGTACATGTACACCAGAAACATGACATGCCATCAGATTGTACTGTATGTTTGGTAATTTCCTAATGTCCGACAAAAATAGTGATTTGTAAGAATTCTCTAACAGTAAATCTATATGAAATGAATGTTTCCCAAGATATTTAAGCTAGAAAAATGGAAAATTCGCAAAAATTAAATCGTCGAGAATATTTCGTAATTTACAGCAGTGAGTGCATATAAATGCTTTTCTTTTGATGTTATATCTGGAGAGGCTGACTCTGCTCACTGTTGCTAAACGTGTCTACTTCACTTTGTAAACTGTTTACAGGAGCTACAGACGACTGTATTTATGCAATCATCCATGACAAGAGACTCTGCTACAGGAACAGACTTGTAAATTTCATGCAACATTCTTATAAGTAGAACAGTCATACACTAGCTCTATCAAGTAGCAGACAACTTTCATATTTTAAAACATCAACAACTAGCAAATGATAACCATGAAATGCACTCTATAAAATCAAACTGTTACGCAAGAGTCACTTGGTACTTGAGACAAAACATGCAAGTCCTTGGATTAAACTCTGATAACTAACCCTTGTTGTACAACTATACCCACAGCAATAGCTTGCGGCTCTATTGTCATGTAAGTAAAAACTACAATAAGAATTGATACAGCCTTAACTTTTACTGATAAACTCACTTTGTTCTCCTTATAAACGCCTCTTGTGCTGCGTTGCTTTTGTTCACCTGTAGGAATCCTTGTATGTACTTGCCAGACTTGATACCTTTTGATAAAATCTCAGCTGGCATGTATCCTATATACTCAGTATCTGGAGAAAAAAATGTGTGAAACTTTTAAACATCTGATTTGTTAAAGTCGGTGTGCAGAGATATATCTCCTTTTGATGTACTGACAAGAAAATGAATGTCCCACTAGCATGCAGACTGGACACAGTTTGTACTTTGATATACAGGTCTCTGAGACTCATGGATGTATGATTAAGACACAGTCTGTACTTGGAAAAAGTGCATGCAAGTCTAACTGATAGGAAGAGATTTCTTCAATACAGGTGAGCAACAGAAAGTATTTATCATAACTACAAAGGATGCTAGGGATTTTTTGTTGACTAGGACCACTTTGATCTCGTGAAGTACTGGTACATATACTGAACTAAACTGAACAAACCTTTACTTTTGGTGACAGACACTTCTTCCAAAGCTGTGTACAACTCAGTGATTCCTGGTATAACCTCTGACCAAAATCCTTCTAGGTACTCTTTCAGCTTGACAACAAACAAGTTTGGTGTCTTATGTCCATAATCATACACAAACTGAAAGTGGAAATAAATTGCTATACAATAATTCATTAGGTGCAAGTGAAAAATGACATCCATATTCATATACCCATTACAAAGGCTGAAGTAAATTACGGACCTAAAGATAATTAAGATAACTGTTGAGGGAGTTAATACTGGCCAGGCAGTCGCTGATTCTGTTACACAACTTCAAATGTCTAACTAAACAAACTTAAAATTTGTCCCTTAATAAACTTCTTAAATCACTTAATAAAACATTCTCCTGGGGGTTTTTTAAAGGTAAAAATTGAATCTGGAATCCTTTCAAGGATAGTAAAAAATGTCATTTGTACCTGATCATTATCTGTAACCATGACAACCGGCATACAGGCAGCAAGATGGTTGAAGTACCACTCAGCAGTTTTATAGGTGGCCCTACATACATAACATAAATTATTTAGTTTTAATACATTTACAAGAAACTTCTTACAGACTGAAGTCTCCTTACCGACACCTTAAAACAATGGTAGTACATAGAAACAAGAAAATGGAAAATACTGTTAGAAGTTCACGAGTATTTCAGAAATTTTTGGACAGGCTTCCATTTCATATACATGTATTAACTTTAATAAACCATGAAAACTGTTTTAACATGACTTGTTGATGATACTGTAATGTTACATATATGTACATAAAGCATGCACAATCTTCTTACAATAACTGGGCCTCACTGACCAACCAGTAAAGTTTCCTGACAGTGTAGCAAATGTCCCTACATCTCACTAGTTTTCAATTTCATTTGAGAAAGTTTCAGAAAAATATTAAATCCACACATGTACCTGTGGCAACCATGTACCAAACTGCATGCTTTACCTTTGCTCCATGACTTATTTGCACCATAAGATGAGAACCAAACTGAAAATGAAATATTATATTTACCTGACATGCCACTGCGCTTGTTTTTCTCCTGGCTCTCTCTCACAGTTAGCATATGTCTGAAACTCATTGTGGAATATCACTGACCCTTTCCTCCTATCCTTCACCAGAGATTTAAGTCTATTGTACAATTTTCTGCTGCCGTTATGCTGTATCTAAAATAAAACGAAGGACCTATGTGACAGGTTAAAGTGATTTGTGTCAATTCTTAATGAACGGACACAATATCAATAATGAGCCATGCAGTATGAAAACCAGCATTTTCTCACCTTAGACATAAAGAGGAAGAACTGTTATAATCATGGAAAAAATATCTTTCAAGTGATAGGTTCTCTTTGAAGGACAAGAGATCAGTATCAATTCAGATCAGATTGCACTAAGTTAAATTTCTTATTCTTGGGGTTTAACCCCTGTTTCAATGGTATATCAGTTATGTACAGCCATGCAGATTATTGGACCTTTAATCCCAAGAGGACCGGTACACTACTATTCGGTTATAAAAGCTCATTAGAGCTCATGTTTCTTGTACATGTCTCGCCAACTGAAAATAAACTTGATCTCATCTTATCTTACTGCCATCTTCTGTAAGAAACTGCAAACTTTCCTTCACAGGGAGTCCATAACCTCCAACAAATTAAAGGTTTAGTGATTGCAAATCAATGATAATAACAACTCAACCAGATAGGTCATCAATCTTGGCAAACCTATAAAAGAACTGCAATCTGATCTTAGCCTATTCTGTTCCTTGCTCCGTAAGGGAATTTTTATTAAACAATAAATATCACTGTCTATAATGAAAGCTGCCAAAATTAAAAACCAACACATCACTCGTCATTAGGGTATCAAACCCTATGCAGTGAATGTTTAAAAATAAAACTGCCATTTTGATAAATTTTGTTAGCTCGTAGGTTACCTGTATTTTGCGCTGATCAAAAATAACTTCATTTGGGGTCAAACTATTCATGTGACACTTTAATTACTTACTAAATCATCTTCCTTACTTACATTGTTTACAGCTGTCTGTGTAAAAATAATCCCCTGAATGTTAGGGTTCTCGAAGACTTCCAGATAGTCCCGAGCAATCTGGGGATCAGGTATTACATAATGGGTAACATCACGGTCTGGTAACAATGCTGAGCCTTCTGCAAGAAGAAAATACATCTAATTCTTATGTACAGAATCAGAGATTTTTTCACCTTTGTGTCTCTTTCAATCGGGGAAAAACTGATGTATGACATTGAAATGCCAAAATTTGGACAAATGAGTTTTTCTATTATATGACCTTTACTTTGTAACCTTCAAGATCTAAATAATGAGATTGCAAGTCAATTCTAGCCTACACATAAGTGCAGTATTTACCAACACATCTTTGAACAATTATTGGTTGTATCAACATTACAACATGTACAAGATGGACAAGTCAATTTCTGAAATTCATCATTTTGTACTTATAAGGGTCATGATCAAACACGGTCATGTTAAAAGAGTAATATACATGTATTAAGTACTTGTATACCTGTAGACTCTACATTACACTGTCCTAGACATAGCTTGCTCAGACATGGAATATCGTCCCTGCGATAAACTTCTCGCACTACACATACATTTTTGCCGTGGACATTGTTCAATCTGAGATGTCTATTGCTCTTTTGCAACATCTCACAAAGTGACTACTATACTCAATCTCAGTGAAACACCTGAAAAGAATAGATGAAATACTAATTATGGTGCAAGTTGATTTTCTATTCTCGGCTTTGCACATCTGGGTTCTGATAAAATATTTATAATCAGGAAGTGATTCCTTGGCTTTCATCACAGGTCTGTATGCATCTTTGACTACAACAGTACAAAATTCAACAAGAACAAGAGCTGTCACATGACAGCACGCTCGACTATTCGAAAGCTTGTTGGTAAAATGGGGTTTTTGTCTAAGAACAGGAGTATTGTGTAATTGTCTATAAGAATTAAGGTCAAAGATATGAAACTTGTTCAAAGACCTTTGTAAATGTACATTTCATTCAAAGCCTTACTCTGGATTCTGCAAGCCAACTGGAGGGAGGAGGGGGGATAATTTCAAATAAATGCATGACCTTGTGTATTTGAACATGAATAATTTTGTAACTTTTCAAAATTGATATGTATAGAATAAAAAAGCATGACCGCTGCATGCTGCATAATTATTCTATGACATTTCAAAAGAAAGCCATTTGGAGTATTTCCATATTAGTCTGGTAAAAACTGTGATAAAATTCTAAGTTAAAGAGGGGCATAAATCTGTCAAAAAAATAAAAACATTGGTGAAGATCTTGACATTAAAGATACACTTTAAGTTTCAAGTCAATACGTTTGATAGTATTCAAGATATTTGACTTTATAAAAATCTTTACCAACAAATTCAAAGTTAAAATGGGGCATAAATATGTCAAAAATCAAAACAGAGTTATGGGGATTTTTCCTCAGGTGTAGATGTTGATAGTAGACACATACTTTGAGTTTCAAGTCAATACTTTTGATAGTATTAAGATATTTGACTTTATAAAATCTTTTACCGAAAATTCTAAGTTAAAAAGGGACATAAATATGTCAAAAGTCAAAACAGAGTTATGGGGATTGTTTCCTCAGGTGTAGATGTTGAAGGTAAACATATATTTGAGTTTCAAGTCAATACCTTATATAGTATTCAAAATATTTGAATTTATAAAAAACTTTAACAAAAAATTCAAAGTTTTAAAGGGGCATAAATCTGTCAAAAATCAAAACACAGTTATGGGGATTGTTTCCTCAGGTGTAGATGTTGATGGTAGACACATACTTTGAGTTTCAAGTCAATACCTTTGACAGTATTCAGGATATTTGAATTTATAAAAAAACTTTAACCAAAAATTCTAAGTTAAAAAGGGGCATAAATCTGTCAAAAATCAAAACAGAGTTATGGGGATTATTTCCTCAGGTGTAGATGTTGATGGTAAACATATAGTTTGAGTTTCAAGTCAATACCTTTGATAGTATTCAAGATATTTGAATTTATAAAAAAACTTTAACCAAAAATTCTAAGTTAAAAAGGGGCATAAATCTGTCAAAAATCAAAACAGAGTTATGGGGATTATTTCCACAGGTGTAGATCTTGATGGTAAACATATAGTTTGAGTTTCAAGTCAATACCTTTGATAGTATTCAAGATATTTGACTTTATAAAAAACTTTAACCAACGCAGACACCGACGCTGACGCCGGGGCGAGTGCAATAGCCTCCTTATTCTTCGAATAGTCGAGCTAAAAATGAAAGAAGATGAGTGCCTACCATTAGATTATAATCATAGAAATTTTGAATATGTAATAACATTTCTACTGATTTTATATCTGGTTCATTGAAAATAAACTGATCCTGCAAACAAGTGTATGGTAAAGACAGCATTTTTATATTTTACCGAACAAAGAAATGAATGCAATTTTATAACCTGATAAGTTAACTGGCTTGTATGACATCACGCTGGAGCAATAATATTAACGGAATGTGAAACAATGCAAAATGTTGCAAAATTTGCGGCCATCTTAACGGAATTTGGAATCTTCAAATAGAATGGTAGAAAGCCTAAAACAAATCTGTAATAATTGACAAACTTGTAACAATGAAATACTTAAAAAATTGATGGCAATTTCTTGTTATTATTATTATTTTATAAACTGTAAATTTTTTTACAACTGTTGGTGATTAATTGCCTGTTTTTTCAAGAGTGTTCCCTCCAAATAGGCGATGGATTGGAAAGAGGATATGAAATAACCAGTCCCATTTTGCAGCATGTTTTGAATTGTACTAAGTCGTTTGCTTGAATATATAAATTCAAACTAAAGAAAATAGATCTTTCTAGTGTTCGAAAAACTTTAAAGTGGTTGAAATTTGCGTATTTTGTTGTGATTTGCACAGAAAAAATACCAGTTATCTTTCAAAATGGAGGCCACTGACAGCGATGAAAATTGATAATGGATTAGCATATCAGCAGCCGTATCCAATCCCGATAGTATATATTCGCCCCAGCATCACGGCAAAGCCAAGAATACATTTATTTATGAAAATTATGATAGCTTTCAATGTTGGTATATACTCAGACTCCTAACCAGGTCATAGGCTCCAATTCTGGCAGCCGTATTTGACTGTGACATAGGAAAGTTTAGCCTATAGGAGAGGTCGCCATGACGTCACACAGCAATTTTGATAACATTGCTGGTGGGCAGTAACAGTTGTGTTTACAGTGCCTGTGAATCGGAAAGGAATTTTTCATTTTTTATAACTTTTTTGCTCTCTAAACAATGCTAAAGGATTTTTAAAATTCAAAAAGTTATGAAATGCTCTTGACACTCATATTTTCACATTAAAGTATCTCTTTTGAAAAAAATACTGTTTTTAATGACACTTAATTTTTCATAACGGCTTGTCCCAAATTGAAGCCATATATGTCTAGTTGTAGAAAACATTTTAAAATACCTTTTGTTTCAAAAAAGTTACAGGCGTTAAAAAAAACCTATCAATACAAAAACTCGGGATACAGACCGCTGCCCACCACATTGGTCTCTTATCAGAAGAAAATATTGTGTAATGCAGGGTTTTGTTTGCAAACACGATCTCTCCTCGGCCCATCTCTCCTATACCAGAGTGCTAAAACGGCTATAACTACATTTGTATGAGGAGGTCGAGATCAAACCAAGCGATCTCAACAATATCTTCATTTAACGCTCCATAATCCTTTCTTTCAGTGCTTGTTTTAATATAATTTTGACAATCGATGTTAAATAAATAGGTTTATACTATATTGTACTATGAATCGACCTTTTGAGCACTTTAGACAAAAATAGTTGCATAAATTTCGGATATGCACATACCCGAATTAGGAACATTCAAGAGACTGGAAAGATATGGGCTATACAGCTATATATCGGTTAAGATTTAATCGTTATGTTTCGAAAAAGGAACTCTTATCTTTAGTTTTACAATTTTAGTGAAAAATCATACCTGAAAACAGAGTTTTTCTTGTGATCATAAAACAAGTAAACAGTAATAGGCCACACGCTACTAAATTAAATCAAATTTCCCGCGGTGGTTACTTCCCCTTGCACGGATACTATAGAGGTGCTTTTGGAGTTCTTTTTTTAAACTTTATATCATGCACATATAGTTACTCTTTCCGAAAGTCCTTATGACCTTAAGCTGTTTTTGAATGCTATGTGAGAATATTATAAAACCTGAGATGGGGTGTCAGCAGGGTCCTGGTTAAACCTTTCCGTCAAAACGAACTTCATACTTTCCCTAGACAAAACCGGATAACCTCCACGGTACGGAACATCTAACATCCCATTCAACCATTGAACAGACTGTCATTTTTATGCCTTCAAAAGTTTGGTAACTAAGCTGCATCGCTGATCTTTCCGCTTAAGTAAAATTTCCTGGTCGGTTTTAGAGCTACATTATTCTTCCATGACCCAAAGAAATTGAGGAATTCATGCCACATTATGAAATGGTTTCAAGTCTGTATTCCTTTTCCTAACCGACTCGCGGTATGAACGACTGATCATCATGTCAAAAAATCTGTTCATTTTCCAGAGCACCTGCTCCCACCTGCTAGCGTACTAGCTGCTCAGAACCTGTGCAGCGTAACTGACTTTCATGCATCCAAATGTTGTTATATCAATATGAGCCCTAGTTAGTTTTGGGCAACGTCTGTACATACCACTACAGTGGTCATATTTATTTAAACGTGACCAGAACGTAATTTATGTCTATTGAGAGAGGCTTACATCACGTTTCGCCATAAACCATGTAACTTGGAGTTGACCGTTTCATATGTAAAGTGTGCTTTAAAAAATACAATTGCATTCGCTCAATGCATCTAAATTCCCATATCCCCATATTTCCGCCCCGTATACCAATATAGGTTTAATGGTTTTATTAAAAAGGTCTATTTAGATATCAACAGGTAGGCTGTATTTCTTATTAAACTGTACATCGCCCTTGTAGCCTGTTAGTGAGGCAATATGACTTTAACTATTAGTAAATGATCCACTTCTATTAAAATAAATTCCCAAATATTTATATTCATGTACGATTTCTTGTGGTTCGTCATTGAAAGTAAATTTTAAAGGTCGTTGTCTGCCTTTTGCAAAAAAATATGATTTTTTATTATAGTTTATACTGTTTATCGTGAAGAAAGCTTTAAGCTTATCGAGTCACTATTGAGTCCGCCTCCTGGAAAAAACCAGTACTGGTGTCATATGAGGAGGTACGGTCGTGACCCCAGTGGGGCTCGAACCCGCAAATTCCGGGGTAAGCGGCAAACACCTTAACCTCTACACCGCCCCCCTTTAACATAAACTATTATACTGACTTGTGTTGCCAGCGTTTTGATTGGCACCCTTTGCAGTCGGGGTGCAGAAGGTGAAGCAATACGGAAGTATATAGTGGAAATTTTAATGTTACATTGTTATTATTTGCGTTGCTTTAGAATGTTCAGTATTCAACAACCATAAACTATTTTATTATATACCTAGTGTATCAATTAAATACTTTGCGTAGATGTTTCATTCAATTTGATGCTATACCTTAGTTTGAGAGCAACGTACGAATGCAATCTATTGAAAAATAAAGTTTTTTTGTTTATCAGCAATAGATAACCTAATTGCTACTTTAATTATATTATAGGCAATAAACTGTTTATCATAAAAGTAATCTTGTAATACTGAAAATGTATTTGCAACGTATAAGTATAATTTGTATATATAAAAGATACATAGAAAATTGTAATACTGATATTTAATGTATTCATTTTCTTTTCAACATTTAGTGTTGTTTAAAATAACTCCATGTTCACAACAAATAAAATTTCTGTAACTTTAATTTTACATAATTACATGTATACGAATAAGTAAAGTACATTTTCTAATGACCTTATTCAAGCATGAGTTCAGAAATGTTACAAGAATGTTTTCGCAAATATTACAAGCATTGATGGGGGAGTTATGTTGATGTAAGACAGATCAGGCTAAAGACTTATACTTTGGCTTTAACATCAATACGATCATTGATGCTTATAATACAGTAATGCACATATATGTACGTTTATATAATGCATGTTTATTGTAATGTTCACACTGTTCGTTGTTTGTGCTATGTTTTATGACCACATGGGCTTGTTAGCCTAAATGGAACGAAATAAACATGTATCTAATACATTTCTTAGTACGTTACCATTTTTATGATTTTGTATATTTCAAATGTGACGTTAATTCATTTGAATTGTGTTTCAGTATAGAAATGTCATTGGTCTTAGCCAGTTCACGAGAGATATGTAACTGCTGTCCTACTTCAGATCAGTGACATCCACCAGTTTTTATAAACTTTGTTTTATCAGACGCACCTACGATTGAAAAGAGGCTTTTCATTGGCAGACAGATGTATGCCGCTCATCCCGGAGGCTGTGGTTTCGAATCCAACTGGGGCTACGACCGTACCTCCTCATATGGCACCAGTACTGTTTTTTTCCATGAAGCGGACTCGAGATAATACGCACTTGCTTATACACTGCAAGCAAAGATCGAAAGTGCAATAAAAATGAAAGGATGAGAGGGGTGAGAGTCACAAGCCATAGATCCGGATCGTACCTGTTTGTTCTCGCAAAAAGGGCAAAAATGCTCAAGTGTTCCATGCTCGTTCCGCTAGCTCAAGTAGAACGATATGGAACTTCATTTTAATAAAAGCCTGCAGTCTACATATATTTTTCGCGATTTTCTCACATCACTACTTATAAGTTCTAACTGAACATTACTCATCATAAGTAGTGCTCTTGAACATGGTTTATCGAACACTACTCACGGCGAGAAGTACTCACTGGACAATGTTCAGTGTGAGAAGTGCATTCTTAGCCATTTTAATGTCAGTAGTGTTCTAAGAAGTAGTGCTCACTAAACAGTACTCATCGTGAGTAGTGCTCACTAAACAGTACTCACCGTGAGTAGTGCTAACTGAACAATGCTCAACATCAGTAGTGCTCACTGGACAGTTATCACCATCAGAAGTACTCACTGACCAATGGTTACCAATAGAAGTGCTCACAAACAAGAACTCACTATGGGTAGCGCTCACTGAACAGTTTTCACTGTGAGTAGTGCTCACTGAACAGTAATATACGTGAGTAGTACTCACCGTGAATAGTGCTCACTGGACAGTACTCATAATGAGTAGTGCTCTCTAAAAAAAGCTCACAGTGTGAAGTGCTCACTAAAGAATGCTCACAGTCATGCAGTAACGCTCATTGAACAATACTCACTGTGTGAAGTGCTCACTGAACAGTTATCAACGTGAGTAGTACTCACCATCAGTAGTGCTCACTGAACAGTACTTACTGTTAGTAGTGCTCACTGAACAGTAATCAACGTGAGTAGAACTCACCGTGAGAAGTGCTTACTGAACAACACTCACTGAGAGAAGTGCTCACTGAAAAATGCTCACCGTGAGAAGTGCTCACTGTCATGCAGTAGTGCTCACTAAACAGTATTCATTTTGAGAAGTGCTCACTGAACAAAGCTCAATGTGAGTAGCGCTCACTGAACAACACTCATAATGAGAAGTGCTCACTGAACAAGGCTCAATATGAGTAGCGCTCACTGAACAACACTCATAATGAGAAGTGCTCACTGAACAAAGCTCAATGTGAGAAGTGCTCACTGAAAAACACTCATAATGAGAAGTGCTCACTGAACAACACTCACTGAGAGAAGTGCTCACTGAAAAATGCTCACCGTGAGAAGTGCTTAATGTACAGTGCTTACGGTGAGTAGTTCACACTTATTGTGAGAAGTGCTCACTGAACAAGGCTCAATGTTAGTAGTGCCCACTGAACATTTCTCACTGTGAGTAGTTCTCACTGAACAATTCTCACTGAACAGGGCTTACTGTGATAAGTGCTCATTTAACAACACTCACTGAACAACACTCACCGTGAGAAGTGCTCACTGAGCAGTACTTAATGTGAGTAGTGCCCACTGAACAGTCCTTAATGTGAGTAGTGCTCACTGAACAGTGCTCAACGTGAGAAGTGCTCAGTGCTCACTGAACAGTGCTCAACGTGAGAAGTGCTCAATGAACAATGCTCACCGTGAAAGTGCTCACTGAACAGTACTTATTGTGAGTAGTGACCACTGAACAATGCTCACTGTGAGTAGTACTCACTGAACAGTGCTCACCGTGAGTAGTGCTGAACAATGCTCACTATGAGTAGCGCTCACTAAACAACACTCACTGTAAGATGTGCTCACTGAACAACAGTCACTGTGAGAAGTACTCACTGAACAAGGCTTACTGTGAGAAGTGCTCACTAAACAACACTCACTGATTAGTTCTCAATGAACAGCACTTATTGTGAGAAGTGCTCACTGAACAAGGTTCAATGTTAGTAGTGTTCACTAAACAATGCTCACCCAGAGTAGTGCTCATTTAACAACACTCGCTGAACAACACTTACCTTGAAAAGTGCTCACTGATCAGTACTTATTGTGAGTAGTGCTCACTGAACAGTGCTCACTGAACAAGGCTCACTGTGAGTAGTGCTCATTTAACAACACTCGCTGAACATTACTCACCGTGAGAAGTGCTCACTGATCAGTACTTATTGTGAGTAGTGCTCACTGAACAGCGCTCACCGTGAGCAGTGCTCACTGAACAACACTCACTGAACAACACTCACTGTGAATAGTGATCACTGAAGTGTGCTCAATGAACAATGCTCATATTGAGAAATGCTCACTTAACAGTATTCATTGTGAGAAGTGCTCACTGAACAACACTCACCGTGAGAAGTGATAATTTGTCACTAGTAGAGTAAAGGTTTTAACAGACTTTATTACATGCCTTTGTTGAGTCAGACCATTTAAGAAATATTGGTTGGATGGAATGTCTGTCATGTACTGGTGTCTCCAGATGTGTACGCCTAGGGGTGATCTGGAAACTGTAGTATATCTGTGTTTAATTAAAAGCAAAGATATCATTGTTTCACAATCAACCGTGTAGACATGTAATGCAGAGTCATGAAATATTTTGGGAATAACAATTAGCTTGCGAATGATATATAACAGGGTTCTTTAGTGTACATCTTATCTTTTTGACAGCAGGTAGCTGAACAGAACAGTACTTACTGAAAAATGCTCACTGCGCAAAACTCATAAAAAATAAAGATGGTGTTGTGAAAAAAGGAAGGGGGATACTCCATTAAATAGAAATGAATACAACACTTTTTATATTAATAAAAATAGTTTTTGAAATAAAATATGGGACAATCTTGCGACCGTGCGACCACATACACGCATCACAAAGGAAACTCCCGATTTCAAACGAAATCGGGAAACAATTGCTAACTTTAGTAACCTGTCAAGCCTCGCCGATGGGGATTTGTAAACTGGTTAATAAGTTAACTTTTACATATGTAACTTAGAAACTTTTACTACAGTATATATAGCAGAATTTTGTAACATTTCAAACAGTAAATAAATTTCAAAATATCAACAGATTGAAGTTAACATTAACTTATATTTCTATTTTTAAACTGAATTGCGCCATTTAAATTTTTAAAATGTGAAAGAAAAAAGTGTTTTGATACAGTCATAGCGTTTCCGAAGTGCTTGTACGTATCGTGTACGTTTTGGCTAGCAAATAACACTTTACATCGTATACAAATGACAATATACATGTTTCATCGAACCAATTCAAAAGCACAACGAATGTGAAAGAAATCTGTCAATTGAATGCTTTTGTTATGTCAGAATAAAATCTTAGGGACTGAATGGAACACTCTTCAATGATTATCTAAAATGTTTAGTCTAACAGCGACACAAGTTGGTCTTGTTAAAGAAGAAAGCTATCAGAGACCCAAGATGGATGTGGTTTTCCTTTCGAATCTCATATTTGGTGTCGCTATTGACTTAATTATATCCAGTATAATGGTGTAACGTTGTCCGTTATTCATGTTTTCCGAAGTTACGGTTGACAGTTACCACGTCGTCAGTCTGTTTCTTCGTACGTCTGTGAGCAGAACTCAAAAGCAATGTCAGGCATTTATTTTAAGGTCTTCTGGTGACGGAAAGAGCACGTGATGTACTGGCTACAGGTATTTTGATGCTTTAATCTGCTATTTTGTATATCATAAGTATAATTGTGTGTTTATAATCATTGGAAAGATCGATTAGCGCTGAAGTATTTTATAGAATATAAAATATATAATACTAAGATTTATTATGACACATACTTTATCGACTTTACTCAATTCTGAAAGTCGAACATATTGTTACAAGGGGAGCAAGTATGTACACTATTTCTTTTTCTTGTAACGTAGTTATTTCCCGTATACCAAAGCGCTGTAAAAGCTCAACACTTAAACCCTTTATAACGAACGGGCCATTCCCTCTACAAGATCAACAGCTCCAAATTAGTCCAAATAACGAGATTGGTAAATTATTTAACAAAATGCCTTTTAAAAAAGATGAGTAAGTTAAACAAATATGACGTATTACCGGCAGCTTTTAATTCACACATTTACGCCTGGACAATATTGCGGAAACATATAATAAATTATATTGTACAGTTTTGTTACATTGCCTTATCATATATTAGTTAACAGACCTCTTGTCACTTAAACGCTTAAAGAATTTAAAACTCGATCCTTAACTGGAGTACAGCAAAATTGCAAATGTATAAAGGTTTCTTAAGCGGTTCAAAACCAAACTCGCCCGCAAAATTACTGTATGCATAGACTTAAATCATATAAAAGACTATACATGTACTAGAACTCTTCGTACTTCGTCAGTTGTTATACCACGAGACGGTTGAAGACGTACCAGAGAGCCTGCCTGACGACAGGGCGTATTGGACTTGTGAACATTCATACGGACATTGAGTCAGTGGACATACGAGGATTGTTCAAATATGAATGCATCTAGAACGTTATCTCGCTCAATAATTCGAAAATGACGAGGAAATCAAGATTATTGGGTAGATAAACATGTAAGCTTTACATTGATATCACACCCATTAAAATCCGTTCACTTTAGCTGTGTCTATCGCTCGCTAAACATTACCTACTCGTGTATACTAATACAAAAATGGTGGGAAGAAGATCAGCGTACGTCGTTGAAATACGGTCCTATATTAAGAATATCGTTGTAATCTTGGCATAGGGTATAAAGACATTTTTGATGAAATATGTCCTGTTTATGGGCATAATGAAATGTCTTTTTCGACAGTTATTCGTTGGTTTAAGAAATTCAAATGTGGGTTAGTTTCAACAGAAGATGCACCACATGGCCGTCGGCGAAGTTTTACAAGACTAAAGTTCTTCGAAAACTGAAGAAATATTTCAAAAATCGAAGACCTGCAACTGGTTTGGCAATGTCAGATTGCTACATGACAATGGCGTCTATCGTACAAGACTTTCTGAAGCAAGAGAAGGTTGTTGTGCTCCCCCCCTTATTCGCCTGACCTTGCCCCGTGTGACTTCTTTTTTGTTTCCAAGGCTCAAAAAATACCTTTCTGGTCGAAAATTTGTCCAGCGCAAACACCTCCGTTCTGCAATATTCCACTGTCTTCATATAGTATACATAGAAGCGACTATGAAAATGCCTTCAAGGATTGGATTAGAAGACTGAAACTTTGCATATATGTTGGAGGTGAATACTTCGAGGGGACAAAATTAAATTTTCATTAAAATCTATCAAAGATACATTTTTATGTGCTTAGATGCATTTATATTTGAACATTCCTCGTATTCAAGAAAAAAAAGAGTCTAGCGTTTGGTCTTACGTTTTTCTGGACATGCAAGACCATGTGTGATTAGAATTTGATTTAAAATTATTTGAAGAAACGCCCGTGATAGCTTTTAACTTTTTCTATATATTTATATCCCTTGTGATTAATAACAATTCGTAAAACGAAGAATGGTCCCACTAACAGTTACTAGTAGGGGGAGCGGGCTTCACGAGAATTTGTATAAGGGCTATGGTTTTCCAAATTAAAACAGTTTTCACATCACATAGAATGAGAAAGAGAACTTCTCAAAGTTTGAGAGCTTTGTAATTTCATTTCATATCAACTTTTGTTTCGTCTACAATAGATACGTAAGTTCTTAAAAACGCATCTGAATTGTTTAGAAATTGCTACAACCTCAGAGCTTCCGGGGGCCTCGGTCCCCTGGATCCACCGGGGTTCATAAGGCCCCATTGCCCCAGCAAAATATGTGCGTACATAACAAATAGGTCTAGCTGATATTAGTTTAGTCCTAATGTGGATGTCCCGAATCTATATCGTGGAATATGATGACGGTTTTTTGTGTCGTATATCCAAGGGCAAGTAAATGTGAATGGACTTTGTACTTTCGGTTTCATTCTGAACGCAGTAAGCGTGGAGTAACGATGGGGAAACTTGCGCTCTTCATTCAAATTTATGTATCGACATTTATAGGATTTTTACTTGCAACTTTTGCAATGCTTCGAACGTTTATTGTGTTCATTCGTTCCCCAGTAAAATTTATCAGTGGAACATTTTTCAATAAAAGAAAAGTCATGCCGACTTGTTTAAACGATCCGAGCCTTGGAAACCACGGGTTTATTCATCTAGAGGTATATATTCAAACATTGATTTTCTTTTTTGAAAATTAGATTCAAAATAGTTAATAACAGCTATGTAGATACTTATTATGTACATAAACATTACTTTTAAGCAGTTAGCAAAGGTTAAATATACTGTACAGTAGGGTTCAATATCTAGAATGTTTAAAAAATCTGTTGACCAGGGTCTTTAGAAAATAATAAAATAAAAAAGAATGGTCTGGAAATATTTTTTATCATGAAATAACATACATCACGGTATTATAAACTTGGAACACTTTCTCTTAAAGTTGCACATGTATCTAATTAACTTCAGATGTCAGTATTGCTTTTAATATTGACTGCTAAGAAATACTGTCCATAAATTTAATGGCATTTCCATTGTCAGTTTTCTGCACAAACTATAATATGGGTCAGTAGTACCTGATACTGAAAGTAAACTACAATGTATGTCGTTTGAGCGCATAAAAGTTACGCAGGAAGGTCAGAAGGTGTGACAGTCGATCATAAAATGTCAAACCTGTGAAAGTGGTAACATTGCAGCGCCAAATTAATTAGGCTAATTATATCATTCATGCTTGTAAGCTGTTACAACATGGTCAACATCCATGTGAGGGATTTAACATCATAGGAAGATTTGATTTCGAAAGACCTGGCTTGATGGATCAGTTAAATCACACCTAGTAGAAGCTGCCATGGCACAGTGGTATTGCATTTCCCTCTTGACCAGAGGGTCCCAGGTTTGATCCCCACAGGTGCTATATAGTGGTTATGTCCTTAGGCAAGACACACTATTTCCATGTTTCATCTGAGGCTCTCTCCAAGCAAGTCTCAAGAGTGATTAATCTAGGTTATTAAAGCTTATTTTTCAATCGAAACTGAATAAGTAAGTATGACCATGAATGATCAAACTGAGAAATCTTGGATCTACTTTACTTCATCCAAGGACACTGTCAGCATATGAACCCAGAGTAGTTCACTGCATTCATTCTGTGACTTTAAAATATATGTCTGCGGCAGTGCCTTGGGTTAAATAGAAAATGTAAATTGTGTCATGATGACAGTTCATTATTATGGGAACCTTCTCAGCATACATGAATACTGATAAACCCTGATGACTGAAGGCTTAGTCAAACGAGTAGCAGGGTAATTGTGTACAGTTATTTTTAAACCAGACATAAACCTACTTTATAATGATACAATGTATTGTTTCACAACCGAACTTTCCTTTATTGTTCCATGTTGAATCGTTGCAAAATGATTGTATTATACTTGTAGCATTTATTCTATTTAGAAAGATCGAAATGTCTTACCAGGAATGTGACCTTAACCTTTACACAATAATTCAAACCATTCCTTTTGTCAATCAAAATTTAATGTGCAAAAAATAAGAAATACATTCTTACAATACTTCTTCATGAACAAATGATATGAATATAAGAAAGGCATAATTATGTCAACGTTGATTTCTAGTAAATGGAACACATTGCTGTCCTTATTCTATCAGTATATTCTAATAAAGCAAATCAAAAGTGATCAGGGGGCTTTAATATTTATCATATAATTTCAGTTTCATTGCTGAAAAACATACGAAAATTATAATTTACTAATCTTGCTTTAAATGTGAATGTGATATGTTTTATCCATTGACAAATAAATGAAAATGCAGTTGCAGTAGATGTACCAGTATACCATATTGTTAATGCTTTATGAAGTAGTTTACTGACTGAATATCAATCAGTGACTGAATATCAATCAGCGGAGATCACAGATGTGCAGAATGATCATGATCTTCACTGGTTCAGAGACAGAATAATTTGTCACTAGTAGAGTATAACAATCAACCGTGTAGACATGTAATGCAGAGTCATGAAATATTTTGGGAATAACAATTAGCTTGCGAATGATATATAACAGGGTTCTTTAGTGTACATCTTATCTTTTTGACAGCAGGTAGCTGAACAGAACAGTACTTACTGAAAAATGCTCACTGCGCAAAACTCATAAAAAATAAAGATGGCGTTGTGAAAAAAGGAAGGGGGATACTCCATTAAATAGAAATGAATACAACACTTTTTATATTAATAAAAATAGTTTTTGAAATAAAATATGGGACAATCTTGCGACCGTGCGACCACATACACGCATCACAAAGGAAACTCCCGATTTCAAACGAAATCGGGAAACAATTGCTAACTTTAGTAACCTGTCAAGCCTCCCCGATGGGGATTTGTAAACTGGTTAATAAGTTAACTTTTACATATGTAACTTAGAAACTTTTACTACAGTATATATAGCAGAATTTTGTAACATTTCAAACAGTAAATAAATTTCAAAATATCAACAGATTGAAGTTAACATTAACTTATATTTCTATTTTTAAACTGAATTGCGCCATTTAAATTTTTAAAATGTGAAAGAAAAAAGTGTTTTGATACAGTCATAGCGTTTCCGAAGTGCTTGTACGTATCGTGTACGTTTTGGCTAGCAAATAACACTTTACATCGTATACAAATGACAATATACATGTTTCATCGAACCAATTCAAAAGCACAACGAATGTGAAAGAAATCTGTCAATTGAATGCTTTTGTTATGTCAGAATAAAATCTTAGGGACTGAATGGAACACTCTTCAATGATTATCTAAAATGTTTAGTCTAACAGCGACACAAGTTGGTCTTGTTAAAGAAGAAAGCTATCAGAGACCCAAGATGGATGTGGTTTTCCTTTCGAATCTCATATTTGGTGTCGCTATTGACTTAATTATATCCAGTATAATGGTGTAACGTTGTCCGTTATTCATGTTTTCCGAAGTTACGGTTGACAGTTACCACGTCGTCAGTCTGTTTCTTCGTACGTCTGTGAGCAGAACTCAAAAGCAATGTCAGGCATTTATTTTAAGGTCTTCTGGTGACGGAAAGAGCACGTGATGTACTGGCTACAGGTATTTTGATGCTTTAATCTGCTATTTTGTATATCATAAGTATAATTGTGTGTTTATAATCATTGGAAAGATCGATTAGCGCTGAAGTATTTTATAGAATATAAAATATATAATACTAAGATTTATTATGACACATACTTTATCGACTTTACTCAATTCTGAAAGTCGAACATATTGTTACAAGGGGAGCAAGTATGTACACTATTTCTTTTTCTTGTAACGTAGTTATTTCCCGTATACCAAAGCGCTGTAAAAGCTCAACACTTAAACCCTTTATAACGAACGGGCCATTCCCTCTACAAGATCAACAGCTCCAAATTAGTCCAAATAACGAGATTGGTAAATTATTTAACAAAATGCCTTTTAAAAAAGATGAGTAAGTTAAACAAATATGACGTATTACCGGCAGCTTTTAATTCACACATTTACGCCTGGACAATATTGCGGAAACATATAATAAATTATATTGTACAGTTTTGTTACATTGCCTTATCATATATTAGTTAACAGACCTCTTGTCACTTAAACGCTTAAAGAATTTAAAACTCGATCCTTAACTGGAGTACAGCAAAATTGCAAATGTATAAAGGTTTCTTAAGCGGTTCAAAACCAAACTCGCCCGCAAAATTACTGTATGCATAGACTTAAATCATATAAAAGACTATACATGTACTAGAACTCTTCGTACTTCGTCAGTTGTTATACCACGAGACGGTTGAAGACGTACCAGAGAGCCTGCCTGACGACAGGGCGTATTGGACTTGTGAACATTCATACGGACATTGAGTCAGTGGACATACGAGGATTGTTCAAATATGAATGCATCTAGAACGTTATCTCGCTCAATAATTCGAAAATGACGAGGAAATCAAGATTATTGGGTAGATAAACATGTAAGCTTTACATTGATATCACACCCATTAAAATCCGTTCACTTTAGCTGTGTCTATCGCTCGCTAAACATTACCTACTCGTGTATACTAATACAAAAATGGTGGGAAGAAGGTCAGCGTACGTCGTTGAAATACGGTCCTATATTAAGAATATCGTTGTAATCTTGGCATAGGGTATAAAGACATTTTTGATGAAATATGTCCTGTTTATGGGCATAATGAAATGTCTTTTTCGACAGTTATTCGTTGGTTTAAGAAATTCAAATGTGGGTTAGTTTCAACAGAAGATGCACCACATGGCCGTCGGCGAAGTTTTACAAGACTAAAGTTCTTCGAAAACTGAAGAAATATTTCAAAAATCGAAGACCTTCAACTGGTTTGGCAATGTCAGATTGCTACATGACAATGGCGTCTATCGTACAAGACTTTCTGAAGCAAGAGAAGGTTGTTGTGCTCCCCCCCCTTATTCGCCTGACCTTGCCCCGTGTGACTTCTTTTTGTTTCCAAGGCTCAAAAAATACCTTTCTGGTCGAAAATTTGTCCAGCGCAAACACCTCCGTTCTGCAATATTCCACTGTCTTCATATAGTATACATAGAAGCGACTATGAAAATGCCTTCAAGGATTGGATTAGAAGACTGAAACTTTGCATATATGTTGGAGGTGAATACTTCGAGGGGACAAAATTAAATTTTCATTAAAATCTATCAAAGATACATTTTTATGTGCTTAGATGCATTTATATTTGAACATTCCTCGTATTCAAGAAAAAAAAGAGTCTAGCGTTTGGTCTTACGTTTTTCTGGACATGCAAGACCATGTGTGATTAGAATTTGATTTAAAATTATTTGAATAAACGCCCGTGATAGCTTTTAACTTTTTTCTATATATTTATATCCCTTATGATTAATAACAATTCGTAAAACGAAGAATGGTCCCACTAACAGTTACTAGTAGGGGGAGCGGGCTTCACGAGAATTTGTATAAGGGCTATGGTTTTCCAAATTAAAACAGTTCTTAAAAACGCATCTGAATTGTTTAGAAATTGCTACAACCTCAGAGCTTCCGGGGGCCTCGGTCCCCTGGATCCACCGGGGTTCATACGGCCCCATGACCCCAGCAAAATATGTGTGTACATAACAAATAGTCCTAATGTGGATGTCCGCAATCTATACCTTGGAATATGATGACGGATTTTAGTGTCGTATATCCAAGGGCAAGTAAATGTGAATGGACTTTGTACTTTCGGTTTCATTCTGAACGCAGTAAGCGTGGAGTAACGATGGGGAAACTTGCGCTCTTCATTCAAATTTATGTATCGACATTTATAGGATTTTTACTTGCAATTTTTGCAATGCTTCGAACGTTTATTGTGTTCATTCGTTCCCCAGTAAAATTTATCAGTGGAACATTTTTCAATAAAAGAAAAGTCATGCCGGCTTGTTTAAATGATCCGAGCCTTGGAAACCACGGGTTTATTCATCTAGAGGTATATATTCAAACATTGATTTTCTTTTTTGAAAATTAGACACAAAATAGTTAATAACAGCTATGTAGATACTTATTATGTACATAAACATTACTTTTAAGCAGTTAGCAAAGGTTAAATATACTGTACAGTAGGGTTCAATATCTAGAATGTTTAAAAAATTTGTTGACCAGGGTCTTTAAAAAATGATAAAATAAAAAATAATGGTCTGGAAATGTTTTTATCATGAAAAAACATACATCACGGTATTATAAACTTGGAACACTTTCTCTTAAAGTTGCACATGTATATAATAAACTTCAGATGTCAGTATTTAATTTGATATTGACTGCTGAAAAATACTGTCCATAAATTCAATGGCATTTCCATTGTCAATTTTCTGCACAAGCTATAATATGGGTCAGTAGTACCTGATACTGAAAGTAAACTAAGTTGTTTGAGTGCATTAAAGTTACGCAGGAAGGTCAGAAGGTGTGACAGTCAATCATAAAATGTCAAACCTATGAAAGTGGTTACACTGCAGCGCCAAATTAATTAGGCTAATTATATCATTCATGCTTGTAAGCTGTAACAACATGGTCTACATTCATGTGAGGGATTTAACATCATAGGAAGATTTGATTTCGAAAGACCTGGCTTGATGGATCAGTTCAATCACACCTAGTAGAAGCTGCCATGGCGCAGTGGTATTGCATTTCCCTCTGGACCAGAGGGTCCCAGGTTTGATCCGCACAGGTGCTATATAGTGGTTATGTCCTTAGGCAAGACACACTATTTCCATGTTTCATCTGAGGCTCTCTCCAAGCAAGTCTCAAATGTGATTAATCTAGGTTATAAAAGCTTATTTTGCAATCGAAAATGAATAAGTAAGTATGACCATGAATGATCAAACTGAGAAATCTTGGATCTGCTTTACTTCATCCAAGGACACTGTCAGCAAAGAACCCAGAGTAGTTCACTGCATTCATTCTGTGACTTTAAAATATATGTCTGCAGCAGTGCCTTGGGTTAAATAGAAAATGTAAATTGTGTCATGATGACAGTTCATTATTATGGGAACCTTCTCAGCATACATGAATACTGATAAACCCTGATGACTGAAGGCTTAGTCAAACGAGTAGCAGGGTAATTGTGTACAGTTATTTTTAAACCAGACATAAACCTAATTTATAATGATACAATGTATTGTTTCACAACAGGACTTTCCTTTATTGTCCCATGTTGAATCACTTTGGATGTTGCAAAAATGATTGTATTATACTTGTAGCATTTATTCTATCAAGAAAGATCGAAATGCCTTACCAGGAATGTGACCTTAACCTTTACCGTTGCTTTTGTCAATCAAAATTTAATGTGCAAAAAATAAGAAATACATTCTTACAATACTTCATGAACAAATGATATGAATATAAGAAAGGCATAATTATGTCAATGTTGATTTTTAGTAAATAAAACACATTGCTGTCCTTAATCTATCAGTATATTCTAATAAAGCAAATCAAAAGTGATTAGGGGGCTTTAATATTTATCATATTTCAGTTTCATTGCTAAAAACATACGAAAATGATAATTTACTAACCTTGCTTTTAATTTACTAACCTTGCTTTTAATGTGAATGTGATATGTTTTATCCATTGACAAATAAATGAAAATATGTACCAGTATACCATATTGTTAATGTTATATGAAGTAGTTTACTGACTGAATATCAATCAGTGACTGAATATCAATCAGCGGAGATCACAGATGTGCAGAATGATCATGATCTTCACTGGTCTCAGAGACAGAATAATTTGTCAGTAGTAGAGTAAAGGTTTTAACAGACTTTATTACATGCCTTTGTTGAGTCAGACCATTTAAGAAATCTTGGTTGGATGGAATGTCTGTCATGTACTGGTGTCTCCAGATGTGTACGCCTAGGGGTGATCTGGAAACTGTAGTATATCTGTGTTTAATTAAAAGCAAAGATACCATTGTTTCACAATCAACCGTGTAGACATGTAATGCAGAGTCATGAAATCTTTTGGGAATAACAATTAGCTTGCGAATGATATATAACAGGGCTCTCTAGTGTACATCTTATCTTTTTGACAGCAGGTAGCTCTTACATAATGCTCCAGAAATGTTGACAATGTAGAAAAAACATTGACATGATTGAAAGGCATTTGCAGTTTTCACCTTTGGTAACGAGACTGCATCAGAAGAATGTTGTTACATACTGGCATCATGATTCAGTTTGACTGGCTTGAATGTCTTAGACAAATATGAGGGTTGACCACAAAACTGTTGTAGCTTATGTGCAATAAAGAAGGACATACAACAGTTTTGCAGTCAACCCTCGAAATTTAATTTATTATTATTATAGGGTAAATCTCAGTTTTTAACACAACTTCTAGAATAAGTTTTTTCTAGTCTGACAAGTGCCATAACTCTACCTCAATTCATTTTGAATTATCTCCTTTCATGAAGTTTTGTGAGACTAATAATAATACTAATAATAATAATAAAATCTTTATTTATAGAAGGTAAACACATTAAGTAAATGTACAAAACATTTGATTTATTTACAATTTGGCCTTCTGAAAAGAAACAACATTTATACAATAAACGAATGAATGAATGAATGATTGATTGATTGATTGATTGATTGATTGATTGATTGATTGATTGATTGATTGATTGATTGATTGATTGATTGGTTGAAGTAACAATTTTTTAGAGAAAAAAAATGCAACATGTATTAGTGAATGAATGAATGAACATTTTCTAAAGCAATATTAACTATATTAACTTATTATCAAATATAACTAAGCTCTTGATCACTATTTAGGTATAAGAAGTCTAATAAACAATGTATCATCAACGGCTTATCATTAACTATTTCTTGGACTGATTTTAGTACAATTTTTTTAAAGAAATTTACTGTCAAATTTAAAAGATATGTGAAACTTTATATTCTTGTCCCATTTCAGAATAAACAGACAGTATATCAAAAAGAACACATTGTCAATTTTCAGTAATCATAGGAATAATCTAACATAATTTTGGTATTAAAGTATTCAGTATACAGTGTGAAGTTACAAGAACAGCACAGTGAGTCTTAAATTTCCACCAATGAATTAACCTGTCCAAATGATCATGATTAATATGACTATAATGGTCTGAAAAGGGAAAAGAGATAAAAAAAATCAAAGCAAAGTACAAATTGTATCAATGGAGGATCAGTTAAGCTTGGATAAATGTTATCTACGTTGTTAATACTTTTCTTAACATGATGACAAAAAATCATGAAGGTTTGCCATATAGATTTTCTATAATCAGATTTGAAATCCGTCTTTACCATTATTTTTCATCACTGGTTTAGATGAATATGTTTATTATTCATACAAGTCTGAATTTGTGCAAAAAATTGATAATTAATCTATGTAAATGTTTTAAAGCTGAAAAGAAAAAAAAAATTAAGTAGAAAACATGAAATGGACTCAGAGGGATTTGATAGCAAAGAATTATGTAGACAGTGACAAAACACTGTGCTGCGGAGGCAGACTGTAATATTAATGACTTTAAATAAGACATTATTGTGTCTTACATAACCCATGTAATACATTCATGACAAATTCTGGTGCAAGTAGCATTATTTATTACCATTACTGTACCTTGTTCAATATTTTCTTGTTTGGTTTATAGTTTGATCACTTACATGTATGTGGTCATATTTGTCAGCAGAGGATGAAAAAAAAATCTTTCTCTGAAATTATTGCAAAACTGACCAATGGCTTCTTGGAATATTTTTAGCTTAGTTTTAGGATCCATGGATGTTTGTAAACTGCCTGTTAGTTGTCAAGAAAACACTCAGCATTTCCTCCTAAATCACTTGACCAGTTTCAATCTAACATCACCCAATTGTTCCCTTGCTGATCCTCTACAAAAGTGGTCAATCAAATACCACAGGTACCATTCTGTTGTGTAAAAAAATCTGTTTTCTCTTCGAAAACAGAGGGAAAAAGAAAAACTGTTGACTAAAACTATAAAACACCTATAGCTTTGATATTACATGTTGTAACATTGTCTAGAGTAAAGTTTGTTAAAGTTTGTCAGATCATGTCCCTTAGGTAAAAATTGGCCCTGCCTAAAGGATCACTTGTTTGTTCACTTAGTCTTTGATTAATTCAGTATTTCTTAAGCATTCAGAAAAAGTCATTGAGAGCTGAATAAATCACACCTCATCAATAACTCTTAGTCTGGAAATAACATTAATGTTACAGAAGAAAAAAAGAAGATGAAACATTTTTGTGCCAGAAAAAGTAGATTACCTACAGCTTAGAATCACTATAAGTGCAAGTGTCTTATAGAATCTGCTTGATTTATGTCTTGAATTACTTTTACAGAATTCTGTCTGCTTGATTTGTTTCTTGAACTGTTCTTTGTTTATTCATGAAGTGCACTGTTTCCTTTCAGTTTCTCCTCTTGTTTATATTAAAAGAGACATTTCATTTACTGTGTAAACATTTTAGATGCCAGAGTAATGCATTTGTACCAAGATTTTTGCTTAACTTTGAGTTCATATTGGTTTTAGGCTACTTGCTAAGCCTCAGTGTTATAAAAAATATATCTTTATCACAAGGTTTAAATACTGACACAAAGTTATATTGTCAAATACTTAATGCTGCTGTATTGTGGGAAGAAAGACAAGATATTTGTACAAAGTGCATATTTTTATTCACCACACTCAAGTTTGGCACTGATTTCTTAAAATTTCAATTTATTAATTAAAAGTATGCTGTTACACCTTGATGCAAAATTAAAAGACGATGATTGTGTGAGAACTATAGCAAAACATATTTTTTTTCTATGAGCATTTGAATAGTATACAATGTACATATTGAAAAATGCAGTAGTAGTTACAAACTGTGAAACAAATGGATCTAAAATGCATGTGTAATAAATGTGATCATTGCATTGACTTGAACCATTAAGTCACTGAATGTCATTGATAAAGCCAAACTGGATCAAGGCTAGATTTTTCATATTTTATAGATGATAAAAACATGATAAAAACCTTGAAGCTAGTCATGTATATCATAATTTAATATAGTACTTACTTATGTGAAAACAGGAAAAAATATTTAAATATTGATAATGATATATACATGTGAACTTGTCACACATGACTGTAGGCACGTTTCAGGCGTTAAAATCATGTTTAATTCACCTTTCAGGAGTTATAACCAGCTGTATATTTCATGACACATACAAAAAATTAGAAATGGTGAAAAATTATAATGAACATTGCTTCATAAGATATTAAAGTTGAAGGACATAATATTTAATGTTTAGTCATGTTATCTAAAATATTCAAGTGATATTACCGTACTTTTCAAAAAGACCATCAAGTGTAGAGAAAATCTCTTTTGCTATCGGAGTCAAAAATTGAAAATGTAAAGGTTTAGTTAAGTTTCATTTCTTATCAAGAACATGTAATAAGAGAAACAAATTGACTTTAAAGGCAGTCAAACACATTTAAGCAACATTTGGTGACAATTTTTACTTTTTGTATATTCTGTTAGAGATTTATTTTAGGAACAAAAAGACCCATTACATAGAGTTAGATCCCTATTAGAAATTTACATTTTATCAACTTTTATAAAAAAAAAATTATTACTCCCCTTTAATATGAAAGTAGTTCAAGTTGAATACTTCTTTTTATTTCAATATGTGATTTCTACTTTTACATTTGCATTGGATAGATATACAAATATTTTAACATTCTGAACCAAAAGCAAGTTTTAAATCTATGTGTAGCTTCTGAATTCATTTTATTTCCAATCTATCTTGGTTGTGCAACCAAGATAGGTAAAGGGAGGTAATAATATTTTTTCAAACTTGCATTTCTAATGAATTCCATCTTTATGTATAATTGTTAATGCAAATATAAACACATATAATACAATAGGTCCTATATTTATATCTTTCCTTAGGCAAAGTAGGTGTATCAAATTTATACTTATGATAAAATAACTCTGTCTTGGTTGGGCAACCAGGATAGGGAAATCAATTTTTAAAAATACCTTCAGTTAAAATCTTACTTGAAACAAGAGCTTAACGAACATGAATGAGTGTAAATGATCAGATGTTAAAGTTTCAAACAAATCTGTTATATGGCCAAAATCTGATTATCCACCTTTAATTAATTTTTTAATTGTTTTCAAATCAATTCTTGATAATGTGTTGTAAGCATCTTTCTGGACTAATTTAGGGTGGCCATTTTCGACAGTAATATAAGTTTAAATGTTAAACAATTCTTGTTAACCCTGCATGCAGGTGCACACATTTGCCTTGTACATTTACTATTAATAATACTGAGAGAAATTTTGCATGCATGCTTTGTTTCCTATCTTTTTTGGAGACTCATTATTATGATGCCAAGTTTAGTCAAATCAGTCAAATTTCCTGGATTTATAGTTAAAATACTGGAATTTCATAATGTTTATCTTTAGTAAATATTCTTTTGTTTGACTTATCTCCTGATTTTTGAAGTGAAATTTCCTAGAAATGTTTCTGAATACCAGGCATGAGTGAAATTCCTAGGAGTGAATATATTTAATAAAGTATATAAGAATAATATAAAATTATGATTGATTCCAACCCAATTTTTTTCTACTAACTGAAAGTTATAGGATGTTAGAGAATTCCGTACAGACTATTGTCACGACTACTAGTATTCCCAAAGGGCTTTCACTGGAAAATAGTATCCCTATGTTCTACACCCCACCATCTTGGACTACGAATGACAGCAATGCATGTTTAGCTTCAATTTCACAGTGTATGATCTTTTATGGAATCACTTCTTTCACAAGACACTAGCTTGCTTTCACAATGTATTCATGTTTTGTTTTACTTGCAGGAGGTGAAGTTACATTATGTCGCATGTGGGGACGAGAGTAAACCTCTTATGTTATGTCTGCATGGATTTCCAGAATTCTGGTATTCTTGGAGATATCAAATCAGAGAATTCAGTAAAGACTACAGGTATTGATATAATTGTGTTTAGACATTAAGGGACACTCCCTTAACTGATGTCAAATTAAATAACTTTAAAAACATATTAAAGTCTATTTACAAGTATTATTACTTAACTTAAAAGCTTATAAGCTATAAATTCCAGTCAGTATTGGTAAAATTGGCGTTTGAAAATATGTTGCAGTACTGTAAAACATTCAATACTCTGTGTAAAGTTGTTGTTGTACAATAAATGGGTGGATAGCTATTGATGAAAGAAGGCCTTTATGTTGATTATTTGTGCTAAAATGAGGCTTTTTTTCAATATATATTGTTCTTTAAAAATGTATTGATCTATTATTTTACCTTCATTAAATGCATTATTTATGTTTCGAGAAAATAATCTGCTAGATGTAGGGAGTGCCCCTTTAAATGGTTTAGAAAAGAATGTGTCTAAATTGAAACATGGACAGGTCCAATGTAGATATTTAATGGGACAGGTGGAAATGTTTTATTAGTTTAGAATGTAAATAGAAGAACTCTTACCGCATGCACATTTGGATATTCACACTTTTATTTATGCAAACTTGCAGACTGTATCACATTTTACATTAAGTTACTCATTTAAGCATGGATTGTATTATAATTTTAATATAAATATTACTATATAAGTTTATTTTATGCACACCAATAAAATCAGTGACATAAAAATCAGTATCATTTTACAGTACTGAGTTACCTCTAGTGTGAGTGTAGGCAAAGAAGTACATTTAGAGGTAATTAATATGTGTGGAATGGAAAACTTAGATATTGCCTGGAGATTATCTGTTTTATGCAGATTATATTCTGATGAACAATGATATATACATGTTATAGTGGGAAGCTCTTAGTATTTGTAAAGCAATGAAAATGCTGTTTTTCTACCAATTTATTGGTCCCACACATTGTTTCTGACACATTTTAGTGCTATGAACTGATTTTGATATAGTACAAGTCTATATTCATTAAGAAGGCGGAAAATTCCATTGGATGATGAACTCGTAAAGATATGCAATATCATACAGTCAGTTATCAGCAAAAGAAACTGTTTCCCATTTACCCATGAAATGCCAACACTGGATGTACTGCCCAAGCACATACCTGCTGTGGCCTGATTTGGGTGGAGCCCAGGCTTTCATTAATCTGTCTAATAATTTTCAGGCTTTTCTTTGTGTGTTTAGCTCATCTGGCTTCGCCAGGGAAAGCTTTTCTGATGGATGATTATCCGTCGTCTGCCGTATGACGTCCGTCAACATTTTGATTCAAATGACATCTCCTCTGAAACCATTAGGCCAATGTTGATGAAACTATGCAGGGATGTTCCTTGCATGAAGCTCTACCAAAATTGTTCAAAGAATTCCATTCCATGAAGAACTCTGGTTGCTATGGCAACAAAGAGGGAAACACTTTAAAAATCTTCTTCTCTGAAACCACAGGGCCTAGAGCTTAGAACTTTGGCATGTAGCATTGTCTAGTGGACCTCTACCAAGATTGTTCACATTATGACCCCTGGGTCAAAACTGACCCTGCGTGCATGGTCACTTAGTTTTGCATAGGCTTATAAAGGAAAAACTTTAAAAATCTTCTTCTCTGAAAACACAAGGCCTGAGCTTAGATATTTGGCATGTAGTATTGGCTAGTGGACCTCTACCAAGATTGCTCAAATTATGACCCCTGGATCAAAATTGATCCCACATAGGGGTTCACATAGTTTAAAATAGGCTTAAAGAGGAAAAACTTTACAAATCTTCTTCTCTGAAACCACAAGGCCAAGAGCTTAGATAATTAGCATGTAGGATTACCTAGTAGACTTCTTCAAAGTTTGTTTAAATTCGATGCCCCTGGGATCAAAATTGACCCTAGGCGGATGGTCAGTTAGTTTTGCATAGGCTTATATAGGAAAAACTTTACAAATCCTATTCTCTGAAACCACAAGGCCTAGAGCTTAGATATTTGACATGTAGCATTACCTAGTAGACCTCTTCCAAGTTTGTTCATATTATGCCCCTTGGGTCAAAATTGGCCTTTCCCGGGGGGTCATTTGTTTTACAAAGATGTATAAGAGGAAAACCTGTTTGGTATATAACATTGACTAATGATCTTCCACCAGGCAAGTGGACTTGTACCAAGGTGAGCGATATAGGGCCATCTTGGCCCTCTTGTTATGAATGCAATACATTTGCAGTTGATTCATGTTCTATAAATTCATCAAGTATTATGATATTTCTTCTTATGGTCAGACACTGAAAAGAACAGTGGATAGTGCTGGGAGTAGAGGTAGTTATAAATGCCAGGTAAATACTTCAATGAATACACCAAGTCATGATTGTTAAGGCATAACAAAAATGTGAGTTTTTCAGAGTCCTTATCCAAAAATTATAGGTTTGGTCAGTCAGCAGGATTTTTTTTTTTTTAATTATTTGGCATTTGTGCTCTAAAAACACTTGAAAGGTGATCTTTTGATATTTAAGAAATAGTATGTATCTGTGTTTGGTTTATCGTAGAATAACACTAGTTCTGAAGTTCTTATGCCTAATAATATATCATGAAGGCGGAAGTACATGTAACAGGAATTTCATTTTCAGAAATGGTTCGAATTTTCAGGGGACACAATAAGGGTTCAAGTTATGAAAATATTGGTAACGATTATAGATAAATAACATCACAGTTTCTTTTGATAAATGACCTCACTGTGTAAACAAAAACAACAACAACAACAAAACCATAAATAATGTCAGTGTAAATGGCATCGTGACATAAATTAAGTTAACTGGACTTGTGTCATCCATTGGATCTCCCTGCTTTACATCTGGTCGTGACATTCGAGTCATCTTAAGTATACCATGTAAGATCCTCTATACATCAGATAAATTGAACAGCCAAAACACGATGTGGGCGCAGGGTCGTTCAAGGTCGTTTTATTGCAGAATAACCCAAATAGAATTTGTTCTACGTGTATGCAGGTTATTTGCTGGTCGTGTTAGAATTTCTTATAAAAAACAATTGAGGTTGGTTGTAAAAAGTTACGGCCAGCCAGGAAACCAGAAACACACATTCTATTTTTATCTTTACGCCTGACTATCCTTGGGAAATGCTCAAATATTAATAACCTTTGAAGAGGGCAATATTGAAGTACGGCAGATTTTTTTATAATGTACTCAGATTTCTATTAAGCGTATAGATCTACCTACAATCTTGCAAAAAATATGAAACATATAAAAGATTCAGATTAATGCAAAATAAAATACACAAAATTATAGATTTGTATTTATAAACAAATACAGGTTTTGTGTCTTTAAAGATGATATAAATGGTACATGTATTATACCCTAATACACAAAAAACTAGCAAACTAATCCTGTATGTGTAAAGGAGTGTATAATAGCAATAAAATTGATGAACCAAAGACCTGAGATATTTAACAGTAGCAGTAAAATGTTATATATACATACTAGTGGCTAGTACTTAAGTGTTTTGAACCTGAGAATGAACCTGAATGGGATGAGAGGTGTGTTAACTTACATTGTAATATATGTAGCCAAATATTTTTACCTTTTTATCGTCTTTCATAATTTTCAGTTTAGCTAGAGTATGCAATATATTAACATCAGTTTTTATGTAGGAATTACTGTTAATGCATTCACTATGGTTCAATAGGTCAATATATTCCAAAGACAGGGTTTCTGTGGTTAACCTTATGATTTGTTAAAAAATAGTCTCGTATGATATAAGACAGTAAGAATAAGTATAGTATTAAAAGTATAAGAATATGGGTCTCTACCATTTTAGAACTGTTATAGAGCAAAGAAAGACATTTTTTTTATTTCATATGGTTGC
Organism: Saxidomus purpurata; assembly: GCA_022818135.1. Classification (NCBI taxonomy): domain Eukaryota; kingdom Metazoa; phylum Mollusca; class Bivalvia; order Venerida; family Veneridae; genus Saxidomus; species Saxidomus purpurata. The sequence goes on from JAFMSR010000018.1 coordinate 29,389,084, forward strand.
TTTTTCAACTCTTGAACATGAAATTGTTATTATTGCATTTTAAGAGGAATTGGAGTGTTGTTAAAATTGTGAATTTTCAGAATTGTTCAGAACACTATCCTCAGTACACTGATTAAACATTTTAAATAGCTTCATTTATACTTTGGTTATTGGTGAAATAGATACCACAACTGTTCAAGTCTGTAAAGTACAAATTTCTACACTGAATCGTCTGTATCATGAACTAAATCATGGTAAAATATACAGTGCAAACCAATGTAAACACCTATGACCTGGACAAGAGATCACTGTAAGTTCATGACTCTTGTTCAGATACTAATTATATAGCATGCAAACTACTCTTTTGAAAGGCTGTGCAGCAGAAGTATGAGTATGAGTATGTGACTTCCCTATCTAATGATGACGTAAAGGACAAAATGAGTGTGGGGCCAGGTAGCCCAGCAAATGAAGCATTAAGGGTCCCTGATTCAAATCCCAATCAAGCTTTTCATTTTCCTTAATCTGTGACTACATGTATGGCCTTGAAATATTGGATTGGTGCTACATGCTGTGTTAGTCACCATGACTTCGTAACAATGTCAGTTTTCATGATTGCATTACAAGGTCATTGTGCGTGACTTCATGCTCATGTCAATATTTATGACTATATGCCAATGTTAATGTTTATAACTTCATGTAAGTGTCCATTACTTAATGCCAATGTCAGTGTCCATGACTTCATGCCAGTGTCAGTGTCCATGACTTCATGCCAATGTCAGTGTTCATGATATCATGCCAGTGTCAATGTTTATGACTTCATGACAATGTCAGTGTTAATGACCACATGTCATCATTGTCCATGACTCCTTGCAATGCCAGTAACCGTGTTCATGGCTGCATGCTAGTGTCCTGGACTATTTGACAAAGTCAGTGTTCATGACTTTATCCCTTACTACAGTGACAATGTCAGTATTCATGACTACATGCCAATATCAGTGTTCATGATTACATGCCAATATCAGTGTTCATGATTACATGCCAATATCAGTGTTCATGATTACATACCAATGTCAGTATTCATGAGTACATGCCAATATCAGGGTTCATGATTACATGCTGATATTAGTGTTCATGATTACAATGACAATGTCAGTATTTATTAATACATGCCAATTATTTGATATCAGTGTTCATGACTACACACCAATATCAGTGATTACATGACATTATAATTTACATGTAACAGTATTTGCAAAAATTCAAACAGAAATTTACCAAAAAGTTAGTATAACAAAGATGTGGTAAAAGGACAAATCGTAAGTCAGCCTGCAGTTCTAAGTCTACTATTTTGCATCCTGCCGCATCCCGGTTTCTGGGTATACAGTCATGCTTTACTGTGTTTTAAATGAGAAAATGTACTTTTATCATTAATTTACAAACTGTTCTTTCACTGGCGCATTGTGCATTATCATTACTTGATTGTCCTGTCAAAGATGGGAAGGTAAGAGTGTACAACCTAAACCAACAAATATTTTTTATTTTTTTTTGTTTTGGTCAGGATATCCATTCATTGTATCCTGAAGGATTTATCTGTCATGAGCAGTAATTTAAATGTCAAGAATACAGTTTTTGCTGTAACTGATGCAAATGTAGATGTCATATAAACTCATTTCATTCAAACGTGTACACTTTTAAATCTAGTTTTACCTTTGAAATAGTCCTTACTCTGAAGAAGACAAGTGAGTCTGTCTTTACATCCAGTGGAGATCATGATCATGAAATTGTTACGCCAATGATCTAATGACCAGTTAGAGGGGTGGCTGCCTTTTAAACTCACCTAAGCTATTGTGATGGAGTGTTGTCCGTCTTTGTATGTCATCAACACTTGCTTCAAACAACATCTTCTCCTTAACTACTGGGCTAATTTCAACCATTCTTACCAGTATTGTTCTTTTGATTGTCCTCTACCAAAAGTGCTCAAATGGTTCCGCTCCATTGCTCATAATGGCCATGAGAGCTAAAAATAGAAAAACCTTTTTAAATAAAAAAGACATCTCTTCAACTACTCTGCCAATTTCAACCAAACTTCACAGGATTTTTGCTATGATGTTTCTCGAGCAAAACTGCTCAAACAGGTTTACTGGGCTACCGGTACACAAAATTGTGGCTATAGAGCTTAAAATAGAAAATCTTTTATACAACATCTCCTACCCACTGCACCAAATTCAACCAAATTTCAAAGGATCTTTGCTTAGTTTGTCCTCTACCAAAAGTATTATAAGAGTTCTGCTGGGCTGCACAAAATGGGCTCTGGAGCTGAAAATAGAAGAAACTTTTGAACAACATCTCCTCCTTAACCGCTAGGCCTATTTCAACCAGTCTCCACGGGATAGTTCCTTTAATTGGCCTCCATTGCTCAAACAGTCCTGCTCCTTGGCACAAAAGGACTTCCAAAGCTAAAAATAGAAAAAACGCTTAATCAGCATCTCCACTTACAACCAAACTTCACAGGATTGACACTTGGGTCGTCTTCTACAAAAATTACTTGCAAAACTTTGCTCCAATACTGAGTTATTGTCAGGAATTATGTAGATCTGATCAGGTATTGTAGGTGTTATCTGTTTAGGTTAAATCTTAGAAATATCTTATTAACAATGTAAAGGCAACAATTTTGTCATGACAATAGTATAAAGCTAGTTGTATTTGATGATTTTGCATCTATTTCAGGGTTGTTGCAGTGGACCAGAGGGGGTATGGTGACTCAGACAAACCATCAGGTTACAAGAACTACTCGTACGATCACCTTTCCAACGATATCAAACAGCTGATTCCAGCACTAGGTATCAATAGTTCCAAGTATGAATAAATTAAATATATAAATATAGATTCCCAGATGTGTTGATTACAATTTCTATGTAAAAAAAAACAGTTACTATTTAATTTAGGATGGTTTTGGAAAGGGGCAGGGTGATTAGTTAGTGCCGTCACGATTCCATGTACACACATGGTCTTGGTGGCACATTGTAAGGCTAAACAAATATACTACAAGTAGTGGGAACTTATGATTTATGTCTTTCGTTATTTTTAATTTTATACTAATTTATTCTAGCTTGATTGTGAAGAAAGCTTGTAGCTTATCTAGTCACTCTCGAGTCCGCTTCCTGGAAAAACCAGTACTGGTGTCATATGAGGAGGTACGGTTGTGACCTCAGTTAGTAATTTTCAGTCAGTAATCCAGTCAGCCAGTCATGATCAGCACACTCAATTCAGTCAGTTAGTGAGATTCAGTTAGTCACACTAGGTTTCAGACAGTTGGTCAATCAAACTGTTGAATATTTTTAGGATATAGCAGCTGTACATTGGTGTCACATGATTGGGGTGGAGCTGTTGCCTGGCAGTTTGTCAGCCGGTACCCGGAGCTTGTAGATAAACTTGTTGTCTTAAACTGTCCTCACCCAGCAACCTTCAAGAATTATGTACGTTCAAATTGGACACAACTCAAGAAATCATGGTAATACTATCGTTTTATTGTTTTAACACTTTCATGCTTCTTATTTTAGGTGATCTTCCTGTTTTGATTTTAGGGCAACTTTGAAATTTTAGTGCACTTCTTAAGCATAGTCATAGCTGATTGGCTGACAAAACAAGAAGTTCAAAGTGTTGGCTTAATTCAGACACACTCAATTTGCTGGCCTAGTAAGGGCCTATTGAAAATGTGCTCAAATATGCTCATTTTAGGAGAAGAAACATGTAAAGACATTTGAGTATAGCTGTTTACATGATTTTATCATGATTTCTAATAAGAAAGGTGTAAATTGTTTCACATAATCGGCAGTTTCATGCATGCCGAAAGTGGTAAGATGCACAATGCCAGCAGTCTTCAGATACAAGGCTATTCATATCTCTTTAAACAACATTTAAGGGAGTATACTGGAGTCACAATGTCCGTCAAGCCATTTTTGTCTGCAGTATTTCTCAGTCTGATGTAATACCATAATCATATCTCTGTTATTTTCTGCTTTTTAGCTCACCTGGCACAAAGTGCCAGAGTGAGCTATTAGGATCGCATTCCATCCAGGGGGTCACTTGGTTTTACATAGGCTTATATGGGAAAAACCTGTAAAATCTTCTTCTCTGAAACAACAAGACCTAGAGATTAGATATTTGGCATATAGCATTTCCTAGTGGACCTCTACCAAGAGTGTTCAAATTATGATCCCCAGGTCAAAATTGACACCTCCACGACCAGGGGGTCACTTGATTTTTCAAAGGTTTATACAGGAAAACTCTCTGAAACCACAGGGCTTAGAGCTTAGATAATTAGCATGTAGCATTGCCTAGTAAACTTCTTCAAAGTTTGGTCTTTAAAATTATACCCCTGGGGTCAATATTGGCCCCGCCCAAGGGGTCACTTGCTTTATAGGAAAACCTACTTGATATGTAACATGGTCTTCCACCTACTTTGTTCAAATCATACCTCTTGGGTCAAAATTGACCACACCCATCAGGCAAGTGGACTTATATTCAGGTGAGCAATATCGGGCCATCATGACCCTCTTGTTCATATTTTCAGGTACATGTATTTTTTTCAAGTACCATGGATCCCAGAATTCTTCATGCGTTCAAATGACCTACGGGTGTTAGACAGACTTTTCAAAAGTTTGAAAAATAATATACCGTCTGCTGAGGATATTGAAGCATATAAATACACATATGCACCAAGAGGTAAATTTTTACAGGCATTGAAAATTGTACTAGCTTCACATTGGGATTATTCTAGACTGACAAAAAGGGCAGAAAACCCTAAAAAAAAAAAAGGGCAGGGAGCACTGAATTAAGGGCAGGACAGTTTCTGTTTCTACATTTTTGAGGGCTTCGTAATAAGAAAATATCCTTTAAAATGGAAAAAATTTGCTCTTTCAAAGATGTAACAACTTTATAAATTATATACCAGAAGTGTTCTTTTAAAATGCTGAAAAAAGTCTCCCTAAAGAAATAGATTCTGAAAGAACACCAGGGGGGTGAGAAAATGGACAGAGTGCAGCACTTTACTAACACCATTTTGAAAAATCCTTATAACAAGAATATGTTCATCCAGGCCTTATCTGAATTTTTCGTAAAATTTTACCCATGTACCTTTTTAATTTAGTAAGCTCATTTTTATCTTAGATCTGAGCATCTTCAACTGTTCTCAAAGACCATTCCTAATAGTTGTCTTCTGATTGGTTAATATGTCAAATTAGCTCTAAATGAACCAATGAGTAGCCAGTAATTTTAGACTAGTAGAAAAAAAAACTTGAAGGTTACAGGTTCTCATGTTTCATTGCACCTATTGCAGGCTTCCTCATTGGTCTACATATCACCTTTTACCTGCGTATCATGTTAAACATTTTGCGGGTTTTTTTGCAGGTGCCTTCCGTGGTCCAATCAACTACTACAGAGCAGCATTTAGTACATTAAATAAACCATGCAAGAGCAAGATCAACTGTCCAAACCTTGGTAGTTTGGGGAGACCCTGATTTGGCGCTGGACACGGAGTTAGCGGAGCTTGCGGGCGAATATGTTACCAATCTGACGGTGAAGATCATCCAGGACTCGAACCATTTCGTACACATAGACCGTCCTAAGGAGTGTAATGCTGTGATAAGAGAATTTTTGCAGGAAAAGTAGTAACATTAATACTTAATTTGTATGAATAACAGAAAAAGAGCTTTTAGGATTAAAATTAAATTGTGTTTTTCAGGTACAGTGTTCATTTAAGCCTCCTGAGGGATGCTGTTTGCCGCAGTTTCAGTTCACGTGGTTGAGTTTCCATGAATAGCTATTGTGATTGGTCACTGACTGTTCATAATTATGTCCAGCCACAATGTTGTTCACATGTCATCTTAAGTTGATTCATTATTTTTAATTAACCTACATGGAAAATGGCCTTTAACGCAAAACTTTCATACTAGTTTGGCTTCAAAGATAATATGTGACAAAGGTCAACCACTGAAGCCAAGAGTGCTGTCAAACCTTTATCATGACAGATGAACCTTTTTTTTAAAGTACTGAATTAACAGTTTTACCAGTGTGTCAATTAAAGGCAAAAGGTCTCTCACAAGATGAATATGCTAAGAATCCTCTTTTTATATCTTATCAATGGCTGCCTTATAGATGTTACATTACATTTTACAAATGGTTCAGTTCTGATGCATAGTTAATTTATTTTTTTAAATGGAATTTTTAAATGTACAACTGTACAAACACACGGACTAAAGAAATTGATGCGTAAAACTTTTAACTCACCAGCCTATCCATATATATTTTATACCCATTTTGGGTCGTGTGCAGACGTGAGAATAGCCTTACTTTGGGTCTTGAGCGGACGCGAGAATAGCCTATTTTTGGGTCTTGAGCAGATACCACAGCTGCCCAGAACTGGTGTTAAGTTGAATACTTTGACAAAACAATTTGATAGAATAATGATAAAACTGTGCTCTACTAAGTTTAAAGCAATATGTACGTATACATCTCTTTTATATTTTTGTTGATTATTTACGAAAAAGTATTGTCACATAGTTTTTCTTTTTTGCTATATCATTGAGAAACAAATACTATACTTCATTTATAGCATCTTCTTTCAATTTAAAAAATACTGTTAAGAATGTCTCTGGAACAAGTAACGATCAGTTTCACCAGTAAGACTTCTTTCTTCATAATACAGGAGCTACAAGTAACATTCAAAGCGTTAATGGGTCTGTAGAACATCATATCATTCATATTTGTTTATTATAGGTGCTGTGTTCTGTGGGTATACTCGCAGTGTTGTTATTTTGTTTATTGTGATACATGTTCATTGTGAAATATGCTTACAGTTATAAATATATATGTACAGTTTTGATATCCAATTTGGCTTTTAAAGATATATGTTTATCATAAATATTCAGGGATAAAAATTACACACAAATGTTTTCCTCTATGTCAGTAAAGGGGACCCACAGGTGTTGGACCGTTTTTGAAACAAGGTATACATGTATACTTTTTCCTTTCTGCGGCAAAAACTATTCACTGCTAAATATCCATTGGGTATCAAAATATCTGTCCGATATCGCCGTCCTGAAAAGTTTAATGTCTAAAAGTTGTGGGTCCACCTGAACTGAATCATGGGGATAACTTATTTACAACAGCATTATTGAAATGTATAATTCACTGGGTACAAAGCGCTACACTTAAATTAGCAGTGCCTGTTGTTATTGTATGATAAAAGCTTGCTTCGTTTTTTTAGCTCCTTCCATCTTATATGTCCACTAAAGAAAATTCTTGCCAGCATGTCTTCTCAGATAGAGAAGATTTTAGTTATAATATTTGTCTGTATTTTATCAGAGAGTGTCCTTGTAAATATGTATGTCACAAGTTTAAATACACATGTGCAGAACTACTTTAAGCTGTAATTTTGATATGTAATCTACAAACTGATAAAGTCATTGATTATTAAACTCAGTCACTTTTAACTCTTAACCTACTATATTTCTGATACGGACTTGCCCAGCTTTTCAATTTGGAGTACACCATTAGTTGTTCACGGGGGTGGTCACTCAAAATTTACTCAGTGAATCGTGAACAGAGGAGATCATGCTCTGATGCATGGATGGGATATGCAGTCTGGTATTGACCTTCACTGTTTGCACTTGCCACCATCATGGGAAGGGTGAAATTCCTACCTTCCTAGCGACAAGAGATTCTGCCCTTGTCATCAGTGCAGATCGTGATCAACCTGCACAGCTACACAGTTTTATCATGATCTGTATTGTTTATTACTCAGTCAGTAAATCTTCAGGGAGCATCCCCTTTGGAACAATCAATTTCTCAGTTCTAATTGAATGATTTACAAGTCCATAGGATAATAACTAAAACACAGAATGCATTTGCCTCTTGAATCAATGAAATGATGGTTGAGACAGAAACAAGGCATTACATGATTTGAATTGCATCATACACAGTAAATATAAAATCATACAAAATATAAATTTAGCAAATTGTTCTGTTTTAGAGAAAGCAGGGTGGCAGTTGTTGTTTATTATATCCAATAATTATTCATTAAATTCCATTTTTGTGTCGAATGAAGCAATGTTGTTGTTGTTGAAAGTTGTTGATTGTGATTTATACTAAGCAGTATTGTTTTGTAGTTTATTTACTTATATATTCAGGTCTATTGTAATATGCTAGTTCAATATCTGAATAAAGATTTAATTCAGAAATTTATGTGTTTTATCTTTTGTTTTCTATTATCAAATATCTTTCGGAGTGCCTCACCTGAAATTGATGTTCAGAATATTTTTTTCATGAACATCCTAATTTGCACCTTTTGAAAAATATGAACACATCAGTCAAGAGGCTCCGGGTTTTCCATGTTATGATTTGCTGCACATCAGCCGGTAGCCTTTTTCCATAGTACCATTGACTGCACATAAGCAATTTGTCTCCCATTTTTTTCACATTACTAAATGTGTGTATTTTTCACATTACCATGGCATGAACATCTGTCATGCCTCTGGATTTCAATATTCAACTGGATGCACACCATTCAATTGCCCAATGGGATAAAGTATTTCGCAGAATTTATGCAGCTCTACCCTTCATTTGGCAAGCTATATTTAAATCCTTTGGCAATTAGGATGGTGGCACCTTGTACCAAAACATCTCCTTTTAGACAATAAATTCAAGTGAAACAGCATTGTGGGAGAAATGCTGGTGTTGGCGGCTAAGACGCCACTTTGGGGCAGTCTGGAACCTTATAAACACAGTAAAGTAATCGTCCAGCTGCCTCGTGCTTTTTATGTGACCACTGTCAGCACATCGGCCAATGGTTTTGGTTTCCATATTCCACTGTTTACATATCATTAAATAGCTTTGATTTTCCATATTCCATTTGTTGCACATCAACAATTTGATGGCTTCTGTGTTTCTGCACCATATCATTTAGTCATTGAGCGCACATCAGCAACTGGCTTCTATTTTTCCAAATTATCTTTGTGTTTACATAAACCAATGGCTTCCAGTTTTCCACACTATTGTTTGTACCTAAGCCAATGATAGTTTGGTTTCCACTGTACCATTGGCTGCACATCAGACAATGGTCTCCATTTTATCATTTTGTGTGCACACCAACCAACGTTAAATAGGCTTCCTCAATACCATTAACTGCACTTCCGACATTTACGTTTAGTCAGATAGGATTTTTTCTGTTGAAACTGAAGCATAGATACCTACATTTGTCGCTTACGGACAGAGGATCATAGTTCACTGATCTTAAATTATCAGCAAAGGCTCCAAAAAAGAGCTTTCCTTATTTGCAGCAACATGCCAATGAAAGTCAATAATTGAAGCGCATGCTATTGTAACAGTTTATTTATTAATGGTAACAAAAACACAAACATATAAAATGAGATCATAGTTGCAAAACCATCAAGAAATGATACTTTATAAAAGAAATCAAGCATTTAAATGTTTAATTATATTTTCACGTCATGGCAAAAAAACTTGACGGTTAACATACCCGTCACTGCAGAGTTGCTGTTTTGTATTTGAAGATACTAACACCATAACTAGAAAGGAAGCGGTTTTCACTTCAACTGCTATTGAGATACAAAGAAAGCAGCTTGCGTCTATTTGAAAGCGAGGCTGAGAAAGCGCAATAGGCAATTCCGCGATGATGACGGAATTACCGAGGAGTTCCGACTGGGAACAACGTTTAAAACCGACCGTAGTTTGAAATTCGTAACGGACTACGTAGCGTCCTAATTTTTAAGGCATCTCCAAGTGTTGGTAGATCTATACTCGTTGACATGGGAACGTTTCTGCTCTTTAATTTGGGCACACGGCACAAAATGTCATACGTGTTTGAACGGTATTCTCTCCCATCCCAGAAAAAATAACACTGACCAGAAGAAGGGTGGTATATACCTGAAAAATACGGAAATTGTAAAAAATATGGCATTTTGCGTCCATAAAAAAATATGCTGTCAAATACTCGTTTTAATTTCACATTCACTTTCAAATTCAAATATAGAATGATGAATAAATGTAGTGATATAATAAAATTAACATTACTATTAACTTTTACTATTACTATTATGTGTTCGATTTACTCTAAAACAATGTTGACATATGCCTCTGTCGGTCAAAAAATAAAGTGTTGCCCGAGAGCACTTACTATTTTGAACTGTTATAATAATTAAAGAAAATACTGCGCTATACTTTTGATTTAAAACTTTAGGATGTTTTTGGTATTTCGCCGATAGGGCGTAAGCTTTTTTTAGCGGTGGGGAGGGGGTATTTAAGTGCCAACAGTAGTCATATCATCCAAAAAATTTCAGGGGCCTTTGAAAGAAAAGTATATTATGTAACTGCATATTAAACCAAAGTTTTATTCAACCATACCAAGACACTGTGTCATCCCTGGTGACCGAGCACGTGCGACGTACAACGGTTCTCCTGCACGAGAATGTCCGTTTTGCACGGCTCTAATTGGCATCTGACCACCACTACAAGAAACCCACTGGAACCCCTGAAGTGCCCATTGCTTCATCAAGGCTTCGTGGTTCTGAGGGTGTGTTTGTGGGTAAAATCCAGTGTCTAGCGCAACAACATTGTAATTGCGTGCCGTACTCGGTCGCCCTGAAAAAATGTCAGTGAAAAACGTTATTGTACATGTATAGGTAGAGACAGATGTCAAAGATAGTGAAACTATTTATGGTATGACTGAGAAAGTTGCTGCCTAAGTTTAACCAAGTGCAAGTTCGAATCTCATCTCGGAGGCTTTCATATTACCTAACTTTCGTGAAAATTATTATCACGGACCAGTTTATCTTGAACAGACTTTTATTTGAGCTATTTGCATGATTGATTGTTAATCTATTCTTACCTGACGAGACTCCGTTGCGGACCGTTGACGGACGTGAGGGTGTGGTTGACTTTGGCCGCTGCATTCAGTCTCACATTTCCTGAAGTAAAAAAATGTTTGAAAGGAAGGATTTAAAACGGAGAAATTCAAAAATTGTTCTCTGAATTGTGACCTCAGCCAATGACCACAAAATACAATAAACATATTAATTATGGTCAACTGTTTCGTAATTTTGATATTTGCGACTGTATGTTTTTATTGTCGGCCGCAAGTATAATCAACGGCGACGGACAAAATGCTAAAAACCACTATACAAACGTTACTTAAGTCAAGTTTAAATGCCGTAATCAATCAGAAACGACGTTGCCGACATGAAATGAGTTAGGACTTCAATTTTAACGTTTCAAACGCATTTTGTAACGACCGTACCTTCTCATATGACAACAATACTGCTTTTTTTTCAGGAATCGGACTCGAAAGTGACTCAAGCTTCGAGCTTTCTTCAAAATCGTTCTAAAATAAATTAATGTAAACTAAACATGGAATTTTATCGTCCTGTTCAAACTCTTAACAGACGAATCTGAGCTCATTAGTCGATTAAGGGATCCGATGTTATGTTGATAAGCTCATGGCAATCTTTTTAAAGGTCTGGTTGCATAGACCGTTCTTCAAGCTATTTCCTAACATTACACCCACGTCGCCTCGAAATAGCGTTTTCAGACAGAAAAAAGGAAATACACTTACCTAAAAAAAATAAAACACCTCTAGGATGTATAGCAAACAGTGAGAAACAAGAAAATGTGCATACCTTTCAACTATAACATGAGATAAATAAAAAGTGTACTCGTTGTACGTATGGATAATAAATTTTATAATAAATTCATTTTATGTCCGCAGCGGTTAAAAATTACAAAAAATAAACTACATTGTACTTACGAATAAAGAAAATCAAATATCAAATTGCCATACTCCACAAATGTAAGAAGTCCTGGGTCGTTTGTTGCACATTTCAAACAATTAACTTGGGACTACCTTTTCAATAGTATATGTTACTTCAAAGTGTAAATTTTGGTGTCGGTTTTTTTATACAGGGTCGTTTACAATAATTACCATAACCGCTTCGTTATCTTTGTATTTAACCGATAGATCAAGAATATTGATCATAAATTTTAAATGGAAACCAGTCATAAATGTGAAATGCATACAAATTTGATCTACAGTTCTGCCCAAAGGTACCTCAGTACTCGATATCATTAGTTAAAGAAAAATAATGAAATATTTATATACTTCTAAACAGTGTAAGAATGCGTTCATGATATCATTTTCTCTTTGTATAAAATATACATTCAAAGATGTTACATAAAGAGGAACATACGAGTCGTTAAAGAACCTTATGAGAAGTCTTTCTTACTAAAGAAACGTTTAAATTTCCCCTAATATCAGCATTCAATTTACGCTTAAAACTTCTCCTTTCATATAACTGGACTGGTCCATGTTTCAGTTAATTAATTGTTCGGTGTGCTTGCTCACTGAAAAGTTACTCACATACCCTAGTAGCGAACAGTGCGGATCATAATCAGACTGCAAAGTGGTCCGGCTGAAGGTATGAGGTGGGGCAGAGCACGAGAGGGGTGACCTCCCTCTGGTAAGGGGGTATGGGGGATCTCCCCCCGAAATTTGTTAGTTTCTGTATGCCTTAAGATGCGTTTTTATTGCATCCCGAGTGTAATTCTGGATTGTTATTTCAACTATTTTCGCAAAGATTTTATGGGAAACCATATTTTTTGGTAATAATTTAGCAGATTTATTCATTCCACATGACATCGTATACAATGCAAACACATAATTATAGCATGACTAAGCATAGTAACATTGTTCTAAGCTGACTGTTTAACAGAAAAACAAATAAATTCCATGACAGGAGGAACATTATTATAGACCCCAAAATAGTTTCGACAGTTTCAGTAATTCTACATTGTGTAATAATTGACAAAAACAAGATATCGTATAAACTGCACACAACCAATCTGAATGGAAATACTGTTACTCAGAACTGGTGTTTCAGCATTACATTTTTCTGAGCTCATAGTCATTGTTTGTAATTTACCGAACACCAGTCTATACGTTTTTCATGCACAGCAGTAAATTCATTTGCAATTTCATTCAAATCGAGAGCGTCTGTTTGGTGTTTATGAACATGTATAGTTATGGGACTGTTGAGTCCAGCCTGTGTCATAGTGCTCCGTATGTAAGTTTTTATTTTCTCCGCAACGCTGGATAATACAACCACGGTCTTATTAGTAAACCACGAAAACTGAAAACTTTTCACTGGAAGTTTTTGACCAAAGGTACGCTGTGGAAAATTAAATGTCTTACTGGAGGTATATCCGTTTTGAAACAATAACATACACACAGAAGGTTTCAGATTAAAAATGGGCATATCTTTTAAAGGCATTATGTCCGTCGGCATGTATTTGATTCAAAACAATTATTCAAGTTTAGTCAATAGCATCTAAACAACTTAATCGTTAAATATGTTATATTTATTTACAGCAAGAAAAAAACATTGAATTGTTTTATAGCTTACATTTTTATTAAAATAAAAAGTCTTCTTTAAATTAAACAGAATTAAAGATCAACCAGTTGCCGTGCCTTAGATACCTCGCTTGAGATAATCTTTAATGATGGCTAATTGGATTAAGTAAGGCAATAATAGCCGCGCTATCGATGATTGCATTAGCGTGTCAGTACGTCGGTACACCTGGGTGATGAATGCTACACCAGTGACGAAGGATGTCGGAATTACCCGAGGACTTCCGATAGTGCGTCAATCTGCTGATATTTACAACACCTTTTTGCATTGAGAAATCCTTCCTGTCTAAGAGAAAATATCTCCATCAAAAATATGTTTTCTATCCTGGCTTACGTTGAGTCAGGGGAAGTTTAGAAGATGAAACATTATGTAGAGTTGTTTGAAGGACTCTTAACGACTGTTGCTTTTCTGTTTGTATGAACTTGTATGGTATAACCACAGGTGTATACGTCCAATCTTTGTGCCCATAAAAAAAAAAAAAAAAAAAAAAAAAACCAATAAAAACCATTAATTATAATTCTGAAACGAAAATAAAAATTTGATTTTTTTTCTATATGTATATTGATATATTGAATATATATTCAATAGAATCTATATCAATATTCATATAGAAAAAAAAATCATTTTTGTTTTCGTTTAAGAATTATAACTAGTGGTTCTAATTGTTGTTTTTTTCTATTGTTTTTTTTATATGGGTACCAAGACTGTACGTACACCTGTGGGTATAACTGAATAAACTTTTTTAAAGATAGGAATGAATTTGAGATATTTGTGTGGAAACTTTTGAAGTGCAATATAGCACATACATAAATCCCGGTGAAGATCTGATGACATTGTGCAAATATTATCTTTACGGATCTTCAAACCTACTTACAAGGATTTTAAATGTCAACTGATACCGATCTTCTGCACGTCACATTAGGGAAGTGAACATAATGCCAAGCTTCCATGGAAATCCCGCTCAACAGAAATAATCATCCGTCACGAAAGAGAAGTCACTCTTGAAAAAAAAGGAATCCGTAGACATACAGACAACCTATGACTAAGATGAATTGACTCTTCAAGAAAAGGTAGCAAAGTTACAGCACAACTGGACACCATTGAACTGAAAACGTTCCATAAATCATGAACTGGCATGACAAATGGAATGTGATCTCATTCTCTAATAGTCTAGGATTTTTTATTGTTGTTTTACGAAATTCCAACAGTGTGTCTGTGGAAGAGTACTAGACATGAGGACCAAGATGGCTCTATATCGCTCACCTGCGACAATATGAGACCAAACTTCAACTCTAAACTATATATCATAAACACGAACATTCTGTTTGACCTTGACAAGGCAAAACTTTTGACCAATTTACATGATGACTGGGTTGTAAATGTCACCTGTATTTTGAACCGGGTGACATAGTTTTTGACCTCGGATTACCCATATTCATACTCAACCTAAATTTATCAAGACAATCATACTAACCAAGTTTCATGAAAATCCAATGAAAAACGCAACCTCTATTGCAAACACATGGTTTTTTTTTACAATTTTACCCTGTGACCTAGTTTATGACCTTAGATGACCCATGTTCGAACTCGACATAGATTCCGTCAAGGCAATAATACTGACCAAGCTTCATGAAAATCCAATGAAAAATGCAACTTCTATTGCATACACATGGTTTTTCTATGATTTGACCCTGTGACCTAGTTTTTGAGCCTGGATAACCCATGTTAAAACTCAATCTGTATTTCATCAAGGCAATCATACTGACCAAGTTTCATGAAGGTCCAATAAAAATGCAACCTCTATTGCATGCACAAGGTTATTCTATTATTTCACTGGGTGACCTAGTTTTTGGCACTAGATGACCCATCCTCGAACTCGACCTAGATTTCATCAAGGCATTCATAATGACCAAGATTCATGAAGATCCAATGAAAAATGCAGCCTCTATCGCATACACAAGGTTAAGTGTGGACAGACAACAGACATCAGGCGATCACAATATCTCACCTAAGCACTTCATGCTCAGGTGAGCTAAAAACACTATTCCTGTTTTCCGGTCCAATGTCTCAAGCGGCCTTTCATATGTAAGAAAGAAGCTTGTATTATTGCCACACAGTGTTTTTTTTTTAACATTCTTTTCTTATCAATCTTTACCAAAACGTAGTATGTATAAATAAAATTTACACAAAATTTACAAGACCATTGTCTGTTTGATCATCCAAATGTTGATGTGTTGTTCACTAATAATGAATACAAGTAATACGAATGCAATTATGTGGACGAAATAGATCATAGATAATATGCTGATAACTACTCCTTCACTTATGAATCAATGAAAGAATGTTATTTTCATACAACTCTTCTTGTGAATCTGCCCTGTGTCTACTCTACAGGGGACACTTTCAGAAAGAAAAGAATAAGCTTTAACATTTAACGAGGGTTGACCTCAAAACTGCAGTAACTTATATGAAATAAAGAAGGAGTTACAACAGTTTTGCAGTCAACCCTCGAATTATTTACATGATCTAGGGCCTGGCTGATCACACCAAAACATTGTATTTTGGCCAAGACCATAATACTACAGGTTTTATCAGATCAAAAGAATTCTCCTATACTCTTGACAGAAAGGACACATAGCTACATCATAATAACATCTGATGAAACAAGCTTTAGTCCTTAACATATAACTGCACCGGGTATTAAGTAAAAGATAAACTAAACAATTAACACATTTAAAAATGTTTTATTTACTTAATAATTCAAACAATAGTAAAAATCTAAATTTACAAAACTATATACAGACTGCAAGTAAGGTTTAAATAAAAAAAAGAAGAAAAAAAGCACATGCTGCCTTTTTAAATTAAAGCTTTACATCACCTAGAGCTCATTAAAGCTTTACATCACCTAGAGCTCATAAACATAAAACTTGAGCCACAGGTTGTAATTCACTGGTCTTGAGGTTTATAAAAACTATTTTCCATCCCCAATCACTACTTTCTAGCTTCTGATTGGCTAGATTTCAAAGTGGTTTCATTTGTAGCCAATCAAACGCCAGAATTTCTGAGTATATAGTTTTCATACCTTACAAAAAATATCCTTCCAGTTTTTATCAAATTTGAATTAAAAAAAATATGCTTCTAGGCGATACAACCCTGATTGTTTGCTTTAAAATGTAACTTACAGATCTTGTTTCTTTTTTCACCATTCAATTACAAAACCAACCAAGTTTTCGTAGGTTAATAAACAGTGAGCAGAATTAAAGTCTCTAAATAAAAGCTCGGGTTACTGGAGAAACTAATGGGATATAGTTAACACATAAGTAAACAAATAATGATGCTTACTATCTAACTCTGCAGGGGTTACTCCCCTTTACAACAAACAGTACCACTGTAAAGTGTTTTTTAACAAGATACTGCCTGTGCAGTAACGTTTATTCTATGAAATCTTAACTGTTAAAAAGTCAAAGACAAACAGTTTAGTCAAAATGATTGTTTACATACCATCATGCAACATTTTCCAATGGCATGTGGCATGATTCAAGAGCAATGACACCCAATCAAATCGCTGTGAGAAGTTTGAATTTCTATCTGTAGAAGCCTAAATGAGCATTTCAGGAAAATCTAACCTTTTAAACTCCTTTCTCTCAATAGTCATACAAAATTTTCCTGAATATTATCATCTTGAACAAAAAAAATAAAATCACTTCAAATGTGTAATACTACTTTTGATTAAAAGACTGACCAAAATAAATCTGTATAAAAACAGCTCATACAAATGAAATATCAGTAACACATTCCAGCAAAATGAAACATTCCTTTCAATTAGAAACTAAACAATGTTCAGCCATTTGCACTCATCAAAAAATATCTTATAATAATTTTTTTATATTTCATCTTACTGAAAAAAAAGTAGACCTGTAATACTTGTCAGTTGTCACTTTGTGCGTAGCAATGAATGATTATTGAAGGTTTATGAAAGTGATTTCTACAAGTACATCGTAGTTGTTTTTCCTGTTTGTTTTTTTCTGTTAATTTCTTACCAAGCCTTGCTGAGCCGTATGAAAATAAATGTGAGGTTTGCTACCAGTCTGGATCAAAGCATCTATACATCCGCCCGTTATGATTCCAGATTTAAAAGAAAATTCGATTTGGTTAGTAAAGGACCTTTAAATGGTCGCAAATATTTTTAGCTGCAACAGCATTAGCAGCAGCTGTTAAAAATGTTTGCAACCATTTAAACCGTATATATGGCCCGCAAATGTCAAAATCACTAAAAAGTTAAACAGTTTCTAATGCACAATGTGTTTAAATGCGATAATAAAAACTCTTTTCAATTTTTGCGACTAAATATAATTATACGCTATTTAATAGTTGCAAATTTAAACGACGTAACCAATCAGAAACGATGTTACATCGGTACTGCGTTAGAAAGACTATTTCTTTATCACTACCTATCTCTTGTTACTGGTTTATTAATATCATCAGAATTAGTAATAACTAATTTTTCATCTACATAAAATACATAATTATATAGGCCATTTAGTACATTTTTGAAAAGCAGATTCAAAACACATATTACTACCATGACACTGTTTCCACAATTTGAGACATAGGAAATATAAAGTTGGTAGTTAATACAAATTTTAGGAAAACATGACAACCATACATAGAAATACAACAAAAACGTTGATTCACTCTGGTCATGTATACATGTATATTGATACAACATGTATAAAGTCAGTTTACAGGAAAACATATGTCGTTGCTTGATTAGATCATGGCTAACATTTCATGTACACAGATATTTATATATGCAGCCTCAATTACCTCATACAATCAAATTTCAGTATTATAATCAATTACACGCATGTGATTTGTTTCATTGTATCACAGATGAAGTAAAAAGAACATGTAACATATCTATGTAATAATTGTTCGAATGTTTTTGGATGGAATATGTATAATTTTGTTGTATAAAATGAAAAAAAATTACTGTTACATTTTTTAAAAATTTCTTCAAATACTATATCATGCCTGTAGCATGTCATATACTTTGAACTTTTTTTCACATAAAATGAAGAAATAACTCATAAATGATCATTCTAACATGACTCACTCTGTTTGCTGGTCGAATAATGTAGGAAATTAATTACTGCAAAATCTGCAATAAACCATGTTTTGGCACAAGCTGTCATGATGTCATAATGAAGTCAAATTATGCCCTATGATGTAAAAATAAATGCCACATAGAATATAGCTATTTGCATTTAAATATCTTTAGTTAGCCATGTTAGGATTTATAAAATCCTTTAAACACTGTTTGTTGTCTTATAAACAACTCTTTGCCGTTCAGCTGCCTACTTATAAACCAGTCAGATCAATGGCCTTTATGGGTTATTACTGCCCATCAAAACTCCAAATTGTTGTTTATTAACCAATAAACACCACTAAAAAGGGCATTATTTCTTAACGAAACTACCAGAAAGGAAAATGTTGGATGTAATTTGTTTTATTGTAGAAGGTTTTCTTCTGTGACAAAAACACACCGTAACTTCATTTCAAACCTTACCTTTGTAACATATTTATGTATAAAAGTAATCTATCTTAAGGCAAGAATTTGACATCAATATCATCTCTAAAGAGGTTTTAAATGATACGTATAAATATCTTTGAATTTTCTTTTTGCACTAGAATGCACCATGGTCATTTGTTTGTAGGTCAAATAATCAAGAACTGTATAATAATGTGGAAATAATGTCTGAGAAATGCCGACATTCAAAAAAGCAGAACAGGCAAGAAAACTCAAGATGAGTCATGTCAACCCTATATCCTCAGCTGTACACTGTAATGGGAGATAATGCATGTAATATGAATGGAAGTTTGAACAAAGTCTCAATTTCATATCAATCAATAAGAAAACCTGGCTCCTTTCCCAATCATCAGAAACAATATGGTTCATAACAGAAATGAAATGGAAACTTTGTATTTTCATCCATATCAACTTAGTAAGTCTAGATCCTGGTTTTAGACCAAGAAAATCTGGTTACTAAACCAGGTAGACAGTCCACCAATCAATTGTCAGATCCTTATAATAAACAACGTACTGATACATACAAAACTTTAACAACATAATAATTTTATGAGCATTTAACGTAAGTAGTAAAATACATATGGCTTAACAGTACAATAAAACTAAAAAAAAAATATATGTAACATAAATTTAAAATTTAGACGGAATGATTCTTTGTTTTGCAAAACAAACAAATAACAAGCTACAGAACTTCAAACTGTGTCTATAAGGAACATGCTGCATGCATACATGTAATAATTAAGTACAATATTACAGCACATTCATGTATTTAAGGGATTTTAAAGACATTATGCACATTTTTTTGAAGTAAAATTCCAGCTGAAATAGGTGTGTGTGAAAAGGGTAGAGGAAATAATAACTTAACCCAAACAACAAACTTTTCCTGCACCGTGAAAAAAACTTTCCAAATATTCTTTTCCTATTTTGACTGGGAGAGTCAATTTAAGAAATAAACAAATGCATGCACGAGTAGCTTCCCTTCCACTGCCGAGCAACACTAATAACACAAGGGAGATCACTGCCAAGGAAGGAATTTTATTTCATTTGTCCATTTTTTAATTTCTAAAGCACCAACTTCAAATATGAATGTGGCATTATCATTAGTTTAACACATTTAAATGCACAGCAACCGAAAATTGCTTTTATAAAACTGTCACCAAAAATACACTATGTGCAGTAAGATGAGCATAATGTCACTTTAAGGGACAGTCATTAGATAAATAAGGGGATAAGGCGATCTAAGGTTATTTCCTACAGTATGTCCTAAACCAAAACATTTACATATTCATTTGTATGTGATTAGGTATATTATGCATTACATCAATAAAAGGTTTGGATCAAGTTGAGGAATCTTAAATATGAAATATATAACACATGACAAAACATGCAATGGCACTTATAGAACAGTATTTCAAAGGCGTACAGTGCAGATATAATTTTCCCCTAAAGCTGGACCCCTTTAAAACTAACACATCTTTTTGATAAACCCTTAATTGCACAGGATTTACTATAAAGGCTTATGAGCACAGCCTTTATGTTTAAGAATGCAAAATTATCAGTTCAGAGTACGGTCCATCATTCCGTATCAACCGTAAGAAACTGCCAACTTTCTCAAATAAAGAGACATAGGTTTGTAACAGGGCTCGAACCCATAAACCTAAATCAGTAACAGATTACAGCAATTTCAAGTCAGCGATACTAACCACTTGACTACAGGAGGAGGTTCAGAAACATCATACATTTTTTTTTCATAGCTAAAAAACCCAAAAGTATTTAAAATCTGAATCATAGCAAAACAGTTTTTCTTCGATGATAACAAATATAATGCATACCAGTATAGCACAAACCTTACCCTTTTTTACTTCTAAAACTTAAAGCAAAACACCTTTCGAGATTAAACATTTTTTAAAGCTTCATATTTCAATGGTTATCACCATATCTAAGTTTGATCTACACAGCTGTCTTTTATACCCTAACTTCTTCATTCAAACATTTAAATCTTGTCAAATTCTCCTTTCTGGTGAGGTGGCGATATAAGAAGCTTGTTGAATCTATGAAAACCTTTCTCGATACTTGACTTGTCCGACGCTGTACATCCCTGAATGATCCATGCTCTGTCCTGACTCTCCAACTCAAAGATCTGCTTTACCTTTAAAACCAAAAAAATAGTTAATACTAAATGCAGCATTTTCAAACATTCACTGACTGTATTTCTAAACCCTTAGTACTATCAACTTCTGGTACATGATAAAAAATCTCAAAACTTATTGTATTTTCAATCACTAATACAGTTGTTTGAACCATTCAGTGTAGTCTTTTCAAACAAATATTTGTCTACATTAATAAATGTGGGAAACTTAAACTGACCTAAAATAAAGTGTCATTGCACTTGAAGTTATTTTTTGTCTCCTTTTTGATTTATAACAATTATTTTTTGGTTGTGAATTCCACACATCTTTGCAACGAGTGGAACACTTCACTAAAGTTTCATCAAATATCATAAGAGATTTAAGACATATGAATTACATATGTGTACATAAAACTGATGACATGATAAATATAGAGAAGATATTACACAGGCTATACTTGATACGCTTTCTGAGTAACACGGGATATAAAACAGCCAGTTTTACCTGTTCCTCACTCCTGGCTCCAGGTACATCCTGGTAATTTGCTAACATCATCAACGGTAGATTATCTAGGTCATGATGACTCATGGCCTTGTCAAACTCTGACTTCGCTATCTCCATGGTCTTGTCATCTGCCGAACTATCAACAACAAATATGATACCGTCCCCTCCTGTGTAGTATCTGTCCCAATATGGTCTCACATTGTCACCTCCTACAATTAAGGGCAGCTGTGTGGTTATAAATTCATAAATATCTTGTTAAAAATGTAGTCAGGACATGGAATCACTATGATACATGTTTTATAAATAGGCAAACATTTATCATTTTACCACATGACACAAACTGTGTGGCTATTTATATCGCTGCTTTTCAATCTACTGTATTGCAAATTCATAGATTGCAGAACATTTCAGATATCAGTAACTCAAAGTCTGACAATAAAAGGCTATTGTTTGTAACATTCTAATCAAGATTAAAAAGGTATTAGCATATGAGAGCATTGATGATAAACTCTATTTCACATACCTCCAAGTTCCTTAACATCAACAAAGCATTCATCAAACATCAGAGCTTTGATGCTGAAACCTGAAAGTTAGGTACAAGACTACAATAACATCATTTCATAAATGCATGTAGAGGAGTTTATCAAATAACATACAACTCACTTAAATCATTCCAAGGTCTATAATCATATATGAATGAGAAATTTAAGAGAAATGCAGAAATACTACCCAAAGTACAAACTGTCACCACAGTATTAAAAGTAAAACAAGAGCTGTCTCATGACAGCACGCTCGACTATTCGAAAGCTTGTCGGTAAAATGGGGTTTTTTGTCTAAGAACAGGTGTATTGTGTAATTGTCTATAAGAATTAAGGTCGAAGATGTGAAACTTGTTCAAAGACCTTTGTAAATGAACAGTACTTGCAAAGCCTTACTCAGGATTATGTAAGCCAACTAGAAGAAGGAGGGGGGGATAATTTCAAAGAAATACATCACCTTGTATATTTGATCATGAATAACTTTGTAACGTTTCAAAATTGATATGTATAAAATTAAAAAAGCATGACCGCTGCATGCTGCATAATTATTCTATGACATTTCAAAAGTAAGCCATTTCGAGTATTTCTAACAATAGCCTGGTAAAAACTGTTAAAAAGGGGCATAAATATGTCAAAAATCAAAAACATTGGTGAAGATGTTGATAGTAAACATACATTTTAAGTTTCAAGTCAATACCTTTGAAAGTATTCAAAATATTTGAATTTATAAAATCTTTAACCAAAAATTCTAAGTTAAAAAGGGGCATAAATCTGTCAAAAATCAAAACAGGGTTATGAAGATTGTTTCCTCAGGTGTAGATGTTGCTGGTAAAACATATAGTTTGAGTTTCAAGTCAATACCTTTGATAGTATTCAAGATATTTGACTCTATAAAAAACTTTAACCAATGCAGACGCTGACGCGAGTGCAATAGCCTCCTTATTCTTCGAATAGTCCAGCTAAAAAAGTTATAAACTTATAATGAAAACACTTGTTCCTCTTATCTTCTTGTATGAACTCAAAGACTTTGCTGTACTTTATAGAAAACAAAGTGTACTTGTAAGTAATTGAATGACTTACCAACTGTAGGTTCAATCTCATCTGTAGATTCTCCACTGACTTTTGCGAGCAAAGTACTTTTACCACTCTTTCCTAAACCTAGACACAATACAGTAAAATTTGGTCTCACTGGTGCGGGTCCCCTGCCACAAAGTCTTCGGAAAAACTGAAATGTGAATGTTGTTTGTGATACTGTATAAATAAATGTATGCTATATGTAAAAGTAATATAAATGTAAACAGTAAACCCAAACATAAAACTTTAAAGATGTACATGTATGCACTTACAAGCAAAAGTAAAAGTCACAACATCATGTTTTTTTTAAAAAGTGATATGTCCGCAAACTGGCTAATCTTCAAAACACTTCTTATAGTTCCCATTCTTAAACAATTTGAAAACAAATAATGCATTTGATGTGGTGCAAGTGTTTTGACCCCGCACCTGTGCGGTAATATTCATAAATATCAGAAAACATCCCGATTTGTTAATCTATCTATCTTGTCATACTGCCTCACACCTTGCACAATTATGGGCAAGGTGCGTGCAGAGTGTTTTTAAAAGTAAAATATGAAACTGCAAGACAGTTCTTACACTTTTAGGAGAATCAAAATTGTTAAAACTGTTAAAAAGAATATAAGATTTAATTTGTTAAGAGTGCAAAATAAGTGACGCCTACACAATTGAACAGCTGTCAACTCAAGTGACAAGCTGTGTGTAGACTTTTGTTTATTTTCGTGATTTTTGACATGAATTTTCCAAACAATTATTTAATGAATCTGAATCGTCATCAGGATTTTTAAGCGTTCTTTGGCAAAAAGTACATGGATTTAATTGTTCTCAAGAACCTTGAAATATAAGCTAACACAGGCTTTTGATTTGACTGATCTGGTGACCGTTTACCATATCCTTGGAGTGTCTCGAGACGGAAACACCATTGTAGACTTAACATGGTAATCACCATTCATGAGAGGTTATTCCAAATACTTACAGAATATATTCCTATTCTAAATACAGCAAACATCAACTGGATATTTTCGCACATCGTCTCTCTTTAAACAATTCTGAAATATCTGAAATATCAAAGTTTGTCAAAACTTGTCAAATAGAACCGGAAGTGCATAGTACGTCATCGGTTTTGTTGGGTTATGCAATTACGATTCTGTAAATATATTGCTATCGGCTAACACAATTTAGCTCTATTTGACCACGGACTACGTATACAGGTCCGTGTCACTACTATTGCCATTTATCCTGTTTTTTTCATCGGATCTTCGAGAAACCTGTTCAGGATGACTGTCGTATTGATTTCTTCAGTGTCCATACATTGTATTAGCAATAGGCCTAAACAGATCCTGATTTCTTGAATGAGTACAAATATGGGACATTTTGTGTGAAAACTATCCACATCGGATCTTCGCGGAACTTGACCAAAATATGGGTAATCTCTGGTCATAAAAAGTAGATTTCTCGGGTCGCCTAGCTGTCGTCTTTCGTCAAAATTTGGACTGTTTGCACTCTAGAAGCCATGCAGTTTTGGTCCAATCTTGCTGAAACTGAGCCAGAATAATTGTCTTGATAATATCTCGGACGAGTTTTAAAATGTTTGAGTCGAGTCAAAGAGCAGGTCATTATTTAAGCAAGTTATAAGACATCATGTTTACGCAATGGAGGCTACAAGTTTTCTATAGCATCTTGGAAACCTGGTCAAAATGATTGCCTTAATGATTTCATTGGACGAATTGACCAACTCCGTTAAAAATTAGGTCACTAGGTTTTCGTTTTAGTGATTTTCGAAGTTCGAATATGGTTTATCTCAGGTCAAAATTAAACTGCGTCACTAGGTCAAATATGAAAAAAATTGTTTACCTAATACATGCCGAGCTGTATTTACCATCATATCTTCAAGAAAACTTGGACAGGATGATTGCATTATTCATTTCTCGGACGATTACAAATATCGGTCACCTTGGGGTGACAAACTAGGTCACTAGGTCAAATGTAAGAAATACCGTGTTTAAGCAATGCACGAAATCAGTTCAAGTTCAAATATGGGTCATGGAGCAAATAATCGGCAGTTTAATTCAGCCAAAATGGCAGTGTACTCAGGTGAAAGATATAGGATCAAGACGAACCTCTTGTTTGTTATATTGTGGTTTTTAATTAGTCAGCAAGAACTTTGTTGGCGCAATTTTTAGTTTATGAAAACGGCTGGTAGCTAGAAATCCTGTCAAGTCAGAAGGCGCCAAATGTCACAGGGTGACATAAAGTGTACATTCTCACCAGGTACCTTCACGTACAGGGCTTTATGCGCGAAAGCTTTCCCGACTGACCTTAAAGGCCGCTTTCACATTTTCTCCTAAATTATGATTAATTCTGTACCGTGACATGTGCATCAGGAAAACAAACTTAATCATCGTTTTTTCTTATCTTACCTTGGAAATATTTACCGCCAAGAGAAATTACTCTACACTTACCATTACATTAGTTTGGCTAAAACTACAAATCAAATCAAGAAAGACTGAAAACGGACGAGCATGTCATTGAGCCTTTTCAATCGGCATTATCCAATTAAAAGGTGCCTTACAGAATAGATTTCTCAGTTAAAACAATGTCATACATTTTAGGTGCCGTGGTTTAAAAGTTATGCCAACTTCCGTTCCAAAAGCGAGCTTAATACGACTGCGCCGAAAAACACCATGCATTCACCACAATAACACATTACCGGCTTCTCAATGTTCACATTTTATTTCAATTTATGTTAGGTAAGCGTGTAGTTGTAATTGTAACTGTAATATTTTTTTAGGTATTAATACAGAATGGTTAATTTTGTTTATAAGCTAAAACTATACTATTACCATTAAAAATGTTGTGCTACAGACACATTTGCAAAATATTTTGCTTGCTAGATACAATGTACATCTACTGATTCTCTAGTTGGAGCGTGGAAGTGTTTATTCTGCAACAACATGAACATCACACTATCTAGCCTAGCAAGCATAGAATCATTCACAACACCAAACAAATTCAGCAATCTCAGTGATACAGATCTTTCTAGCCCTACAAGCATTCCACTTCCACCAACTCGCAATACAAACAACCCAGTCACCTCAACACCAAAACCCAACAAGCAAGCTCCATGTCACAGTCCACCACCACAACAACGCAAGCAGCACTCCACAAACACAGTTCGACGTACACTCACTGTACTTATTGTTAATTGTCGCTCAATAGTAGAGAAAAGGTTAAGTTATGAAAATATGATAAGATCTACTAATCCAGATATTGTCATTCGCACCGAATCGTGGCTCAAACCCAAACATTTTAACAATGAAATCTTTAATCCCACCCTGGACTACACCCCTTTTAGGAGAGATAGGAAAAATCAGGCAGGGGGAGGCGTATTTATCTCGGTTAAAAATAGCCTGATTGCTACGGAAATGACCCATTTAAATACAGACTGTGAAAATCTGTGGGTCAAAATCGAACTTAAAGGATCCAAACCCCTACTTGTCTGTGCCTGTTACAAACCCAAAGAATATGACCCTCATAGCCTAGAAGAGTTCAATAAGTCCCTCTCTATGGCTTCAAAGACCAAAGCAACAATCTGGGTGGGAGGGGATTTCAATATGCCAAAAATGGATTGGTCAAACACTGTCCCAACCAAAGACTGTAAATATCAGTCCTTCTACAGGGAGTTCTTGAATGCTCTCTTTGATTACAACTTGACCCAAGTAGTCCAGGAGGCAACCCGTGAAAATCATATCCTTGATCTCTTCATGACGAGTAATCCGTCAATAGTTAAACGCACCAGTGTAATTCCAGGTATCAGCGATCATGATGCTGTCTTGGTACAGTCAAATGCATCCGCCCAAAGAAAGGCCCAAAAACCTAGAAAAATCCACCTATATAAAAAGGCCGACTGGGATGGTCTCAGGTCACATGTATCTGAATTGCACAATTCCCTTATAAGGTCAAACTCCTATGAAACTTTATCTGTAGAATCTCTTTGGAAGACCATCGCCAGTTCTATTGAAGAAGGAATTAAACAGTTTATCCCGACTAAAATGTCATCAACTAAAGATAAATTCCCATGGATTAAGGTCAACTTAAAGCAACTCTACAGAAGACGGGATAAAGCCTATAGGAAATATAAAACTAACAAAATAAGTAAAGAAACTTATCTCAGTCTAAAACATCTATGTAGGAAAGAAACTAAATTAGCATAAGAAAAGTACCTTGAAGATATCCTTAATGTGAACGTCGAAACTGATCAAGACCAAACACAAGCACAACATAACAGACCAAATACTAAAAAATTATACAGCCTACTCAAACACTCAAAACAGGACTCCACTGGCATTGACACACTCAAATACAACAACAAACTCCATACTCGGGACCCCGACAAAGCTACAGTTCTCAACAAGCAGTTCCAATCAGTCTTCACTTCCAAGTAACCTCTCTCTCTAAAATCCCTGGCTGATATGAAGGTCCAGGATAGCGCGGATACAGGTAAAGAGATCCCCAAAAAAGAAACGTACAGCCCCCACAAACCAATGCCTGATATCGAAATCTCGACAAATGGTATCGAAAAACTTATTAATAACCTAACCCCCCATAAAGCTGCAGGGCCCGACCAAATTAGACCGGTCGTACTTAAAAATATTAATCAAGAGATATCCCCTATCCTTACAAAACTGTTCAAAAAATCCCTGCAGTCTAGTACCCTGCCAGATATATGGAAAATGGCAAATGTCGCCCCAGTATACAAGAAAGGTGCTAGGTCAGACCCTGCCAACTATCGCCCGATCTCTCTTACCTGTATCTTGTGTAAAACCCTGGAACACATTGTATCCTCCAGCATTACCAAACACTTCACAAAGAACGATATGTTCTATGAATTGCAGCATGGTTTCCGAGAAAAGAGGTCTTGTCAAACTCAACTGCTCATGCTAGTAGATGATATTCTTAAATTCCTGACCTTGAAAAGTCAAGTTGACCTCATACTTCTTGATTTCTCAAAGGCTTTCGATATGGTCAATCATGAAAAATTACTATATAAGCTGCATTTCTATGGTGTAAGGGGTCAAACACTCAAATGGATTAAAGCTTTCCTTGATAACAGGTCACAATCAGTTGTAGTCAGTGGATCCACATCAGGCACAATACCAGTTTCCTCAAGTGACCTTCCTGATTCTGTCAAACACTCTAAAGTTAGACTCTTTGCTGATGACACCGCTATCTATATATCACTGACTGTTTCTTCACACTCAAGCCTACTGCAACAAGACTTGCACCAACTTGAACTTTGGGAAGAAAAATGGGACATGAAATTCAATCCTTCAAAATGCCAAGTCTTACAGATCACTAGAAGGGAAATTCCAATACCAACTCAATACATATTACACAGTACCATCTTGCAAACAGTACCATCAGCAAAATATCTTGGCGTAACAATATCACACAACCTATCTTGGAATGAACATATTGACAATATCACCAAAAAAGCAAATCAAACACTGGGTTTTCTTAGACGAAACATGAAAGTACATTCAGAAAGGTTAAAATCACAAGCATACAAAACCCTTGTGCGCCCCCAGCTAGAGTACAGTTCCACTGTGTGGTCACCCCACACTGGAACTCTCATAGACCAACTTGAGTCGGTGCAGCGCAGGGCTGCCCGTTGGGTCAAACGTGATTTCGGCCGTACTTCTAGTGTTGACAATATGCTGTCCTCTCTGAACTGGCGAACCCTTGCACTCCGACGCATTGACCAGCGCCTAGTTATGTTCTATAACATCATCCATAACCAGGTTGCTATTCCCTTACCGGACTACCTGAAATCCAACACAAGATCATCCAGAACCACTCATTCCCAATCGTTCGTCCATGTGCCAACGTCATCTGACTACCATAAATTTTCATTCTTCCCACGCACAGTTATCCATTGGAATGCCCTGCCTCCAGATGTAGTCATCTCGTCTGGACCAGTGTTCAGTCAGGCTGTAAGCCAGATTGAGCACATCTCACCATAGATACACCTGTCCTGCTTTTAACTTGTTTTTAACCATTCTCTTTCTTGTTTTACTTTTCCTTACTTTTACTCTTTTTAACATTCTTGCTAGTAGACGCGCAAAGTCTAGGTCCCCAGTAGGGGTTTGACTGAATGGAAGATAGATAGATAGATATCTACATGTCTTCGGGGCTATAGATAGATAGATAGATAGATATCTACATGTCTTGTGGGGCTCGTTTTGGGGAGGCTGCGTTTTTGGTACGTGGCATTCCCTGTTTGATATTTTTTTTTTTTTTTTCGGCGAAAATAATTTCAAATCTCATGTGCACTTTCGTTCTGTGAAAGAAAGGCACTACCTTTACTGGGAATATGTGCTAAGACATTTCAAGGAATGGAAAGTTGTCAGATAGAAAATATGAAATATACAGAAATCTACCTCTCTCCTAATTACATATTTTCTCACTTCGTTGTTATACCGTCACAGTCCCACATTCGACCGCCACGGTCCCATATTCGACCGTCACAGTCAAATTTCGACCGTCACAGTCTCACATTCTACCGTCACCGTGTCCCACATTCGGCCATCAGAGTCCCACATTCGGCCGTCACGGTCTCACATGCTACCGTCGTGGTCCGACACTTGTGCACAATTTGTCACTGAACTCTATCGTACATTCAAGTTCCAGTATCACTATTGTTGACATGTGCCATTTTTCGTATTCAAGTCGTTTCTTCTCGAAAAAGAGTTGCAAGAGAGCCTTTCTTGTTGTTTTTTTTGCACTATTATTTTTCTAATATGTACTTTTCGATTTGAAAAGCAAAGTAAGGAATGTTTTTGGTACAAATAACGGTCATTTCCGTCGGTAAGACATGTTTTGTTTGTAAAGATAACAATCATTCTCCTTATTTTATAGTATAGACTTATTGTACAATGTAATTTATAAATACATGTTAATGACGTAATTGACATACCCAATGGATACCCACCTTTTATTGAGTCGGATTATATGACAAAAGTCCATTCAAATCTTGTCCACTGATTTATTTGTCGTAGGTAAAGTCGAATTTTGATAGGTAATGAAGTCACTTGATTGACACCTGGCGTCTGGTCAGTTGTAAACTTCTTGTAACTGTATTACTGTATTTGTCTTTGTTCATACTGACTATCTTCCAAGAGGAGGTAACTCGCTTCAATTGATCTAAGGGAAATAACTACGTTAGAATAAAAATAAATATTGTTCATACTTACTCCCCTTATCACAATACAATGTATTAGTACAACTGCATGGATCTTTTCAATGGCTATAAACATATATCTTATGATAAAGCAGACTTTATATTTTAACGCTGGATATGGAATTGAATCTTCTGGATTTTTTTTTATATTAACAGATACAATGTAACTGTACACAAGCATCACCTCGGTAAAAATGAAACACTGACAACATTACATCATTAGACTGGGTATAATTAAACCAGTTGGAAAACCAAATATGAGACTTGGAAGGAAATCCACAACCACCTTGGGTCTCTAGTAGCTTTTTATTAAACGAGGCCATGTATTGCTATCTCGAAGACATAAAGTCGAAACATGTAAATTGAAAAATTCGTGTTGTCTTGATTTTATTTATACTATCTCTTAAATTAGAAATTTCAGATACTCATTCGAGAGTGTTCAGTTCAGCCCCAAAATTTTATTCTGACAATAAACATAAATATTCATTCAATTGACACTTTCGTTGTACTTTTCAATTGGTTCGATATACATGTAACATGAACATGTGGATGTATTATTATCATTTGTATACAATGAAATGTAAGGTGTGATTTGCTAGTTTTATACGTACACGATACGTACAAGCACAACGAAAACGTAATGAATATACCAAAACACTGTTTTGTTTCGCATTTTAAAAATTTAAATGGCCCAATTTCATAACCTTATAAAGATCGAATTTAATGTAAACTTCCATCTCTTGATATTTTGTAATGCATTTACTTCTTGAAATGTTGCTAAAATATCTTATATATACTATAGCAATAGTTTTAATGTTACATATGTAAAAGTTAACTTGATAACCAGTTTGCAAATCCCCACAGAGGATTGCAAGGTTATAAATGTTAGCAATTGTTTCCCGCTTTCTTTGGAAAGCGGGAGTTTCCATTGTGATGCGTGTATGTGGTCGCACGGTCGCATAACTGCCTCATCATTCCAAAATCAAATTTTTCGAAACAAAATAAAAATTGTATTCAAATTTCATTGATGAATTCTCTCAATTTCAAAACGCAATGTTTTATTTCTAACTAGCATAGCTCAATGAGCATTCTCCAGTGATCAGTACTCACAGTGAGCATTGTTCAGTAAGCACTATTCACAGTGAGCATTGTTCAGTGATCACTACTCACAGTGAGCATTGTTCACTGAGCACTACTCTCAGTGAGTTTTGTTCAGTGAGAACTACTCACAGTGAGCATCGTTCACTGAGCACTACTCTCAGTGAAGACTTCTTACAGTGAGCATTATTCAGTGATCACTACTCACAGTGAACATTGTTCACTTAGCACTACTCACAGTGAGCCTTGTTCAGTGGTCTCTCACAGTGAGCTTGTTCAGTGAGCACTACTCACAGTGAGCCTTGTTCAGTAAGCACTACTCACAGTGAGCCTTGTTCAGTGAGCCTTATTGCACTACTCACTGTGAGCCTTGTTCAGTGAGCACTTCTCACAGTGAGCCTTATTAGTAAGCACTACTCACAGTGAGCCTTGTTCAGTGAGCTATACTCACAGTGAGCATTGTTCACTGATCACTACTCACAATGAGCATTGTTCAGTGACCACGGACATTGTTCAGTAAGCGCTACGTATAGTGAGCCTTGTTCAGTAAGCACTACTCACAGTGAGCCTTGTTCAGTGAGCACTACTCACAGTGAGCATCGTTCAGTGAGCACTTCTCATAGTGAGCATTGTTCAGTGAGCACTACTCACAGGGAGCATTGTTCTGTGAGGATTTCTCACAGTGAGCATTGTTCAGTGAGCACTTCTCACAGTGAGCATTGTTCACTGAGCACTACTCTCAGTGAGGACTTCTCACAGTGAGCATTGTTCAGTGAGCACTACTCACAGGGAGCATTGTTCTGTGAGGATTTCTCACAGTGAGCATTGTTCACTGAGCACTTCTCACAGTGAGTATTGTTCAGTGAGCACTACTCACAGTGAGCATTGTTCAGTGAGCACTACTCACAGTGAGCATTGTTCACTGAGCACTACTCACAGTGAGTATTTTTCACTGAGCACTACTCACAGTGAGTATTGTTCAGCGAGCAATATTCACAGTGATCAATGTTCAGTGAACACTACTCAAAGTGAGCATTGTTCAGTAACACTTTTTACAATGAGCATTGTTCCATATGTGCCTACTCGGTGTGAGTATTGTTCATTGAACACTTATCACAGTGAACATTGTTCGATGAGTTCTCCTTAGTGAGTACTTCTCACCGTGAGCATTTTCAGTGAGTACTTTTCACAATGAGTATTGTTCACTGAGCACTACTCGCAGTGACAATTTTAAAAGTACACTACTCACAGTAAACATTTTCTTGCATATCAGAGCCTCGTTCCCGCCAAACCAGCTATCCTCGGTGACGGATATTTCGATCTGAACCTCGTGCTCATGACAGAAATTATTAGTCCAGTATTGTACATTAGTTCTATTCAAAACCAGCATTGTTTTGTAAGTATTACTTACACTATGTACATGTATTGTTCACTAATTAAGTATTCCTCCGTTAGCAGTGTTCAGTGAAAATAATTAACTGTGACCTTTGTTTGTTTTACTATAGTTCAAAAGTTGATTTTTGCATACGAAAGCAAACGTGATAGTTAATGGTTCTACTATCTTTACGAAGTATTTAAATAAACTTTCCCACCTTTGGTTGTCAAGGTGAACTTTTTAAATGGAATAAATTGTTATTTCATTATTAAAAGTCGACAATATTAGGAAGTGCAATAAACAAGTAATATAAGTATAGGTTCATTGTTTCGGAGTTACTGCCCTTTGTTATGTTCACTTGTGGGGATTTAACAAAACGCACCTAACGGAATCAATTGATACTTCATAAAAATGTATTTCGCCACTCTGCAGAGCGTTGTACATGGGAAGCCCTTCCATCACCATACTACACGACAAACCACCCATCAGTCTTTCCAGTGCTTTGATTCTGTTTTTAGTTGTTAATGCAAGTCTTACCACATTCAATAAAAGTGATACAAACCTCTCCGAAAGTATTAACATACATTTACATATCAAGAAGTGTTCCCTTTTTGGCAAAGCTAAGTGTCCATCTCCCTCCTACTATGACAAAAAAAACCAATCAAGGTCAAACAGATACAAACTTTAAAAAAACCCATATAAATAAACGTATTCAATAATCCACGATTTAATCCATTTTCTCATAATTACATGATAACTTAAACATTGCAGTAACTACTAGTAAACAGCAGCGAATAGTTTCATTACACGTTTTTGTAAGAATGATATAAAACACAGCGAAAAGAAAACTGTTGCTTTTATATTTACATAAAGACAGCCGCTATTCCATTGTTTTTTTAAAGTGCATTGACTACCTCTGGGGAAGGTCGTTTAGTTCTTCTCTAAGTAATCGTTCTAATTCTTCGTCGATGTTTTTCTTGTCTTTAGCTTTCGACCTGCTCCTATGTGAGCGACTTTTACTCTTTGCCCGTGCCTGGTTACCTATGTCTGAATCACGTTCGCCTCTTGGTTTACTACTACCTTTGTTACGCCGCATTAATGTATGCAAGTCTTCTGATCTTTTGCGATATCCGTTCTTGTGTTTGTGTTTTACTTGCCTTGATCTATGTTGCGGGGGGTTCAAACTGTGAGAAGTGTACATGTATTTCTTATCTAGTCCTTGCCCATAATCGGACACTACTTTTCCATGAAAAGGAATGTCGGCCAGGTATTCATTGTTCTTAAATTTATTTGGTAGAGAATGGTCATTATGGAAATCGGAAGTCTTATCTGAAGATTTACTGTTACGCCGGCGTACTTTTCCAGCTGGTTTTCTTTCATTCTGACTTTTTCCATGTCCCTTTTGTAAGTGAATTTGTTTTTTGATTTTACTCTTGGTCACTTTCTCTTTCTTACCTTTGTTGGTACTTCTACTTTTAACTGGTGGGAAACCTTTGGTTGCATCCTGTACATTTGCGTTTTTGTTTATATCTTTTACTTTATAAGATCTTGGCGTGTGAGTTGGTTCTTTTTTGTTTATATCTTTTACTTTATTAGATATTGTCGTGTGAGGTGTTTCTTTTTTGTTTATATTTTTTAGTTTATAAGATTTTGTCGTGTGAGGTGTTGCTTTAGTTGTACCCGTTTTTGTTCGATTACCAGGTTTATTCACAGACGGTTTCTTTATTTTCCAGCTACGATTTCTATGGGTGCTTTCCTTCCCTGTTACCATAGTAACCATCTGTTTGAGAAGACCCATCATATCTTCTAGAGCTCCACTGACACTTTTTCCAAGTTCTTTCTGTGACGTCATCAAATCAGTAATATTATATCTTAAATCATCGACTTTTCCCGACAACCCTTGCTGCAACTGCGAAATCCTATCACTGTTTGTTTTTATGTCTGCCCTTTCCTCGTTCGTGTTGTCTACACCTTGATTACCAAGTTTGTGGATACCTTTATTCATTCTGGCGCCCAGTTTGTACACCGACTTCTGCAATGACCATACTGTTTTCAAAATATCTGCTACAACAGAACTAGAGTGTGTGCAGTTGCTTGTTTTCATAACTGTCATTTGTAAGCCTTTTATCTTGCCCCCACCTCGAGAATTTACCAGTTTTGACAGATTTGCATTGGTTCCGTCTGGTAGCTTTTTATTTTGTTTATGATGCGAAGCATTCTTCGGAACACGGCGCCACCTACCGTCTCTGTGGCTGTTGTGGTAACGGTATCCGGGTCCGGCAGACCTTTTACTACTGTTTGAAGATCGTTTTGACTTATTGCCTGCCACACTGTGGAGATTCGGAGTTTTAGTATTCTGTAATACAATGGTCAGAATTGATAAAATCATGCTTGTTGATTTGCTAAATGTTTCATCTCGTTTACGTTGTTTTGACTCGGTGAAAAAGTAACAGTTTCTAACAGAAAAGTAG
Source organism: Saxidomus purpurata (assembly GCA_022818135.1). Lineage (NCBI taxonomy): Eukaryota > Metazoa > Mollusca > Bivalvia > Venerida > Veneridae > Saxidomus > Saxidomus purpurata. The sequence continues at coordinate 29,424,558 of JAFMSR010000018.1, forward strand.
TTTTCGTTAAATTTGAATGAAATGGAAAGAATGTTAAAAGATTACAAAAACACGTCGTATATTCAATTTCTTGTAAGGAAAACCACTTTCTTTGCTATGTCGTGTCAAATGAAAATGTCACCGACCATTCTACACTCCATATTCATATTTAAGACCTTTGAAAAAAAGACTGGGTACTTGCATTTGAAACTACTGGCATGTATCCTTGATAGGCGCCTGGATAGGGACTCATTGTTGTTGTTGTTGTTTGTTGAGTGGTAGTTGTGTTGGGTGTTTCACTTTCGTTGTCAGAGGCACTTGAGCCCATATCAAACCTGCCCAAGAGAGATTCGATCCTGTCAGCCGCGACTTTGATTCTGAGCAGGTTTGACCGATCGCGCATGCGCAGGTGCTTCTGGACGTCCTCCTTATTGTCAGTCCTTTTAGCGCTGTAAACGCTTGCGTGCGTTTTAGGAACTTCTCTCTACAAAAGAAAACAAAATGCTAGAAAAAGAGGACGACAAAAAGCATGAAAAGAAAGAACCTTATATTTTGTCAATTTGTAGATGAATTAGTCTACAGCCACATTTATGTATGATGTACATATGTTAAAGAAACATACAATAAGACGAACCGGTAACTACAAACGTGAAAGAAGTGTATGTTTTAGCTAAAACGGATTAAACGAGGTCCGCGTAACTGTTACTGCTAGAGAAAGCAACAACTACCGATGGTTGAGTCTGAAATCAAATTCATGTATATCTATGGTATTATAGCGTAATAAAAGTACCGGTACGGAGGCAACCAACCCGTAAAAACAAAAACTTACATTGTATACAATATAAGAGCAAACCTTTGAAATGTGTTTATGCTCTCCGTGCTTTGTTTCGTTTGTGTTTGAGGTTTTTGCCGCTGTTACTGTACTTCTATGACTGTTGGGCGCAGCGTGTGTTGATTCATGTGTCTAAAAGTATGTGAAATCGTTTTACTACATGTACAGTATGTACATACATAGTCCTTTCATAGATTTCTAACTGAAATTGTCAAAATAGCAGGCAATATTATTACATGTACAAATGTCATTACATAACTTATATTTGAAAGAGTCTGAAACGAAATTTTACGCATTATGTTATGGCATAGTTTTAAAATAAAATTGTAAAAAATAAAGAAGAAATGTATGGCACTGCTAATGCGTGAAAAAAAAACCCTGACATACCGAAACGCCAGAGCTTGGTTTGTCGGGTTTCTTTGGTGGAGATTTTGTGGACGTGTTATCGTTTGGAGGGTTGTCATACTCATCATCATAGTCATCTTCACCGTCGTCTTCATTGTCGTCGTTGTCTTCTGCATCTCTGTCGAGGCTTTTCAATCCCATTTCGAACAACTTTTTTACGCTGTGTAAAGAAAGATTAGGTCATTTTGACACCTGTGTTGAAGTAATTGTGGACATTTCGAATATAGGCCTAGCGGTCCCCGAAACGTTACATTATAGCGTCTTGTATATCGTGGGGGCTGCTGCCCCCACACCCCTGCTCATTCTGGAACCTACCCTATAACTGTTACAAGAATATGTTTGCCTGTTTTTGTCATCCACGTTTAGAAATATTTATGCCGGGGACCAGAACATGCAGAACGATAGGAGAACTTTAATATCAAGATGTATTGAAGGACCTTTCAACCATATTATAAAGCTGCACGTACACATAAAAAAAACACTTATTGTTAAGAAGATGAATATTGAGCTGTATAAGCAATATGTTTATGCTCGTTAGAATCTATTAAAGTATCCACAAGCTTGTAATTTTAAGTTAACAAACGGGGATTCGAGCAACTTTAATGTAATCCATAAAATAAAAGACCTACCTAAATCTCGAGTGCCTTTTCGTTTCTGCTAATTGGTGGTGTACTATGAATAGTGTAAAAACTAACCACAAAAGTTGCCGAGACATTTTTATAATATTTTGCTGCTGAAGAAAATTACTACGGAAGTTACGTCATTCCCTCGTAGAGTTGACAACGTCAATCTGTTACGCGCCGTAACAGCATTTGTGCGTAACGCTGATAACTGAGACTAAAATGAAGATGTGTGGTGTGTCTCAAGTTAAGATTGTATATGTTTATATACCGAGCATTATCATTACTGTTGAAAACTAAAGCTAAAAGGTTGAGTCTGCGTCATTAACTGTGTGACGATTCTGCGCGGTCATTAGGCCTCCCGCAGCGGGATTCGAACCTTACAGTCGCCATGGTATAAAGGGCTTACACTCAAACATTTCGATTAAACCGGCTTTACCATTAGCATTTTCCTTCCATTATGCGACATAAAATAGACCTACAGTCGTTGGTTAACGTGACGGTAAATAGGCCTACTGAAATCAAGAAATAAATCGTTTGTGCTGTTAAACAAACGCCAGCTACGTGTAGCTTCGAGAAGTCTGGACATCATATGACATTTTTCAGTTTTTCATACGATAAAGGGCCGAGTAAATTTGGACGAGGTATGTCATATTATCAAACAAAACCTGCTATTATATGTTAACGTAATTTTCTACTGTACATTTCTATGTTATTATATGGCATATATACATGTATTGTCACGTGTCCTACAAACAACAACAGTTACTATATGAGGGATGTTTTATTGCCAGTATTTACAACAATGCAATATTCAGTAACTGAAGGCTAATAGTTAAAGGTCCAATGCTAAGCCCCTGATGGATATCATTTTTAGCACGTATTTTCACCTTGTATCTATTAATCAGCTAAGGCAAGTTATATAATTAAGACTTTGACTCTTTTAAGTAACACTTCTGAGATACATGTATAAACTTTTGACCTTTTCAGCAAATTCACAAAAAAGTTTAACAAGTTATTTTCAAGTTTCTATGTACACTGTACGTTCGTAAAAAATCAATTGAGAAAACATTGCTTGCCAAGCACCGTGATTTCATGGCATAAAATGATTAATAAAATTATGTATTGGCATTTGAAATTTTTGAAACCGTTTTTGTTTCTTTGATATTGCATGTTTAATCCATTATCACAGCAATGTCCCAGCTTTACTTAGCTTTCACATTTGGTGTAACACTGGTGAATTCGGTAATTGAGTAAGACACAATTTTATACATTTGTATTTTCGTTAGTGGTGGTTTGTAGTTAGACCGTCAAATCTGCAGATGACCACTGGGATATGTGCGTGGTGGAGAACAAAGTCACTGACACTCCCTAGAAACGTCCTTCGTATCGTGCCTAAACCACGACTCCCGACTACAATCATGTCGGCGGCTTCCTTAGTGGCTGCTTTCACAATAGACTCTCCGGAACTGGACCCATGAAGTTGTAACACACGTCCTGATACCTAAAATAAATCAGCGAAAATCGCAGGTGATGAATAGAATTATCAAGTAGACAATATATCGATAGTTTGGAAACAAGTTTTCTGTTACATGGTATTTGCAGGTTTCCGCTTTTCCGCATGCGACATTATAGTCTGAGACAAACGTCCAACCCTTGATTGGCTCCAATCAATGACGTTCAACCTCTTCATTGAGTGAGGGACATAGATTCGAGCAATGCTACGGACAACGTACCTTTATGTAATAGTGCAGGTTCTAGCACGATGGCTCTTAACCAGAAACAATGATTAGATTAACTGCTTAACTCTAAAAAGAACCGAGATGTATACAGATGAAACGGGCGAGCGAAACAAAACGACGTCCTAAAGCCAAGCTCTGTCGAAGAGCGGTAACGAAATATATCTGTTCAAGTACTTACGTTAGAGTCTATGATTTTTTGTTGGAGTGATCGGACAACGTGATTTATGTGGGTAGCATGTTCACTGACTGCACGTGATATTACATCCGGGTCTCCAGTCATCAAGTTAACGTCTGGAAAAAAAGGACATACATATTCCAGAGAGCAAAACAAGGTATCATTGGTAAGTCATGGAAAACTGCATCAAGCAAGTTATTAAAGTAAAACTAGTACTTAAATTGTAAAAAATATATACATTATATTATACATTTCATATTATACAGTACAGTATATATTTGTACAACCAAGTGTTGGGATTCGGTCTGATATAGCTGTTTGGTATAGCAGTGAACTTGTTGAAATATTGCGGTTAAAGCTTAGGACCAACTATAACATTGGAACCATCATAAAACAAAAACATGTTCTCATCACAACCGACGCACCATTTAAGATTATGTACACAATTACTTCTACTGAATCTTATTTCCATTCATAATGCTCGGTTTACTGTTTATTTCGCACATGAATTTATATTGAAATGGCAACACGATTTTACCTTAAAGATCATAACAATTTCTCTATCATGTAAACTTATAATTTGATGGAGTCGATCCTATGTAATATATAGCTGGAATACACGTTTAAGTCCCAAGCTAAGATCTCTTTGAATTTACTGATAAACTAAAGTTAATATATTTAATAGAATCATATTCTATTCACTCTAAAACAATGCTGATATGTGCCTCTCTTTCGTATTCAAGTTGTTTCTTTGAGTAATTAGTTGTCAGAAAGCCATTTACATTTTTTGCAATATCATTGAAAAAATACTGTGCTATGTTTCTTATATGTGTTTATCAGCTTAAAAAGCAAAATTAGGGATGTTTTTAGAACAGACAAAGGTCCTTTCTGTCAGTAAGACATCTCTCTCGATAAACTTGGATGAGAGGTACTTGTAAATGTGATCCTGGAACTTTAACAATGAGAAACAATGCGCCATTTACCTAGATTATAAGCAATTAAGTAACTATCAAAACGAGCCGTTACTTTATTTAAAACATATGTTACTTTCATACCGTATGCATTAATTATAAATATAAATGCAATCCACAGATATCTTCATTACCAGTGAAATAAAAGTGTGTATGGCTCTAACTTGTACCGGTTTGCATGTAGGAACTCATGTCTTACTGCTTACAGATGACATTTAAAGAGTTTTTTCCCGCCTTTTTTCTGAAGGTGTGACTGTTACAAGATTGCAATGCCAAATCAATTACTGGCGGGTAGTACCAGCAAGTTAATGTTACTGTGGACTGTTATTACATGTCTCAGACCAATCAGGGAAACTCGATGAAGCTCCTTCCCAAAATACTTAATTTTAAGGAAAAAAAAACAGTTTTGGAAATGTATTTAAGAACATAATTATATAAACATTCATCATGGCAAAACCTTACTTCCGTACGAGGATGGTATAGAATCCACATTCCATGCAAGAAGTACTCTGTCGTTAGTATGATGTAAGTTGTTTAGGTACCCTGAAATTTGAAAATCAAATACTAGAATCATTTGATACACGGGAAGGAAAGCTGTATGCGCTTACAAACTGACTGTACAACTTGGCTGAATAAACAAACGCCTTCAAAAGTAAGATATTGATTTTATTTCTGCGTGCACGTACATGCATGTAGCTGCAGGACTAGCAGGCTCGGATGATTACAAGTTTATATTCTGGTCAGAGTCTGGTATATGCGTGTGGCATTATAGATTTCGTCTTCACTTTTCACACCAGTCTTTACGGAGACAATCCGGTAAATGTCTCCACGGACATACGGACAGTGTTGAAATAAAAATACAGCTTCCATTGGTGTGATACAATGAAAACAGCAGCTTCCGCACGAATATACCCATCGGCGCTGTAGACTTACTGCAGCACGGTTGGTAGCATGTTCGTGTCTGGCGTTGACTCACGGTTCTCTCGAAAAATGCGTCGTGTAACTTGGGTTTCATTCCAGCAGTAGGCCTATTTCAGTTCATTTAAATTTTATGTGGCTCTACAGAAATACCATTATGTCGTTAAAGAACTGAATCGGACAAGATTACACTATGCTCTAAATCATATTTAAGTAATCATTTTAACAGTCAAGTCGCCTTAGTGCAGTGGTAGCGCGTTCGTTTCGGGATCGGAGGGTCCCTGGTTCGATCGCCACCAGTACCCAGGCAGTGGTAATGTCCTTAGGCCAGACACATAAAAGTCCACTGCCCTCCCTCTCTCGCGCGCGCTTCTAGACTGACTCCATCTGGAGTGAGTCTCGAGAGCCCTTGTAAGAAATTGTTTCGCAATGGAGATAACATAAATTAATAAAAATAAATAAATTATTTCAATATCTTACAGTTGTAAGTCTCGTCCGAATGTTTGCTTCCATCCATTGCTATAAGAACGGTTCTTTTTGACGACATCCTGATAGCATCCGAGATTCAGCTTCCAGAAAACGAATGTAATAAATTCAAATAATTGTCCTACTTACAACATCAAGAAAACAACGCACGTAATAAAATCTCGTAAACTGATCAGACAGACGGACAAGTGATGAAAGCATGATGTTTTATCACAGTGTCAAGTTCAGGGTCAAGGACATGTATGGTTAGTGACTTGATCATATCAAACTAACTGATAACTTAGATATAGTACGAAGGCCACGAGTTCAAGTTCAATTATATAGATGTCCATTTTAAAAGCCTCTTCATTGCGGTGATCTCGTGCTATGACTACATGCTAGTGTCTAGGTTTAAAATAGTTAACAGACGTATAGAAGGTAAAGATAACATTTGTGTATTATAGTGACAACCCTACCTTAGGCACCAGCCATTTCTAACTTATGGGACACCGCAGGTATGCATGCCGTGTAGAAATCATCAACCGGCTATATCAGAACGGACCCTTGCCTCCACTCCACTCCCAAGTCGGATGCATAAACCACTGTTCCAGAGAAAATATCATTTACAATTACATTATAACAAATTTCTCTGTGAATATTACAAAGACTTTAGAACTATTATAGTCACTTGTGCGTCGGCGCAAGGTCTTTCAAATAGTATTGAAAGACCTGGGTGGGGGGGCGTTGCAGCTTTGGTTACAAGTTTTGCACACGATGTAGTTATAGACATATCTAGTAACCACTTATGATTTGAACCCAATGTCTTCAGGGGTCAGACAGTCGAGTAAGTAACTCTATGATTAGCATAAGCGTGGCCCTTGCTTAAAAATTTGGTTAAAGTTTTGCATACAAGGTACTCATCACATATCTTAACAACTCATATGATCGATTTAAAACTTCAATACACTGAAGAGATTTGAAAACGCAACACATATATATATTGCTAATACTTTTTTATCTGAAGTAATACACACCTATTTTTTTCACATCTGCATTCTACCATCCGCATTTGATAAATTGAATCTGGACTAATCTGAGAAGACCACCCTAATCCAATGAACATTTTTCAGGTGTTGACGTGCCCATTTGAGTCGTGACGTCGATGTCGCACAGTAAGATAACTTGCCTTTCGCTGGCCACGAAATTCCGTAGTACGTTAAATTGTTGTCGATAATCGTTTGACCCCTTCTTCCAATAACCATATTTGCGTCGAATGTTGCTGTCAGTTGCTGATTTAGGTACGTTGACGTATATAAACACGTGGGTCGCATCTGGTCGGGGCGATCGAGACTAGCCGGTTCAATAAGTGCTAGACCACTAATGGTCAATCGGTTAGTTAAAGACTTAACTCACTTTGTGTTAATTTTTGCACTTCAAGTCCAAAACCCATGTACTTTAAAATAACACATATCATTAAAGTCAAGGTATGTCACAAAATTTCAGGAATTTTGGGCATGTCGGATTGTAACACATGTTACGAATAACTTTCACATTGAAATGAAATTTAAATGTGGTTTTTTTTTTCAAATAAAAAAGTATTAGCCATATATGTGTTTGCGTTTGAACTCTAATAGTGTTTAGGAAGTTTGGTTAAAGTTTTGCATGCAAGGTACTATAATACACATATTTCAGTAGCCACTTATGGGATAGATTTGAATTGAAACTTCATTAAAGTCTTCAGGGGTGTCAGACTGTCAAGTTAGATAACTCTTGTATGAAATTTATTCAAATTATGGCCCTTGTTTGACTTAAGAAATTTGGTTAAAGTTTTTCATGCAAGGCACTACCATGCACATACTTCAGTAACCACTTAAATAGCTTTTTACTGATAAGTTTTGTTTTATTGGCAAGTACGTAGTATAGTTGAGCATGCTGTCTTACGGACACATGGGACAGCTCTTGTTATGTTTTGTGGTTACACTATTCTTTCCTTCTGCTACTGTTCAACTGTTTCTTCCCCTCGTGTTTTGGCTTAGCTCTATTGCTGGCGAAGCACGAATTTGCTGAGTGGTCTAATTGAAAAAGAAGGAAAAAACTGGGTGTTCAGATGCACTTCTTTCAACTATAAGCAGATATGTTTTCACAAATACAATGTAGTTATAGATTTTTTGCTTGACTTTCAAATGAAGCACTAGACTCCTATCCACCATAAGAAACTGCCAACTTTCTCACAGGCAACAAGTTGGTAGCAGGCACTCAAATCCATGGCCTTCAATCAGGTAGATAGCAAAAGAAGTCCGCAACACAAATCACTGGAGCATGGCAACTAAGAATGACAGTAACGACGTCATGTGTATCCGATACAGTAAACTCCATTTATAACGAACTCTTTGGGACCTTTTTAATGTGTTCCTTATATCCAGAGTTTGTTATATCCGTACAACATTTTCATATGAAATAAATAAAGAAAACAATCGGGCCGAGAATTTTTTTTCCTTATATCCATATTTTCGCTATATCCAGATTCATTATACAGAGTTAACTATATATCAATGATGCTAAATGTTAGAAAAACAACTTCAAACAGCTGATGACTGTCATTTTAATATTTTTTATTTCATAATGAAATTCTATATTTTCAGCATTTAGAATATACAGCATATTACATAATATTGTATATATAAAATTGAAGATATTCTGTATTATATGTCAGAACAAAACAATCATTTGAGAAACAAATATTGAGTCTTAACCAATCAATTTGCAGTTAGCCAATAGATATACGTCAGTCATTGTAACAATTACAAACTTCATGCACTAAATGTGTTATCGTCCTGCTACAGTATATTTTAATATCTATATATCTTTAAAAAAAAGATTTTCCGGGATGATACACTTTATTGTGATACTTTCTGGGATCACTTTCTCTTTAATGTGAATATTTTCTGTCTTCGATATTCAGTTTTCAAAATCTACATTTATATGGTTATTAATTTTTTCTAAATTATTTTTTCACAGACAAACAATACACAATACCTCCAGAATAACAAAATCAACATTGCTACATGTATCACAATTTCTTTGAAAACAATAAATACATATTTTACTAAAAAAATATGTAAAAACGTAAATTACTTTCCAAAATCCTATTAAACAAATTCAACACTCTGAAGCATGTCTGCAGTCTCGCGCATTTTAAAACATTGCAAGTGTGCGTTACAAGTGATTTAAATAAAATATATCAAACCTATAGACTTGCCAATTTTGATCTTAAATAAGAAGACATGCCGGAATTTTCTCTGAAAGAAGCAAAGTTTCCATTTGCTGCATTTGTCATGTGTCATGTTTATATGATTTGTCAAGTCCTAAGCCGCCTAAACTAGAACTTTTTGGAACTCCGTAAAACATAGCTTATTTTCACAGAAGACGCAGGAACGGGGTCTAAATATTAAAAGTTATTTTTTTGAATTTGAAACGGCAACCAGTCTATGTATAATTTTTCTTACAGTTGTTCAGATGTATTACCAAGATTTCTACAGATTTTGTTCCGACGAGACACAAGACATGTAGCTGTCTAAAAAAAACATGTTTTAACAATGTAAAAACATAATTGTGCTGTATAAAAATATATCCATGTTTAAAATAGTGATAATAACTAACAGGTGACGGGTTACATAACAATGCAAAACAAAATGAATACAATGCTTTTTTATCACACTGCTGGAAGTTGACGACGGGTACATTAAATACACAGTACATTAACACATGAAGTACGTGAACACACGGATATACAGTGAACACTGGACAGCAATACAGGAATATATTGTTGCTAGTTCGAAATAAAAAATTCCAAAGCAAACTTGTTTTATGTTTGTGACAGAACTTTACAGTGGTAGTGACACTGATTTTACTAGACTGGCTTGGAAATGTCTGCTTCAACTTTATTATCATGATTTCAGCAAACAGTTAGACATACCTGTAGCTATGATTCAAGAGAATCTTTAAAACTACAATTATACCCTGTAATTAAAGTGAATATTAATGACTTTTTTAAAACATCAGCACAATGTACATAAATTGTGAAGATTAGCAAAAATTATGTAGCTACGGAAATTTTCCGCATTTTCATTTCTTGCTACGGTACCTTTGATAACTCAGTGATGCGTATTTCGAAATTGTTGTTATTACCAACTTGTGGGTACAATTTTGTCAGATAACTTGTTAACCTTGAAGGCAGTGAAAACTCTGCCAATATACATTGAAAGTAATAATTGCAAAAGATAAACAGTGCGTAAATAATGCCGTATTGTTCTTGGAAACTGCCAAAAAAAGAATATTAAATTGGCAACCAGGTACTAGTGACTGATCTATGAAATTATTTTCCTGGTAAACCAAACTTATGTATTTCATTATATCAGGATATACCAACGCAAATACTTGGTACTGTTGATTTTGAAGGGCATATCTTGGTTGCCTTGATTACAAGTGATGTCATCTTTCTTAAAAAGAGTGATGATATAACATCCTTCTTTACATCTTTTAGTTTAATGACAAATTCAAACAGATCTGTGGCGATACTGCTGACGTATAGTACAGAGTGACTTTACTTAGTTTATTACATACGACATTTGTCCATTATCATCATGAATCAAGTTAAATATTCAAGTTTCACACACCTTGAAATAATAAAATATTAAGAAATATCTCCTGTATGTTAATTGTAAAGAAATGAGTCAACACGTCTTCCAATGGAATGACGTCATGAAAACTAGTCCCGCTAGTAGAGCTGAAATTTTAAATGATCATGAAAGTTTACACGCTGGAGGGATAACATATGAATATGATGCCGTACATACGTTTATATATTAGACATGTTTATTATACTGCTAATTTAAAACCAGTTATAAATTTTAGCACTATTTCAAGGGTACATGTACACACTTAGTGGTACTGTGGTAAACAAGGCATATTTACAGTTCACAGAAGTACATGCATATACAAATAAATAACCACTGTTCTATAACTTGATATTCTGCAATGAAAAACAATGTCCGAATTGTGACATTGTCTTTGGACTCGTAAATAATTAAGATAGCTGAATTTAGAAATACACGTACGGGTGTTGTTTATATGGTGTAATTCCTGTAAATTCAAACAACGATTTTCCCCCCGATTCTTCTGAAAGCAGATTGGAATGTACCTATTTAAGGTTTCTGTATTATTTCATTTCTTTATTTCACATTTAAGTGCTAACTATTACATAGAAAGCACTAAATATGCTTTCAAACATCTTGTGGTAATTTCATTTAATCTCGAAAAACTTAATATATCTGTATCTTACTAAACAAAGTAGGTTAAACAGCAATTTCGTCGCGTAATTCTTGGAGAACTCAATTATCGAGTCTGCTGTAACTAAACAACAAAATACACGAAATCAACAGATTTCTTCAACATGCACAGAATTCAATGAAAACAAAAAATTTAAAATGAAAAAAAAAATGTGAATATATGAGATCTTTTAACTGAGGTGCAGAAACAAGTTTATTTGGCTTTGGGAATCAAAGTTAATGTAAACAACTAGGGTCCTGCAAAAAAAAGAAACCATGAAAAAAGCACCACACATCAAATATTCCGGTAGCATGTAATTCAGCTAGAACTTATACTATGCCATTCTTTTGGTGATTTTTATTGTATTCTTTTTTTCTATGTCAAGTTGTGCTGCCGTAGTATATACTGGCCGAAAATGAAAAACGACACATATAGATGGAGCGTAGATGAACCCAATGATATTTTACAATGACCAGGATATTTTAATTCTCCCGAATAGTGAGTAGTTAAAGAAATATTTTGTATATCTGTGTAAAATATATCTTTGTCCTAGAATACTGGATACTATAGCAATTTTCACACTCACTTCAGTCTTTCTTGTTTCAGAACTTTTAAAATTTTCTTTTTTTTTCCGATACCTTGAACAGTTGTTTCCCTTTCAATTTATTGGTGAAAGCTCAACACAACATACCAAATGTCCATTTCATAAACCCACATGAAACTTTGTCAGCCAGACTGTATTCATTGCTAATCCATTTAAAGCTTAAAAATTTGGAAACCATTTCTTCAAAATTTATATATAAATGTGTGCCAGAATGGTCGGTTGATGCTTAAATTTAGAGATGAACATTTTAAACGGAGAAGGTGATATTTACATGGCAACAATCACTATGACGACAGTTGTTATAGCAACAGAAGCACAGTGGTGTGAGATCATGTGAAATTTTATAGCACAAGTAATATCAAACATTGTACACATCATCTCAAATAGAAAAGCACCCACATATACGCATACCAGACGAAACCAACAATCTAAAATACTACAAAATACTCCCCCATCCCCTCCTGTCCCTTTTACCATTTTATAATCCCCTTTTTGTTCTCTATTCTTGGGCAATCATGAGTCAACATTTGTAAGTTTTCATTTCATGACCAAATAAAGTAATTTCAAGGGTTTGCCATTTGAACATCTATGGAATTCAATTTATGACTCTGGTCAACTTGCTGTATGTTGTAAAAGTTAAAAAAAAATTGAAAAGTCTGGCAGACGACATGCGCAAGTATCATGTATGTTAGTGAGAGAAGATGCTTTGATCAGTCTTGTCTAAAATAAGGCTTAACATCCTGGAAATTATATTTCCATTTTTATCCTACTAAATTTGGAGAAAAATATGAGCGGTTAAAATACCTTCACAATTTTTTAAGGCCCTGGACAGTAATACAGAACTAAATATTTTCCAGTATCTTTTTCAACATCAGTATTTTTCCTCTATTTTTGTTCATAAGAATTTGCATAATCAAAACTTTTCTCAGGGTGGTAAAAAGTTGCCCTATTCCAACAAAATGCCCATGTTTTCTGTTTAATTACGAAGACACAAGGTGATAAATAGCCCGAACTTTTACAGGACTATTTTTTGTCTGAAGAGCTATTTTAGTACCTCAATGGAAGTACATGTATTCTTACACTCACTACCTAAACATGCATCAATAAATCTGTATGAAAGAGTTAAATATAACTGTGCTTTGCCGCATTGTGAAAATATCTGTTTTTTGTCAACATAATGTAACAATTTTTCCTCTTACACTGTTTGTGTTATGTAGCAGTTTTTCTTACACACTTTGTGTAATGCTACACTTTTTACATTGTCTGTGTAACATATACACTGTATGTGTAACATAATACTTCCAGCACTGTGTACTGAATAAATGTAACAATTTACACTCTCTGTTTAATGTAATGTAACACTTTCTATATTGTCTGTAGTGAAACATTCTACATACTCTGTGTAATGAAATGTTTAACACTACACTTCTTACAGCGCCTTAGCAATGTAACAGTTTACATTCTCCATGTAATGTAATGTGTAATGTTTCAAGACTACATTTCGATAATTAAAACCATAATGTACCTATCTTGTCCTACACTATGCGTTTACACAGACTTATTCTTTCACTTTCAACTGCACTGGAATGTTCCATGCACATTTTGTACACTTGCTCTATTTACTGCTAGTCAATTATAACTCTTGCATATAATCATAGTCTGCAGTCACTTTGATCAGAGTTACTTCGGCGCAGTATCCGTCCATGTGTTTGCTCTGATCTGGGTACTATAGCTGTGAAGTCCACAGAATTACTTCATCTCCAAACCCCTAGAACGTAACAGATTACAAATCTGTAGTACTCATGACTAAACAGTTAACCCTGAATTTCCTCTCGAGTAACCGTTTATCCCAAACATATTTCCATCTGTTAGCAGTTCAAAAACTGTGTACATGTCTTTCTTATGTTTTCACAATCAAGTTCTTGTACTACAAAACAAACTGGAGACTCTTTCCGCCCTGGATTAGCTACTTTTCACTTCTATTCAACACTTCTTTTAAAACAGAAACACCATTATTTTCAACGTCCTTTCCGTCCAAACTAAAATTGTCTTTGAATTGCTTGTTTGCTTTTAGACACCCAGCAAGCACGAGTGTTAGTGTATGTACATATTTTACACTGTACAATTTCATATATACAAATTAATATTCATCGCTCAGATTGCTATAAGTATGTTTTTGATGCCTGCTTCGGCGACATTGTCTTTGTATCGACCGAGCCGTTCGGTAAATTTGGACTCTTCTGAGAAATGTTATGTGCGACTATAACATTGTTTGTAAGATTGTTTTTGTTATTGAATTGTTTCTGTGTATTAGGGTCTACGTAATAATTATGTGTTGCTTCATTTATTGAATGTCTATTTGGATTTTTACGCAACGATCCAAAATTTTGCTCAAAATTAATCATCTGTTCGGTGTTTCTGGTATGATTTCGACACATGCTGACGCGGTAACCAATCACAAAGCCTACTAGAGCCGCCACTACGATAGAAACCACACTTGCAATAGCGAGAGTTGATGCTGTATACACCTGGTCGTCCGTACGTACAGGAATGTATCTGGTGTCTGAAAAAGATGAAAACATGATATCAATTATGATGTTTAAGTTAGAAAATTAAAAAAATACAGAATGGTACCCAGCTTTTTTCCATGATAGCCTCTGTACCATTTACATACAATGTACTTGGGTAGCAGCGCTCCATACCAACAGCATCCTGTAGACCATAGAAACAACACAAGTTATCGGCATTTTCCATTTTCAACTTGAAAAATCTGCTACATGTATTGCACTCAATCCTTTTTATGGCATCACAGTTATGTTAAACTTTCAACCTTATAATTTTCATATCACTGTATTATATCACAAATAAGAGACAAATAGACAATCAGACATCAAGGAAAAACTAAAACTTGGAAAGTAGCAATTTTTCAACTGATGAGAAAAAACTAAGAGGTAATACACTGTGTTTGATATAAATATAAAGAAGTTTTCATAGTATTAGTTAAGGCTAAAAGGTGTTGAAAGTAATTCCAAAATTTTAGATGTCCTGAAAATGAAACATTAATGTACACTCTCGTATGTATTATTGTTTTAGATTCCCAGAGTGCAATGCTACATGCAAGGTACAGTTACTTATTATAACAGATTTTACTGTGATGACATGCAGTGACTGCTAATCCATTCTCTTACAGGCAGCTATATCATAGTCTTGCTATGAACTGTTACACAATATCTACACTTACATAATGCGACAGTACATTGACACAACATCACTAACAGAACAGTGAGCATTAGGAACAAAGTACAACAAAGCTACACAATGAAACAATTAAACTGATGATGATGATAATGACGAGGACACTGATGATAAAGACAATGATGATGATGCTATCAATGATGGTGACAATGATAATAATGACGATGACGATACTGAAATCGATGATTATGAAGGAGACAATGGCAAAGATGAAAATAACAATGATGAAGATGATAAAACTACAATCACTGACACATTGACTGAATCAGGAGGTGTTGCTGACCGCAAGGCTGCGGAAGATGACACAATGTAGCATGATATGAAATGCTAATTAAAGAAAACTAACTCCTAACCACCGTTCCACACCACAGTCACCTATAACCAGACCTATACATAGAATGATGAATTGTCCTAGGATGAGAAAGAAGTAGGGACGTATATTTTTATCTTAGCGATATGATGTATGGCAGCTACACTTTAAGAATTAGTATTCATATTGTACTATAGCTGTGGTTCCCATATTACTCAAATTTAGTCAAGTATCATAAGTCATAGATAACAATGATTTCACTGAGATATTGTTTGAGCAGAGCAGCTGTTTACGCTTTCCCTTTTTTTTAACAAGATGATGTGGGAAAGCATTCCTAGAAATAGCGCACATAGCTCACCTAACACGTTAATGGCACTTATGTTACACCTAATCAGAAGTTACAGAAATTGGCATGTGCTTCTAATCTTTTCATAATGCTTTCTTGTATGTTTTTCATTCGGCTTTTTCTCTTTAATCTGTGAGAATACAAAACGTACTACGTAGTTAATTTACTAACGGCTAGAACAGTAGGAAATATCGAGTGAAAAATAACGAAATTAACATACAGCCGGTTGGGGGTAGTAAGAAAAACCAAGCAAAATAGGACGTAATCTACATAAAGCTGGGGTAGTAAGAAATACCAAACTAAATAAGATGGAAAATATAACTTTGCTAATGTAAGACACAAACCAAATGTCTTGTCTCTTTCTCTACTAGCGTTAAATTCTGTTTCACTATTACTGTAACACAGGCAAATTTTGTAATTTCAGAGTAATTTGGCAAAGGCTAACCTTTATGTTAACATAAATTTCATCCCCATAAGCTAAAACTTTCGTACCTTCCTAAAGACAGTGCTCAGCAAGGCAAGTTAAGCATATGCTATTAGCTTACATAGCAGGTTTGTTTTATGCATAGATTGAAAAAAGGTTAGACAGTAAAAAATGTTGTCCTATCTGGCTATCATGCACAAAGACGACCTAAAAACCTATAAACTAAAATCAATGTCTTCTCTAAATAAAGGTAAAATAATTTCTGGCATGCAGTCTTAACATTCTGTTGTAGTCGGCCGGAAAATTCTAATATTTTATACTTTTAATCGCAATGTTGGGCTATCTAATATGAGGGAATCCTGTAGCGGAAAACAGCTGATAAATGTATAGAACCTGTTACCTGATACATATAAGCTTCCATTTCACCATCATGCAACGAGCTTCCTCTTCAATTAAATTTTGCTAATTGCCGATTAGATTTCAAGATTCATGTAAAGTGCAGACTTCCTGATATGCATGTTTTGCAGACTATAGAGCTAAATTACGAAGTGGAAAGCTGTTTTGCCAACAAGATTACTATCAATTTATTACAGAGAACAGAAGCAAATCATGCTGGTTAATTTTATCTGTTTGATTATGAAATGCATGTGTTAATTGAAAGCAGTAAGCAGGTGTTTTATTAATTATGCCTAGCCAAACTTTTATACCGTTAGTCTACAGTGTTTTTGCAGTGGGTGGGGTATGAAACAAAAAAATGATAATGCTTACCACAAGGTTCTTGCCTTGAGTGAGCCATTTTATCCATGCCCGAGTCCTCGGAGTCAGGGAGAGGTGGAGGGACTCCTGGTAGGAAATATACATGTATATGTCACACTTTGCATGTTGAGAGAACAATGCACATACATGTACGCATGCCTGGACCTCAGGACACGAGGGAGATGGTGATAGGCACAGGTGAATGGATTTAGAATCTGCGTAGCGGGGATATTCAGAAAAGTTAAGGACATGTTAGAGCAAATGATGGCTGTGTTATTATGCAATCATGATAACTTTGTGATTTTAGGCAGATCTGCAGATTTACTCAAACACTCGTAATATGCACTTTTAAGTTTATTGTTTTTTGCACTTGCCATATTTAAACGTAACAATGATAAGTATGAAAGCTAGGCAAGAAGGTAATTTGTTATAACACGAAAGAGGATAGACAGTTGTGGTTATGATTATTATAATAAGAAGGAAGTAATTTGAATTTCATATTGCAGCGAAGACATCACTCAAAAGTGGCAGATAGAGAGCTTGCGTTGTCGTTAAAGGAAACTATTCACTCACAAAATACTGCAATATATTCACAGAAACAATTCACTCACAAAAAAAATACAGCCAAATATTTGAGGAAACTATTCATCACAAAAAAAAAACTGCAAAATGTTTAAGGAAACTATTCACTCCCAAAATATACTGCAATTGTTCTGACAGAGGGAGAATAGTTTTGCATAAGAATATATGAATATATTATAACAAAGTTTTAGTATTAAATGTGTTCTAAATAGTACCAGCAAAAAAACATGTTATTCATTAAAGTCTGCTATAAATAGAACATTTATCATATTGAGATCTACTGTAATATTTTAACTGTTATTTTAAGTAGCGCTAATTATTGTATAAGCTACTAGAAAATTCGTGATTAGTCTTGAAGCTGGGTTATTTAGAATGAAAAGTTGTATTTTATGGTGTAAAATGTTACTGAAAACATTTTGCTGATAAAGACCTTTCTCATTTGAGTCTCATTTGAGTTTTCCTGGAAGAATATATTATAGAAATATTATTGTTATATTGATGCTGTTACCTATAATGTCTGTTTATATGTGTGTCTAGCAAGCAGTGTGTTTATACCATCACCAACTTACATATGAGATTGTTAATGATACAAAAAAAAACACATCATATTTGAATGCTGCTGATAGAATGTAGAATGACTATACTGAACTTTGGCTATCATTTCCAAGTTTGTGCCAGCAATAGGTTTGCAGTTTTGTCCCAGTATATGAGTTGTACCTTGTGAGGGTTTCAATTTTAGGGCCTGTTACACTATTAAGTGGGACCTTTGCCAGGTCCTTTCTTTTTACATACAATGTAATGGTTCTTCACAATTCCTTGACCATTGCCATACTATTATAGTTGCTATATAAACTTTGATTTTTGTGTGTATTCAGATCTTGAGTACAAGATCTTCACAAACGAAACCTTTGATTGCATTTCACCGCATGATTAAGTCAGAATCGATCACATGTGTTTTTTTGTCTATTACAGACAACCATTTTGCATCTAAAAAAGATTCAAGCAGGAACTGTAATTTCAGCACATGAACTTGATTACATTTTAATAAAAACTGTAATTCCAGCAAATGAACTAAATTACATTTTAATGAAACGAAGTGAAATTTGGTAGAAAAACTTCAATTCTTAAAATATGTTTCACTGCTGTGACTTTAACCTGAGAAAAAAATTGTGCTGTTTTGTAATTTATCTATTTTCTGATGTATTTGGTATGTTTCCGAGTCTAAATCTGTGCTAATTGGCATTTGAAATGTTGCGGATATTTATGTAACCTCTGTGAATAATAGATGATTTCTCATGCAGAAACTGGCATAAGTTTCCTTATAATCACAGCCAGGAAAATTCACAGACAAATTTTAAAGTTCGTGGAATCTTTATTTCTTGGCAATGTTTACAACTTACGTCTGCAATAAAACGTTTCGTAGATTTGTCAAAAAAAAGAAAAAAGAAAGAGAAAAAGAAAATGTTTTGGCAATATGAAAGAATGTTATTGAATGGCTATAAACATCTGTAGTTACCTCCCTTGGACCAAGTTTCTTAAATACTTTCGAACATTTTCTTCCCCATTTCATATGACCAGTTCAACCACATTGTTTAAAATTTCAAAAATACTTAAAATCTTTTTACTCTAGTTGTTTCTTGGGGAAGTGTTTTGGTTGCTTAAAAATAATATTTAAGATTCAATCTGCACACCAGGGGATTTGTCACTGTGTTTACAGGTTGATACTGGTCAATATGAAGGTCTGTTTACCCATGAAAACAATTCTACAGAAAGGTACTGAAAGATATACTACAGAATGTGTAGGAAAGCAAGGAATAAACTAAAGGTCACAGGTCAAAGTCCAAAGGCCACAGGCATGCCACAACACAATATCAATTTAAAACAAAAGAAAACATTCTAATATGTAAATGAATAGATAATGCTACAAATTTTATGAAAAAGAAAGCTTTAAATCATATCTAAGAATTTTATTTAAACATTTATAGTTGGGAATAAGAGTGAATATAGTATATTTTTGCACAATTTTTCTCTGTTTTCTGGGTAGCTATAAGACTAACTGTATTTTCTGATAAATTTTCTACAAAGAAAGTGCCTAGGTGACTTCAACACTAACCCGCATTAGACTTATCAGACGTATTTGTGGAAACATCAGAGTTATACTGGCTACAATTGCATGTACAGGCAGGGCATGCCGTCGTTACGGGTTTCTTCGTGGTCGTTGGCAGTTCAGGAGTAGGTAACTCTTCTTCTAAATTCATAAATTTATAACATTAATACTAGTGTTAAGTTTTTATAGCTGTAAATGTAATAGAAAACAAAAACTTCCGAGATACAGCTCCAATCCAGATACATCGGTATACCTAGAGAAAATAACAGCTGCTTTTGGTGCAAAAAAAAACAACATAATTCTGTCATCTACATTAAATACACATTAGCAGTTTTTTTCCTCAATTTATCAATACCTTTTGCAGTTCTTGAGTCATCAGTACAAAAGCATGAAACAAGTTCAAAAATAACACAGCGTCACTTTAATAAGCTAAAACATGTCTCAAAAACATGCCGTAAGAGGTGACGCACAAAAACACGTGTCACAACACATGCAATAAAAACTGTACAAAACAACACTGGCTTAAACAAACTTTCTTTGATCACATTTTTAATTTACATTGAAAATGTATTACTGGTGTGAAATGTGAATCTTTCCTTACTTCTCAAATACGTACAAGCTTTCTTCAGTTATATAGTGAAAAGTTACATTAAGTAAGTTTCCATGATACGTGACACATACAGATTTTGCTGTGATATATATATATATACATGTATATTTACCTCTTTTACCTCCATCGGGGCATATTGATGTGTCACCATGTCTTATATCTTGTAGACTGTAAAAGTACAAAAGTGACAATAAGATTACATAATGTAAAACACAACATGTTAATATACAATCTAAGAACAAAAGGAAACTCTATACCACAATGTAGTTGGGAGGTATAACATATTTTACACGTTGCCCAAGTCACAATGAAAAGCTTACAACAAATGGTTTCCACATCTGGCGCCTGATTTAATCAACACTGGATACTAAATAATGCAAAGTCCATATCCCCCTAAATTTTTAAAATACACTTGTCCATCTTTCAATTTGGACAATGCCATTAATTGTTAAAAGGGGTGTCAAGTGAAAATTCACAGACTGATTAGCGATTATCGCAGATCATGATCACACTGCATAGATGAGCTGGATGATCACAATCTACACTGGTTGTATAGGCAGTAATCAATTGTCGCTAGAACGGTAAGAGTTATACTACAATGTCTACATACCCTGTGGGAAAGGCGGCACATTCGTTGTTCTTCCAGGCGCAATACGGATCTTGTAACGCAACACAGTCCCTGAAAAAATAACATTCATTATATAAATAATATTTACATATATTGCAAACAAAATTCAAACCATGAGCAAATGGGAACTTTTCTTAGCTTCAAAAGTTTTGGATACTTTACTTGTTTCACAAGGTACCGAAGTGTGGCAGATACTGTCAGTCCAAACACAGCATCATATGTCATCTTTTTCCAATTTTTGATATCTTACAAAATACTTATTAAAATATAGTAAATATTGATGCAATGTAGAACAATGATCTACGTCTCAAATATCTAAATTCACAAGGAGATGATAAAAAACAGCAACAATAATAGTAGCAAAAAAATACAGGTTCCCAGCTTCAAGGCGTGAGGTAATATGGGTTTATTATCTGCAAAACAATTCTTTTTTCCAGTAATATAGCTAAGAACAATTATATGCGCACAGTGCATTGAACTGTTCTACATGCTTTAGTTTATTGTTAATGCGTAAATGTCGGCTGTTCTACACCTGTCTAAACACGCTAAAATTAGCACATCTTTTACAAATCTACGCCACATTCGTGCTCAGAACTGGCAAAAAACAACAATTGTTACGTCTTTTAATCTAAGCTTCAGAATACATCATATTCAATTGTGCTCAAGAGCGTCAGCTTTGAACAGCCCCTTTAACTCATTCGTTTATATTTGCAATTAACGAGCTCTGTGTAAAACTGCTCTCTTCTTTAATTGATGTAATACCCTGCCTTACATCATTCATTGTCATCATATAACTTACAGTAGTTTTTGCCTAATTCTAGGGAACTTTTATCAGTTATATTTACCACATGGTTCATTAATAAATTCTGAAGGGTGCAAGAATGAATTTTTTTTCTCATTAACTTCTCATAGAATAAAACATCTCTTGTGGATTTTTTTTTTAATAAGTCCCATATTTTATGAAGAAAAAAATGAATAAAATTCCTTGCCACCAGCAGGTATAAGTGTTGTAAATGATAACATGTGTACTTTAAAAAAAAAGATAGCTCAATTTTAAATACAACTTGTATATCTAAGTCATAATTCTTTTTCATAAAAATCATTCATCATAACCTCAGATACATAAAGAAAATACAAAATAAAAAACACTTTAAAATTCCTTTAAATGGAGCAGCAGGCCATAGATTATTTCTTTTCTTAATATTTAAATATATTCAAGTCTTTTTTCTCGAGATATCTGGTCCTCGGCTCGACTTCAGTAATGGTTTATTTTGTGACTATTGTAACCTGTAGCTAATCAATTCCGAGTGTCAGCCACTGCTCTTTAATTCCTATTCATTCACTCCAAAAGTCGCTAAATGTTTTGAATTTTTGCTTTCTTCAAAACAACCTATATGAACGTTATGAAATACTACTTTCAGAAGCTTCGAAACAAATTGTTTCATATTCTGCAATGTCAGCAAATTTCAAATGAATCACACAACTACTATAAAAACAGTAAAAAACTAGAATTATCACTGAAGGTGATAAATACCCCCTGCCAACTGCTTGCACACTGGACATGAACCTTAATGTGATAAAATAAGGCTTTTGAAAGGAAAATATAAACGAGTCTATAGAAAAACCACACAATTTCTACGGCAAAGTTGGAGGGTCGTCTTATAGCCGGATCGCCTTATAGACCGGGAAATACGGTAATGATTATTTTATAGCCCAACTTAGGCTTCATACCAATCACTCCTGCGAAGTTTCAATCAATTCTGGCCAGTTCATGCATACACAAAAATCTCTTTTTTTGTATTGAAAAAAATGCAACAGTAATGAATAAAGGGCCATAAGTCTGGAAAAATATTCCAAAAGAAACCTGCATACGCAACTAGGCTTGGTACCAATAACTCATGTGAAGTTTCATTCAATTCTGTTCAAGAGTATTGGAGATGAAAAGGGTACAAGATTGTGTTGTCTACAGACAGATGGACAACCTGATCAGACTTTCCAAAAAAATTTTTTTTTGTTGGTGGTGTGGGGGGGGGGGGGATGGGGTTGGGGGTAGTAATTGGAAAAACTGCTAATTTGCATCTCATCCTTGAGACCCTTCAAAACAATCTAAATATGTAATTCAAGTTCAAAGCTATCACAATAAAATCATTTAGCAGTCTGCTATTTTCAGTACCGAATACGGCATATGTGCTAGTTCCTTGAGCCCTCCTTACAAAGGTGATTCTTGTCTACCTAGATGAATAAGATAAGGACTGTCGTTATAACTACATGTTATGATATTTCCGGCGTTACGAAACATTTGAAATGAAACTATGGAAGTTCAATGGGAAGGGTGAATTGTATTGTGGGTATTGTAAGAATCTGATAAATGAACAGCTCGTCTCAATCAAAGGATTTCCAAATGAATCCAACAACAACAACAAAACACGACTGTACTCCCTCAATTATTTGGGGAAATTTATGTATAGCAGAAACATCTGCGAACAAAAAATACAACAAAGTTAACATGTAAACAAAAACCATGCATAATTTATTACGTGATCTACCGATTTTTGCTCATCTACATTAATATTGTACATGTTGTCTTGTGCAGACTGTAAGCAATCATTAGCACCAGTTCTTTTTATGGATGGGAATAAAAAATGAGGGGTGGGGGTATTGAAATAGAATAGGGCAAGAGAAAGGCATATTCTTTTTCTTTTCCACTCATGAAAAGTCTTGCAAGAAAGTCTTAATTATTGTTAATGTATTTAGTACAAATTTGGTGGTTTTTCTCTGGGCTATAGACTAGTCAACTCTGGACTGTCGGACTTCTTTTGGTTTGTAATTTGATATATGACAAGATATAGGCTGACACATCTATGATATTGTGTTACCTATACATTACACAGATTGTATGGCCTGATGACTCCATTACTGGCCAGCCAACTGTTGTACATTATGGTTTTATTTACCCAAAAGTTTGTAGACTTCTCGGTGTAATTCGATAGCCGATAGTTAGAACGTGTATTTTTAACACTATCTGTCAAACTTGAGCTGTCAAAAAAAAAATCTTGACAGAATGTTTGTGTTATTGACCCTAGTTAAATCTAGAAATTAATTGCCAAACTGACCTATAATATTTCGCATCATTTAAACCTTGTGTCTTCTGATTGGTCGATACAAAATCAAACTTAATTTGAAACCAACGCCTACCTTAAATCATTTAGGCACATACAATAAAAGCTAAACAAGTCCGAGTTAAAACATGATTTCATGGCAGATTTTCATATTAAATCTAGCTGCCATATTATTTACAGTAATACACCAGACTAGACGAGCGTAATTAAATTTAGACCAAACCAAACAAGCCGAATTAAATAATAATCACACACTTCAACTGCTTTTCAAACAATTTCTCCATCCTGCAGACTTGCATAACCTTGTACTAACTATGTAAAATCTTTTGTTACCCTCAGTCTGCTATAAGGATCATTTTGCCTTTGAGACAAGTGAAGATCATGAGACAAGTGAAGATCAGGAGACAAGTGAAGATCAGGAGACACGTGAAGAGCATGAGACAAGTGAAGAGCATGAGACAAGTGAAGATCACGAGACAAGTGAAGAGCATGATCCGCCTTAACATCCATGCAATCTGATCATGATCTACACTGTTCACTATTCGGTCAATATTTTTTTTACAGAGAACACCCCTTTAATCAAATAATTGTATGACCCAATTTGAAAGATGGGCGAGTCCATTTCTGAAGCTAAGCAGGGTAATGGTCAAAGCTGCGTGAATTTTTGCACTGTTGTTTACTTACCCACATGTTTTATGCCTTGAACATCTCTGAAGAGGTATAGCTTTGATATTTTCTTTGGAGATAACGATGAGTTTTTCTGCATTTCCTCCGCGGTAATATATCTTCATCTCTTTAACTGGTTCATTCAGACCTAAAACTTGTATGTCTTCTATCACTGAACTTTCTATAGGTCCGTCATGTCCCTTGTTGACTGACTTCAACACACGACCATCAGCTGTTCAAAAAGAAATGCAATGTTACATATCAAAATTGAAAGACATAAACTGATAAAAGAGTCCACTGTGAAAAATGAAAGTTAACTTTGATTTAAATGTATAAAGCAAATCATCTTCCGTCGGAGAGCTGAAGACCTCAATATGTCTCAGGGAAAGAAAATCTCACTAAAAATCTCAAAATCTCAAACTGAGATTCCTGTCACGTCTGTTAATACTCTGTTGCTGTTGTTGACTGTTTCTTTTATTCAAGTTTGATACTGTTTCTAAAATGTTACTAAGATAAGAGCTCATACTACATAAAGTGACAGTATCTTTAACGGTTTTAAAATTTGATTCTTAACGTTCGTAATAAATATTCATATTTCAACATTATAAATTCAGGCATGCAATCTCTTTATGAAATATGAGGGAAAGAAGTTATTTATGGGGGATTCATTAAAACCTGTAACCTTGCACAATCTGTAAGGATCTTTTATGGTTTCTTTCTAAATTTATAGTCTAGGAATATTATCTCTAAGGAAGTCCTTAAAGCTACATAATAACAAAAATCACTACTTTTGCTTCTTTTTTGTATTTTCTGAACTTTTCTGTATTTGCTGAATGTTTTAAAAATCCTTACACTCCATTTTCGTCATTCTTTGGGTTTGGATATTGCCTTTCATTGTTCAAAAGCTACATATAACTAAGATCACTCCTTTTCCTTCTTTTTTGTATTTTTTTAACTTTTCTGTATTTTCTGAAATACAGTCCTTGTCAATTATCCTTTGTTTGGATATTGCCTTTTATTGTTCATTAACCGAATAGCAAATACTGCAGATCATGATTATACCGCACTGGTTGCATCGATTGCTGTGAGGACAAGGTTTAAACATCATTGTCTTATTCATTTATACAACTACTTATTTCAACTAAAGCATTTCACAAGAAGTTTTTCAAGGCGTTATCAAGTAACTTGTAGTTCAAAACCAATTTTTCTGGATATGACATCATAAAACCAGTGAATAAAATGATTGTTATATATCCAGGTGTGCTTTGTATATATTAATATAACTGAAAATATATCTGGGTACTTTTTTGCCTAAATATACTGTTACACCGATTATAGAAACCAGTTTACTTTGAAATTCAATCACATTAAATGCCACCTTGTAGATGGTAGAAACCGACATTGTAGATACATAAAAATAAGCAAGATAACCAAAACTCAAAAACTGTGATGCATTAAATCATCTTAAATTATCAATATAGAATAAAAATGATGATGACAAGATTCTATCTGTAGTTGTCATAAAAATTAATGTTTCACTGCTAAGTTCATTTTTTGTGTAATATAGTTTACTATCTTTTCGGGCGTGAAACGTGATTCGGTAATTACTTTTTTTGAACCACAGGAAGAGTGCCAAGGATTTTTCCGCTACACTGTATCAAAATATGTTTTTTGTTGTCACAATAGAGGTTTTAGTTTATTTACTAATTTGAATAATTACAAAGTTTGAGAAATAACATGGCATAAGGGATCACCAGAAGAATTGTTCTTGAGAAAAAAACACTCATCCTTCAACAGTAAAAGATCACAACCCACATGTGGCATAGTGACTGTTAGTCCAACTCATGACTCAAGACGCCGTTACAAACTGTGTGTTCAGTTAAATGAAACAGGAAGTGTACAATTAACTTACTAGTTCCGACAAAAATGACATCGTAGTATGCTCTATCTGCAGCATAAACCTGCCAGTCGACTGCTATTGCAGAGAATCTTCCCCTGAAACAGAGAAGAGAATATAATGTCAGTAATACAACATAACTGTAGGGTCATTCTTCAGTCTGGTGCTGACACAAGATGGCAGCATTTATTCAAGACCAGAATAATAGTCTCCCCATTTCTGATGTTCAATGACTGCAACAAATTCTCTCTTGATCAATCATTTACTCACATATGACAAACCTCCACCCCCATCCCCTTCTTTTCTCTCATTTCTTCCCTCCTTTACTTCTTAACAGCAGTAGATGTACCATGGTATAGTGGCAGAGCATGAATCCTGTCAGCCGCTTTTGACTGGATCCACATCCATCACAATCCCTATTTTCGACACGAGCACTTAACAAAACTCGGGCACAAGCACTTACCAAAACTTGTTCATATAAGTTGCAAGAACTTGTTCTATCAATTGATTTGAAATAGATAAGTTTACATCAACTGAGTGCACTCTTAAAATACAGCTGATAAAGAAAGATAGAGTGGTTATATCTCACGGCTGCAAGCAGTACCAATCAGACAGGCTAATGTTGGGCTGTAATGTTAGAGACTATAACCTCTAACTCAATCAGACGTGTAATGAGTAAAACACAAGTCTCACTGTCATACCACGGTAAATTCTTGTGCATCCGAGGCTGATATTAACGCTAAAATCAGATGCTTTGGTAACAGGATTAGTGCAACGCCTAGACAGAGCATCTGTCTGTCAAAACGAGACACGTTTCCCGAGACTGACTTGTTTTCCCCGAGACTGACGGAGAGATACTGCTTACACAGTCATCATTCACGTATTTGTAAACACTGTGCCAACATGTCATAGTTGGCTCTGTACTAACAAGACAGAAGAAAAATGATCATTTGTTTGTGTAAGCATCTTTTAGCTTTGTACTTCAGGCCAATTGTTTCAGAAAACACCATTGAAATTGTGCCATCTCATCACTTTTTACTGTTACCTTGGTCAGGGATAGAATGACCTCTTTGCATTCATGCTTTCTTGTTTAGGGTTTCAATTACAAAAGTACTGATACTACATGTCACAATAAAACTTAGTATAGACAAAACATCAGTATCTATGGAGCACACAGGTCAAGTGAAATAGGAGTTATCTACCTTTATCTCAGCTAAAACGCCCCACTTATGAAGTGCCATCAAGACTGGAAAATCCATTTGAATGCAGGCATTCATTTTGCAATTTTCTTTTTTTTTTTTATCTCAAGTACATTACACTCATATTTCTCTATCATCATTCATCTTATTACCTGGCCATGAACCACAGCTTTGTTTTTTCCATACATTGGTAGAACCATGCACTATTGTTATCTGAACTCAGGTCCGATAAGCCAGCCCATACTTCACACTTTATTTACCTGCCAGAGTCTTTAATCGACATCAACATACATCTGTTGTAGTTTATATACATTGAAATAATGGGACCTGTGTGGCACCTCGTGTCTTAAGTAATTATTCCTAATGAGACGCCAGCTTCTGGGGTAACCATGATGCAAGTGCAGTAACAGAAATAGAATTAGCAGCAGTGGGAGATTATCCCTCGACTTTCGGAGGTTAATTTGCGTACCTGAATACACAGAGATAATCCACAGGAGTTAATCTATAAAACAACTACAACTGTTCAAGCAGAAATGCAACATCTGATGGGTATAAACAAGTAATCTGTATGCAAGACAGAACACTGCAATCCCTGCCAACACCGGAATTTTTTCCAGTTCAATTCAAGAGTGTTTTGGTTTCCATGCATTCCAGATTGATTCCCAATTCTGTTTGAACTGTTTTCATTGTCTTTGTTTTTTCACAGCTGAATTTTTCTTTTTAGTTATCTTTAGATTGATTATTAAGAACCGCAGTTGTTGTCTGGGGGGGGGGGGCGGGGGCAGGGGCGGGGGCAGGAAGTTTACCTAGCCAGATCCTACAGTCAGGGTAGCTAAGGACTTGAACCTGTGTCCCTCAATAAGTGAGATAGATGGTACAGTGTTACATGTAACAACCAGTATACCGTTTGACTACAGACGCGTCCTGGAGGCATTGGCTGGCTGACTGATACACATACTGCTTTGTTTTTGTTATTCTGTGTCAGTGCAATGATTTAATTTATATAAAAGTTCCTTTTTCAGGGCAATAATATTATACAATACACTGTCATGTTAAATTACTATTTCTAACCCTTTGAATTCTATTAAATTCAGTCTTCAATTTCTGCAATTACTTTCAAAGAAATTGCTTTTTTCACCTTGCAAAAAAATTGTTTGTACGATCAAGCGATATCACTACACTAATATATCTCAATAATTGAAAAATAATTGCATTTTATTCCTACAGTATTATTGGAAAGCATAAGTCTCCTTCAAACAACCTTTTAGTAAATTGACATTTTAAGCTAGCTTGATTAAATTATATCTAGAATTCTTATATACAACTATGATTTTCTCTCTCTCAGAAAATCCAGTTTGCATGGAAACAGGCGGTATCAAAGTACATAAGGTTTCTTTTGTCACAGTTACCGAGTTTTATTTACATTGCTTTGACATATTAAAAGACTCTAACAATTTCACCTCTTTTTCATATATCTGCTATCTTGAAGAAATTTAAACTCTTGACACCTGTGATGGGGCTGTTATGCTTGAAGGTTGCAGAAAGTCAAAAACATCATAAACTGTCGAGATTTGATAAACATTTGCCAGCTATTGATGGTAAATATCACAAAGTTTGATTTTTATGGAGCAGTAAATCTACAGTAATTTTAACTACCCCATTAAAAAGATTACCAGTCATAGCTACTAATATATTTTTAATGACTGTATAGTTACTGCTTTAGAAGTGTGACAACATTTATTCACTTTTCAACTTGTGGACAAAAAAAAAATACATTTTCTGAGCTGACGCCCTTTCTTTAAAAGTGGAATATTAAAGTTTAACAAACATAACCTGTTACAAATCTTGTCTACTTGTTTAAGTTATCCTAAACTTTTAAAAGAATCTATTTTCATGTATACTAAGGCAGTCAGTTCACTAAAGATAACTGTTTAACTTCTGAGCAGGAAGTTGTTTTCTTAGCACTTTCTGAACTTTTTACGCACTGCAAATTTCAAAACAAACCTACGGTAGCTGTACAAAGTGGGTGCATGTGTTCAGTGTGTGTATTGATCCCTATTAAGGTATGTTAAGCCTAGAAATTACATTCCAGAAAAATTAATATTTAACAGGAGTGTTACTTCAATGAAAAATTTCCATAGCATGACATTATTATTAAGATTAACACATCTGTTTCAGTTTCAATGTAAATTTTTGTCCAGAAACAGTTTTGTGTGACATCATCTGTGCGAACTTTTATACACATGATGTCATGTGTCGCTGCAAAAGCTAGCTCAATGGCAAGGAAGTACAAGTGCTGTATAATAGCTACTATGTCTGTTACATACACCACCTCCTTATTTGAATTGATTCTCTAATCTTGGAAGTATGAATGTCTGTGGGACGTTCTAACGTATGAATGTCTGTGTGACGCTCTAACGTTTGAATGTCTGTGGGACATTCTAAAGTATGGATGTCTGTGGGTCAATCTAGCATATGAATGTCTGTGGGACCTTCTAACGATATTATCACAAGTTCAACTGACTAAATTAAAAATCTTTTTGTACTCAAATATACCATCCTCTTCCCTTAAAACTTCTGGATGTTAATGGCAAGCCTACTGAAATATTTACAACTTCCGGAGTAAAGAATAATTAACTTGTGTAATGTTTTTGTGACTTACATCTGGTTCACAATAAAATCATTATATGCAAAAAATGTTGACCTCATTTTTTCTGTTTTTTTTTTCTGTGGTAGATCTAGTCCCAAATTAGTAAGGACATATAAATGTACTATGCGACAGTCGTACATTAAGTACAAAATACTGGTGGTTCACCATTAATTATGAAATACTTTTTTCAGTGTTCCTCTACGACCTTATGGTTGCTTCTTTTCCTTTTCAAGCAGTGAGTAAGACTCTTCAGTCTCAATGTCGTATGACACTTGACATATAGCATGTCACATATATTACCTTGACAACTGGTTACCATGGTGACCCAGTCCATTAATTCTTTCCCTGCTTAAAAACGTTACATTTCTATCCTCTAACATATACTGAAACTGAGAAATTCTGGTTTAAAGTTTAGCAACTTGTCATTAATATTGTAGGGCAAAAAAAACCAGAACGAAACCAAACATTTATATCACTTCAACCTATCCCTCTTAATACTGCAAACAATAAGATGTTCATTGCAGTATTTACACATCAGTTTGATTCATAAACTTTACAACACTAGGACGGCTATAGTTTTTAGTGACTTTACGAACCAAATGGCTGTGAGACATAAGACATGTCGCGCCGATTAATAATTCATGAGGGTTTTATTTATCACTTTAAACTCAGGGGTAGGGCGTCCTTTACGTCAGCTCAGCCAAAAAGTAATTTATCTACAAAACAAAAACATCTTAAGAAAATGTGTTTTAAAGCATTTTAATGCATTTATGCTTTAACAAAATCTAATTTTTTTGTGCGCATTTCAGAAAAATTGTCTCAAATAACCTTCGTATATAGGAAAGGTCTTTAATTTATGTGACACTTGATACCTTCATATATAAAAGATATACTACGTTATTAGAATTATATGCATATTATCTATATTGATTGCCCTCCCCTTTCTTAAAATGTTTCTTAAAAAGGCCATAATTTATTCTTATTGAAATAGAGTTTACAGCTTAGGTTAATTGGGGAATTTTTTCATTTTACACGTTTGTATTCCTTCTCAATTCCTCTCATACAAAACCAGTCTAATGGTACAAAAATCAACATCGTAGTTTCATTAAAAATTCATAGCTGACCATTTGACACTTATCCATACGTCTAAGTCTATCTTTCCTAGGCAATTTAAGTGACAATTCAGATATTGTATTCACAGTAAAGTCTGAATCGAGCACATCATATAACAAATATGGTGATCTCACACAGTCTGGTTAGTAATCGAGAATCTTTTTTTTGCCAAGTAAATTAGTTTTTATGTTAGTTAAAGACAGTATATGTATAAACAAACAATAGTTTCTATGTTAGTTAACAATAGTATATGTATAAACAAACGATGACTTTCTTGATTTGAGTGATATACTCACTTTGCCATGGTCTGCATTAGAACAGGAGCACCACCACTCGCACCGATTGCTGTATCCATGAGGGGATGATCAAATATAAACTTTAAAGCATCGTTTGTAAGAGACTTGCTGTCACTGATGCAGGAGCTTGCTGGATGCGGTGTCGGTGTCTTGTCAAGCGGGATGCTTAACCAATTTGACTTTGCAGAGTCTTGACCTTTGAACTTTCCTTGAAATGCTGCTTCGATATCGTCATACGTAAAAGCGCAAACAGCCGATCCTTCTATGCTATTGTCTGGTGTATTAAAAACTCCATAAAACATCTGCGTTCTGTTTTTATTATCTCTTGTCGGCATGTAATTCCCCGAATTAAAGTCTGAAGTCGATTCTAAAATACAGAACATAAAGTATAAACTTAATGTTAATTCAGTACCAAATTTCTCTGCTTTGGCTGCAGATGCAAACAGTGAAAAAAAAACAAATCGGCAGGAAAAGAGATGACATGCCAGCAAAACAAATATTGTATTTATTCAAGAAATTTACCAGACCAGTTTGAGCCGACAGGTCTTACAAAAACAGCTACGGACAAAAACTGCACTTGATTTACTCCCTTTTCAGCCTCGTAACTCGGTTATAATGAAAACAAAACTTACGCAGTTCATCAAACGGAAAAGGCATATCTCCAGGAAAAGAGCAATTTAGTCGAGCCTTGAAAAACGACGTCCAAACTCTATCATTAAACTGGTCTCCCCTGTCGTTCTTGCATATTCGTGCAACACGGGAAAATGATGTCTGGAAAGAAAAGAAATTCATACATCTGAAAGAAAGTTTGAATCTTTAATGCACAGTGATAAAACACACTCCCTATGTCTTGTGGATCGCTGTGGAGCATTTTCAGTCAACAGTCTCTACAAATACACATTTGAAGTTGAAAATATTGAATATATTAGCAAAATAAATTCTGCAAGAATCAAGACAGAACTAATTTCAATTAATTTGGTTCTCATGTAAATGAGCTTCAGCAGCTGGTATTGCTATATGCTGAGAAATTGGCAAAACTTCCGACTAAAGAACTTGCAGTAAATTTTCTCTTATATCTATAGCTAGACTTTCCGATAGATAAAATCTATCAGCACATATAATCTCTATACTAACAAATCCTTTCAACAAGCTATGTTTTATTTTGTGCCGTTTCTTCCTCTTCTAGATAATTTCTGTATCTGTTTTCTAAATGATTATCTTTTCCCTTATCTTTAGGCATCAAACAAACCAGTCTAGAGGAGTTATTACAGTTTTCCTTATCTCCCTTTTTTATACCATGGTTCCTGTTTTCTTCGGCCAGTTTGTAAATAGTCCTTAAATCTGTTTTCATCTCTAACTTCCTGTTGTATTTTTCTTCTAAGAAAGACTTCAAGGTATGGACTCAGTTCCCTCTCCCCCACCCGCAAGTAGACTATGGATAGCTGGCAAATCACGGTCTACAAAGTCTACCATCCAGTTTCTCAATTCTCATCACACACCCATATAAACAATAAATGGTAGGTCCCACTAAACTCAATTATGGGCAAGTCCAATTGCGAAAAAATTTTGCCCAGGGTGAGGGGGGGTGGGGCATAGCATGACTGAATATTATTCTGTAACACTAAGTAGGCTTGTTCTTTCATTTTCATACTCAGTTGTGAATCTCAAAACTCTATGGAATACTGGATCACAGTTTCCTGATCAGAATATCAATGTTATCACTATATGAGAAATTAGAAATGCAGATTTTGACGGAAACTTGATCAATGACAGACTTGTAATGTATTCACATTTTACCAGGACTTTTTCTTCTTTGGAATGGTTAACCAAACCCATCCTTTAAAACCAATGTCAAAACAACCTTATATGCATAAATTATAACAAATTTCAAGTTAATACATATTAAAATTATTTCTTAAAACTATTTTTCATTTTACTTAAAAAAATGTCATGGTATACCACAAGCAATAGATAAATTTAATATTAAACAAAGCATGTCATGCTTTCACTTCATACAAATGTGAAATTTATGTAAAACATCTTCAGATATTCAGTATCTATTCAAAATCAACATTTTTTTATACCTAATGTGAATTTTAGCATTAAGGAATTGGGTTAAAAACTTATATTTTACAGTAAGCCTCCAGACTTAATAATCTAGGTCACAGTGATAACTGGAGTAAGTTTAATGGTGACAATATGGTGCAAATTTTGCTAACTGACCAAGAATCATTAGCGTGTTTTTTCAGTCCATTTGAAATGATACCCTGCTGGTGGCAAGTGTTTCTGCCTTTGCAATCCATGCAGTCTGATCATGATCTGCACTGTTTGCTTTTTAGTCAGTTAATTTTCTGTGAGCACAATTTTGAAATCTCCATATTAAAAGATGATCAAGCTGATTCCATGATGCTGTTTGGCCCATTAAATGCAGGAAATGGACAAGTGTTTTTACTTCAATCACTGATGAACAAAAATTCTTCAACGTTTCCATTACCATTTCAATCTCATTTACTACAGCGCAGTTTGTGTATGGTAAACAAACCTTGTTTTTCTGTCCTGTATTTATACCCTTTTCGAGCTTTTGATATTAAATTATGAAAAAAAAAAATTGTTTTTCAAACTGAGAAAAAGATTAATATGTCATTCAGTTTGTCGGTGGGTAATGCATGCTGAGACATAATAAACGTGTACTAACCTTGCCACAGTTAATGTTTTCAACAGCATTCTCTCTAAGGAAGAAGTATATCTTGTCGTTTATATCAAAAGTGCTCACAAAGTTTGGATCTGAAATAAACGAAACAAACACCATTTAATGTTTATACTATTATCTTTACTATACCCCAAGCTTGACTTGTTCCTAAGGTCATTTCTTGTTCCACGGAGAGGAAAATGTAACAGGTGTGGGGGGATTTTATTTTTGCTGATCATTAAACGCACGGATGAGTCCGAGTTTCATTACCTTCGTTGTCATACTGTACTGTATCTGGTTTTGCATTACTTATTTTTCACACAGCAAGAGTTGTTATTGCGCAATTCAATAGCGAGAGAAGAGACAATCTGAATTTTTGCTGACTAAAAGAAACCCCTTGATGATCTTTATATCGAGGAGTGGGGTAGGGGAATGACGAGGGGTTTTACATTACATAATATATCGCAACATTGAAACATCTCTATCTAAGGCCGTTCACTCAAAAATAGTTCTTAAAAAGGAATGTACATCCATATTCATACACTTTGGTAAAGAATTGCACAATAAGGCCAACTTATGCTCAAGTATTCCATTCAATGAATGAAAACCCCTTTTCAGTCTAAGAGCTCCTTTTTTTTGGCTTGACTATACAACATGAAATGTGGTGGGTTTTTTGGGGTACTGTACAAGTCCTAGAACTAATGCGCACAATTTATCCCCTTGGTAAAAACTACAGAATATAACTTACACAAGTTATATGAGACAATCAAGTTTCAAAAAAATTATTTTTTTTAATTTCAAAATTTTATGGCAGGTGATATCTTAGTGTCAACTGACCTTTTTTTAATTTTTATTTTTTTTTGGTAACTACGTCTTACAGTTGCTTCCGCATTTTTTATGCCATTCTGTAATTTTAGTAATTGTTTGGAAATAAAAACAAGAAACTACAAGGTTATTATGTAAATGACAGTATCAGATGCTTATGCTAAGCTCTACCGGAACATATACACTGTTAAAAACATCCTGTCAAAAACTAACAAAGGATATTCAAGAACTATCATTTCTTAGTTTTTCAAATAACTAAATAAAACATATCTACGGAATGAAATACGTGGAACAAACAGTTGTAGTCAAAGATTGTGACTTACGATGTAAACTTTAATTAATGGCCACAAAAAATAACCTGAAATCCACGGTAACGAAGCTGTCTTTACGCGATTACCTAAAAGGAAGTCCTTTGTCACAAAGTGAAAGAAACGTCACCATATTTTGATTGCAGAGTTCACGGTGAAATCATTTGTTCAGATGTATCTAAGAAGTCCCGCCAGTAAACACGACTGTGCCAAGTTTTAGAAAACCAATGTAATAATTCAAAACTCGACAACAATGTAATACAATGGATAGTAAGTAAAACTAGTGGATTAATACCCCCAAAGGATGCTTTTAAACTGAAGAAGTTCGTAGTACATAATACCTTGCAAACAAACTAAAAAGAGATATGTTCTTAGCAGTTCCTCTCTTGTGCTGACCATTGTTGAAGGTATTGAATTCCAACTTGTAGTTTTCAAAAAGCTCCTTACAGGGAAAAGTAACAAAGGGCAATAACCCTGTAATTGTCAAGATGGGTTATGGTACTGTGCACTGCACTCCCTCTCACTGTGTTGACCATTGTATGAAGTTGTATGAATTCCAACCAGAAGTTTTCAAGTTATGCCCGGACAAGGAAAAGTAACAAAGGGTAATAACTCTGTAATGAGTCAAGATGGAGTTATGGTTCCGTGCACTGCACTTCCTCTAAATGTCTTGACCATTGTATGAGGTTGTACTGAATTCCAACTAGTAGTTTTCAAGTTTGCTTCGGACAAGGAAAAGTAACAAAGGGCAATAACTCAGTAAATACTCAAGATAGAGTTATAGTTCTTGTACACTGCACTTCCTCTCAATGTGCTGATCATTGTATGAAGTGTTTGAATTCCAACTAGTAGTTTTCAAGTTATGCTCCGGACAAGGAAAAGTAACAAAGGGCAATAACTCTGTAATTAGTCAAGATGGAGTTATAGTTCTTGTGCACTGAACTTCCTCTCAATGTGCTTGACCATTGTATGAAGTTGTATTGAATTCCAACCAGTAGTTTTCAAGTTATGCTCCGGACAAGGAAAAAGTAACAAAGGGCAATAACTCAGTAATTAGTCAAGATGGAGTTATAGTTCTTGTGCACTGCACTTCCTCTCAATGTGCTTGACCATTGTATGAAGTTGTATTGAATTCCAACTGTAGTTTTCAAGTTATGCTCCGGACAAGGAAAAGTAACAAAGGGCAATAACTCTGTAATTAGTCAAGATGGAGTTATAGTTCTTGTGCCTGCACTTCCTCTCAATGTGCTTGACCATTGTATGAAGTTGTATTGAATTCCAACTAGTAGTTTTCAAGTTATGCTCCGGACAAGGAAAATGCAACAGACCGCCCGACCGACCGACCGACCGACCGACCGACCGACCGACCGACCGACCGACCGACCGACCGACCGACCGACCGACCGACCGACCGACCGACCAACCACCGGGTGACTCCTATATACCCCCCTAAACTTCGTTTTGGGGGTATAACTATCCTCACCAATTGAACAGCCCAATGCAAACTCAAAGTATATCCTATGTATTGAAAATAGAATTGTAAGTTGCAAAATGTAAAGATTTCCACCAGGAACTCTACTTTTAAGATCAGTTCTATTGATACTTGTTTCAGGGGGAAAACCTGCTTTTAACTTACTTCTCACAGCACCGTATTTACTGAGCCGTTGAGGATGGAGAAGAGGGGATATCTTAAGTACTTTTCAGCCAAACTCAAGTCGTATAGCAAGGGAGATAACTTACTACTTAGCATGTTGGACTCGTGCTGTTTGGTGCGCAGTATCACCTGACCGTTGGTTATCTGCTGATTCTGACTGACCATGATCAGTGGGTCTCGCGCCTGCCAGTCCGCCACTGTCCCCGAGTAAAGCTTCTCGTCTGTAAAGCAAGAAAACAACAATCAAGATCTGACGGATGCATGTATTGTGTAACGTAAACTGTACGGTCTGAAAGAATTGCAGAATTTCGAAAGCACCAGAAAACCTTTGCGGCCAAATTCTTTCCTGTGAATGCTCCGATGCCGTAAAGAAATAACTGACTTTATGCTGAATAAAGCAATTTATTGAGGCTCTGAATGCAGCTTTTATGGCTTTTCTACACTATTAAACAGTGCACAATTACAGTGTCAAATTAAGGAAAGTTTTACTATAGTCTTATTTACAATGCGTAGATAATTATACCATAATTGCTACTAAGACTTTTTCCAGTCAGAAGATCACAAAATGTGTCTACCGACAGCAGACGAGACCTACTTTGCAATGTACAGTAACACTTTAGATCAGGTAAATCTGACACTTTAATACAAGGACTGATTTATTCCCCACTTCTTAAATGTTAACAACTATACACAAAACTCATAAATTAAAAAATACAACTTCTACTCTAAAAGGTATGGTCGGGCAATGACACAGCCCTGCCAGTATACACTGCCTGGTAGTTTTCCATGCTATTCAAGATTCATGATTTTAATTCCTATCTTTCAGTGTTGTTTTATTGCACATGCATGTACAAATTTGATTAAGACCAAGTCAATGCCAAGCACTATATTTTTCTATCTTGTATTTCGTTCTATTTTTATGTACTTGTTCAATAAAGCCATAACCCTCTTTACTGTACTGCAACTTCTATTTACTAAAGCACAATTTAAAGCCATTAAAAGACATATAGTGATTTCAAACACTTTTCACACCTGAAGCTTTTTATATTCTGCAATTTTTTCATCATTATCTAATTTATTTACCCCCCAAAAAATCAAGGTTTTACAAAATGAGTGCACCCCTGCAATTTTTTCATCATTATCTAATTTATTTACCCCCCAAAAAATCAAGGTTTTACAAAATGAGTGCACCCCTGCCACAGTTGTCTGTATTCCACAATTACATTTCACTATCATGAAATGACTGGTAGATCTATATCTACACACTAATCGAGACCATGTTTTACACTCCCTTGATAATAAGAAAAGGCGTCTTTTAAGCCCAAATTGACCAAATTAGCAATACTTAGAGTGACAATCACTGCGAGAAATAGCTCTTTATTCGCCCCTTTTGGCATTTACAGCAATTTCATTAATCAAAATGGATCACATTTCCCCCTGAACAGTGGATTTTAGCAATAAATAAAGTCAACTAATTGGTAAATCGGAACTAAATTATGCTCAATGGTAACTTAATTTTGCCAAATTGGGGTCAACAAATTGTTGGTGATAGTCCCTCCACGATGATTTCATCCACCATGAGAAACTGACCATATTAATCTGTAGATCATATAAAACAGAAGTAATCCATCATACTTCACTTGTCAGATGATGCATCAAACCCAGCAATACCTGACATATATAATACAGTTTTCACAGCTGTTGCCCTTTTTTTTGTTTTGTTTTACAATTTGACAAATAAAATGCCATAGTACTCTAGATATTTAATACCACTGGATTTTAACATTATTCACAATTTTGGCTTTGATACATGTGGTCATTGCAAAATGACCCATGAATATATTTTGGGAACACACCAGTATGAGAAATATTTAGGGTACAAAATGAGCACAAGAAATATTACCTACACAAAGACAATGAAAATTGTATACTTTTATTCACTAACTACCCTAAGTATAAACAATGACATTTCCGACTGCATTAATCAATAGTAGCAACCTAAATTCATACCCCATGACCTTGGCTAGACAGCACTGGTCAATTCATAATCACTTTAATCATTGAAGGTCATTTCACACAGTCTGCCATTGATTCAAATTTAATAACAATCAACTCTACTGTAAACTAACAGCTTAAAATACCATTAATCATCTTCTAACACAGGCCATATCTTCACTCCATCAAATCAAAGGAAAATAAAAGACCCCAGGGGTTAAGTTACATGCTGATAGGTAGAACGCCTTTAACATTTGGTTATCTCCCCTTGATGTCTCAAATGATCTCCCCTAGGTCAAGAAGTCGTCAATCATTTAAAAGTGATATAAAATGATAATGTTTTTTATGAATGAGTTCTGATCTCTCTATAAAGATGCATGAAGATCATATTATATTACCTAGGCCCTAGGTGGTGTTATTACCCACAATTCATGTTTACCTCCAGACCTTATATTTCTCCAAAATAGGCTCAGAAATGAACCAGTATATGAAATCATTAAAAGTGTGACACACAAAATATAGACCTATTATAATTCTGTGAATGTTATCTTTAGCAAATACACTGCTTCATTAACCTACATACCCAGTTTCCTTTCTTCTTACGTAAAAAAATGACAAAAACCTGTCTGTCACCCGGCTGGAAACATTATAATTAAGTTATACCAAACAGCAAAAACTACACCATTACCTGAAATAACATGATGTAAGCGACAGGCTCCTGTTAACGGTGATAGACAATGAAGAAAGTCTTCCAATACACTTATTTCACGATTTTTGAGCCTTTGTGTAAACTTTTGAAAGTGGAGAAAAATAAAATTCTTCATTTCCTGTTTTTCTTACCTTAAAATTTCCTCTTGCTGTCAAATTTTGACATTTACTTACGATAATACTGACATGCGTAGTGAAATTTTACAACATTTTGTCGGTACATACTCATAACCTAACCTTTAAATAGGATGACCCTAATTATATTACATGCATTATAATCATTAACAGTTTATTCTTTAATTGGTATATTTCATGTATCAATGCTTTAAACACACTGGTAATTAACAGAAATCAAATTAATAAATGCATGCATGTCTGAGTGCAGATGCTCGCATTTCCTGGTCGTGCTTTCCTGTGTGTATTTATTTATTTTAAAGGTATTCTTTTTTTCAGGTGAAACTATGTTTTAAAACAGATGTTGGCAAGTGGACTGTCAGAATTTTAACATGTCATTTTTGCCATGCAGACATTGTGGGAATTCCAACGTTTAGTGTAAGACAAAAGTGCACAGTTCTCCACCCATGTTAAACATACGTTTTTAGCGTAACTTGCACACTCTGATGCGTTTTGGACAAAAAAGCTTCAAACATATCAACTGCTTTTAACCAATTACGAATTACATGCAATGTTGAACCAATGTGTAAGAATGTTGCACGGAACGCCAACGCCATGTTGATATATACACTTGTATCTTCTGCATGACAAATTCAAAATAATTGTTGCGAAAAATATTTAAGTGTTGTGAAAACATTCATTTCTATAAACCATAAACAGTTATACGCCTACGAACATTACCAATTGCTGACTTAGGTAACGGCAGAAACTGAAAATCTTCAGATTGTCACAAAATTTATGCAACTTATTTTCTAATTTTTCAACTAATAAGGGATACACAAAATTACATTTGTTCAGACTTTAGTCCGTCTGAAACTGTTACAAACTGGTAGAAAGTTTATAGTTATTTACAACAAACTGTAATGTATGTACATTGATATAGATCTGTGGTTATTTGCTAATTAAAACTTCTCATTATTACCGCAATAAAAGATGACTGTTTGATTGTACACAAATTATTGACAATATTGACATGTACAATTTGAAGACGTATCAAGCAGACGCGATTGACATTTATGTATCAGAAGTCACGTCATATGTCAGACTAGTTTACACCTACTCTATTACCACAAGTCAATCGTTGACTTCTTAACTTGCTACAACACTTTCTGTTCAATTCGTCTTTAATTTGTCTCAGATACAATGATATCTTGCAAAGATCGGCGACAGAAATCTTAAAATAACTCAGGTATTCAAAGCTTCTGTTGCCAGGAGTAAAAACAACATCTCAAATAACAAAATATTCTACAGTTGGCACGAAAAGTTGCCAATAATTACTTAAAATGGTAATTGTATTCCATTTAAGGAAGCCATTTCAATTGCCATGAGTTCCATTTTTTTTCTATCACTTTTATGGTTCTCTGAAGGAATTGCGAGAAAACTTGGTGCAGTTCAATCAATTAGAATCCAGTTACAAAGTATATTCAAAACAGAAATATTCTCCTCTTAATTTATGTATATGTGAAACAATCATTATCAGTTACAATAGTAATTTGCATATTTTTTTTTTTTACCCAATGGGCAAATGAAAAGATCTTCAAAACAGTAACCAATGGGTTTGATATATGAAATATTATTCAGTAGTGGCTAAACTTTATCTAAGACATTACTCTTGGCGACTCCGATCACATGATCACTTATACTGGTGCTCAGCTGAGGTTTGAACCTGTACCTTTATGCTTTTTCTTCAACCCTTATTATGTCACAGTTTTTTTTTTATAATCAGCATCAACAAAGTTACAGACAACTAATTTGACAACCAGTTTACTTGTATTTTTAATGATTTGTTGAAATTTCAGTACTTAAATTATTCATTGACTTAGAAACAAGCTCTAAATTCAGCACAAGCAATTTAATTTAAACCTTCTTATTTACAACAGGTTGTTTTTGATGCATTTATCAGAAACATTTATTTTCTAATATATCTAAAATCTAGTGAAGTAAAAAACTGTAATGGTGCTATTTAAATGTCATTAATTTTATCACAATTTCACTGATTTTATACATCAAGATAGGTGCAGGCATAAATTTTACACAGCATGAAAATAAAACTAAGTAGTAATGATTATATATTAAAACTTCTAACAGTGCAATCTACTTAAGTTTCCAGAGAGTGACTGATAAATCAATGGAGTTATTTTCTTTTGTTTTGTAACATTGCGGTCAATTTATGACCATTGTGGCTAGTTTCAGCCTCCTGGGCATCAAAGTGTACCTTGATCACCATAGATCAGATTTTATATATCGTAATTATAAAATTATTGACAAGCGTAACATGAAATTTGTTCTAACATAAAAAACCGACATCAATCCATATTGCCAGGGGACGTTAAGTGTCTTCTGCTACATATATATGACAGGCGGTCGCACTTTGTTACCAGCAACAGACTGGTCACTTTGTATTGAACATGACATTGATTACAAAGCAATCTTTTGATGTGTCTATTTTGACCAGTAGGACATAAAATCATATTATGGACCTATTATCACTTAATAAACACTTATGAATATATAAGGACCATTATCAGACAAACACTTATGAATATATAAGGACCATTATCAGACAAATGGAGGATGTACAATCAATACCCTATCTTGTTGAGACCTTGCCTGCAATAACCCGTATCTAAATCTTCACTGACACAGTAATTTGTGAATTACCAAGGCTTCCTTCTAACTTTCAAGGCCTAATTTAACACTGTTAGAAACCTATATAACTGGTAACACTACAACTTAACCCATAGCAACCAATCACAAGAACACTTCTTTCTTGCTGCGATGTATACTGAAACAGTTTTTTCTTTCTTTCATCCTTACCTGTAAATATAGCAGTAAAATTATGTTCTGGGTCATATGGGGCCATTCCCTGCCCTTTCTCAGTATGCTTGGATTCATACTCCGGAATCTGTACCTGAAAAACAATAAATGCTTAAATTTAGCGCAAGTCACAAACACAGACATGATTTTTTCTGAGTAAATTACATCAGTAATACAATTCATCACTTTTTTTCCAATAAAAGGATTTCAAATTACACCGAGTTCTTTCAATAACGAGTCGTTTGTCTCCAAAATGGCTGTTCCTAACAATTAAGAGCTCTTACTCACATTTAAGGATTCATGTTGGTGGCCCTTAAGTGTGAGCAGAAAAATCATCTTAGGCAGGAGAACGTAATTAAATTGGCGGCAATTCTAAGGCATGACTCGGAGAGAGTGTAATGAAATTTGCTTAAATTTTCTGGAAACATCGAGGAAAGAATTCTGTCTGAATGAATTCACTCCACATGATTTTTTTTCACGGTGATTAATAATCGATATTGCACGATGTCTCGATGTCTCTTGTTCATTTGGTGGCTACTTCCGTCACCCTGCCTCGCGAAAAATGATCAATAGGTTCATTAACAAACTCACTTGCTCCGTAATCGGCTTCAAAGACCTTCCCCATCGCACATGGAGATGTAGAACAAATGTAATTATTGTGAAAACAGTTTTCAACAACAATTAGTTAATTTTCTTGCAGGAAATTCACCCAGTCTGCATGCAATGGCTTACACTCAAAATCAATTCCAGATGCACTGATCATGAAAAATCAATTACTGTTTAACACTAGTTGGTAAATCACAGATTGATGATTGGGCATATTTTGTTTCTCAACAAAATCATTTTGAACTTCCAAAAAAATGTAAAAATTCTAATCCTTAACAATATTTTCAATTTAAATAAATGGTCCTTAAATAATTCAAAACTGGTGTCATACTCAAGTCTACTTTATTGTCCATGATATATACATGTATACCACAGCACTTGCTTAACATACAGATTTTGCTGTATAATCACTTTTTCAATCAGAGCAATACAGGAGTTTTTCTTAATATGGTATTGTGGTTCTGAAGCTGAGTGTAGCGTAAGTAATTATTTCTTTTAACATGTACAAAAAGAAAAATACGAGGGAGTTAGTAGTAACAGCAGCTCTCAGAAAAACTAAAACTGCCAGCCAAAAGCACTTTTAAGACATAATATTAATGACACATGCACAGCACAAAGAAAAAAATAAAATCCTGATGCATGCTTATAGCATCAAAAAAAAGGTCTCCATCTGGAACTTCAATATTTGATCGGCAACACTTTACTTGGAAATTTGTTTCTGCACAAAAAACCTTATCAAACTTATTAAAAAATTCCTGTTGACTTGAAAGAATGACCTTGACCTTAAACTGGAGAATAACCTTGAGCTTGAACTAATAATAACCTTGACCTTAAACTGAATAATAACCGGGACCTTGAATTGAGGCTGAAACATGGGTTCTGAAGATACTAAATATTTTCTACAAATTCTTCAGCTGCTCTCAAGATTTTAGACAGACACACGTTGCAGAAGATACAGAAATCTAGAGCAAACTTTATATAAATAGATGGTGATTAGGGGGATGT
Organism: Saxidomus purpurata; assembly: GCA_022818135.1. Taxonomy (NCBI): domain Eukaryota; kingdom Metazoa; phylum Mollusca; class Bivalvia; order Venerida; family Veneridae; genus Saxidomus; species Saxidomus purpurata. Next base: position 29,469,336 of record JAFMSR010000018.1, read on the forward strand.
CATGATTTTATTTTCACTTATATAAAGGTTTTACTGAGCCTTCTAGAGGAGGCATTAATAGATTCACCGAAGTCGTTTCAGAACTTATTAGTAATATATGAAGTAAAGCATACTGTAACAGACCCTGATAGTATCATTTTCAGTTATAAACAATCATTTTCTTGACTTTTATGATATGCAATTATTTTTATTAATTGCTTAAGGGGCAAGATACGTAAAGAACAAGTGTTAATGTTGCATTAATATACAGACGTTATTCTCAAGTATTATACTGCAGTACAAACAAACTTAACTCACACATTCTTGTCAGTATAGCCATTAAAAAGTACAGTAAAAATTGTTATAAACATATCATAGAAAGCTGGAAAACTGAGAACAAAATGTACTATACAACAAGCATTACTGTAAGACAGTATGTTGACAATGCTTGGAACTTTTAGTAGTCTTTTACCTCCGACTCTGACGATTCTTTGTCTTTCTACAAAATTTAGAAAGTTTTTTTATGTATGTGTATTATTCTCCGCATGTACTAAGCTAATAGTGCAGTATTTAAACCATTTAGATTTTTTTTTTTGAAGTTTAACTTTTAATAATGTTAACATAGTATGATTTACAGACAAGCATTTAGAATATCTTTGCTTCAATCTCAATACCCCTCAGATTGCTTACTAGCAAAAAAACTTGCAAAATGATACCACAGCACATTGTGCTGGACAAGAAGTATCTATAGGTCCTAGTTTACACCTATTGAATATAAACCAGAACATCGTCATAAAAGAGTCAAACATATTAATAAATCTTACTAAGTATACACATTGTTATAAAACTGCCTTTTGAAAAAACACGTTCATATTAACTTCCATAAAATTCAATTAATCAGGACTAAATTTCGAACCTGGTTTCAAAAACTTGGCTACTGTTCAACAGAACTTTTTATATTTGATTAAAGTTTGCTACCCCACCCTTAATATTTCTTGCTTTTCAGTTTTATTTATTGACTTTCATTTTTTAGAACTATATACTTATACTACAATACAATACATTATTATCTCGTCTTAATATAAAACTCTTTTAGGAACAACACAGATGTGAGGCTGTAGGTTTGTTTACTTTTTTCAGCCTTCCCATAGATTCTACATGCATATGTCTTTGAATAGTTTTTACTTTCCAAAAGGGGACAAATCAAGCAATACTGTTAACCTGGGATACGATCGTCAATTTTTACAGTTTGTCAATTAATGCTACATATACAAATCAGCCCACATACCCGTGGTATAAGCACATAATAATGTTAACCCCTTTACATTTAAAGCCTATGTTAGGAAATCCCATAAACCGTTGAAATCAGAAAGGTACATGAAGCTATATGCAAGTATTTGTTACAGCCCCTGAACCCCTTCATGTAGCCAGAAAACTGGTTTAACTTAGCGTACTTACAGGTCTGTTTGCTTCCTTGTACTCGTAGATACGACACTCGGGTTTGAGCGCATTTGTGCCACACACATACAGGTTTCCATTGTTCATCTTACCAAGGACTTGAATGAAGTTTTGACATTTACTCTGAAAAAAAAATGAAAAAACAACCATAGATATAAACAATTGATAACTCGCAAGAAATACACAGTTTTTACAGGAGCGCAGAATCATAAATTAGACCTTGCAGCACATAACACTAAAAGACCATATTTCAATCTTAAAGAATGCATGCCAAATGCACATTTTTGTCTAGCTTTTAAACACTCTTGTAAGAATTTGTAAGAATATAAGAGAATAATATTCATTAAGACAGTTTGTGTAAAAGGGTTTTCAAATTTCATGCAATATCTCTCAAGTTAATATCAAATGTTTCATAGAAACTTTCAGATATTCTGGATGACTAAGGAATATGTTTGCTAACATATCATATCACTACCGGATCATATGATTGACAACGTCTGCTCGCTCTGATATATTCCATGTGCTGCCAATTTGAGAAGATTTCCCCTGCATCATGTTATTTCACCATTTTATGACATATGCACTTATCCTCTTTATTAAGAATAAATCCCAAACAGAAACGGTATTAAAATGAAGTTCTATTCTATTGTATTCTAGATGATTATATCTAAAAATGTCACGAAAAATAGCTAAAATGAAACTATGATACAGTTCTATGGTACTGGTCTGCAATTGACTTTGGTCTATATCTGATGTCTACCATTGTCTACAATTTACTTTGGTCTATATCTGATGTTATTCTAGTAAGACACGTTCATTATCTCATTCTCCTGCACTCGTATATTTCTTAGATTCTAATATAGGCCAATTATTCACTTGGAAATTAAGCTCACGGGCAACAATGTTTCTTTCTCAAGTGAAGTAATTTATTGATACTGAATGTTTATGTAGTGCAAAACAACAGTTTTCTATCTTTGCAGCTGAAAGCGAAAACTTATGGATTTATAGTCCTTCTTTTAATACAGTGTACAGACTATGTCACTAAGTACTTTCAGACAAAATTTGTACTGTAAACATGCAAAATTGTAGTATGTTTGTACGATATAATTAACACATATTGCCTATAAACATTTAATTATCATTGAGTTATATTACCAAGTAAGGGACAGACAGGTAGTGGCGAGAGGGGTGGGGGCAAGGTGGGGTTTGGGTTGGGAATAATTGCTAGTGTTATCGCGATACCATTATAATAATGACTCATTTATATATATAATAGCAACCAAAATATTTCATTTATTTCCTGTTTTCTTCTGCCTGATTCAAAGAAAAAAGCAGATCTTGGCAGCCAAGTTGTATAAGGTATTTTGATAGTTTTTCATTATTTGTTTGATGAGGCATATCCGACTGACAGTCAGTGTGTGGCACTTACACCATCTCTCATACCTATCAACAGGTGGCTGACGCAAATCATCTGGGTAGTTTAGAAAAATAATAAAGCAATTTGTAACAGTTTACAGGTCAAGAAACTTTCAACTTTGAGATATAATTACTCCAATTTAGAAATTTCAGGGTTTGAAGTAGCAACATGGAAGTTGATTGACCTATAGCTTCCTTAGTACTTATATAAGGATGGGCAATTTTACAGTTAATTATCGTGTAATAACCACATCGCTAAGTTTTAATCTTTAAAGAAAGATTGAAACTAATTGAGTTTCTTAATGTGTTACAGGAAGGTGTGGGTATAACCCTAAGTGATGGCCTTTGATTAGTTGTATTAAGAATATGCCACGCTGTCAAGAATGTGAGGTCACTGTCAAGAATGTGAGGTCAGGGAATCAACCGTTCAGTGTAAGAATGGGAAGCAGTCTTTTCCCTTACCGGAAGTCTGCCGAACATCATGTTTGTAACATGCCGTATGCTTAGGACCAGAATTTTTCTGCGACATTTTTCTCCCAACAGAAACCTTAGATACATAGTTTATGATTAAATTGGACCAGTAATTGTGGAAGAAAGAGCTGCGATGATATATTATTCGTAACAGATCGGAGACAGCGGAGTGTCAACTTTCACATATCAGCGGTATTGACACAAACGATGGCTTTTCTTACTGGTGAGGACAAATTATTCATTGATCAACAACGATTCACTCTCAAGAATCAGCGAGGAATGTGCACCGAGAAGGTATTATCTCTTCTAATGAAGGAAGGGCGAGAATTCCAATACATTCGCTTCTGTCATCAATAAAGCATAAATGCTGTGAGACAAGGCGAATCAAAGGCAGGAAATAATCTCGTTAAACTTCATATTCCATTGATGGCGGCGCGCTATTCTAGAAGACGGTTCTTTTACAGCGATCTGATCATTCTGTTCTTAATTTGGTATTCTAGTCAGGAACAGTGTGACCAAATCGGGGAGAAAACAACATGCTGTACATTAACGGGTTACTTTACAATACCAGGTCATGACCTTTGGACGTGCTTTTTAGCGCAGAAAATTCTTCACCTTATTGCAGTACAAAGTGAGTAAAGTGACCAAATAATTAACAAATTTGCTAGTTCACAATTACTGCGTATTACAAACTCACATTAATGTATCAAATACGTTTTACTAAATTCTTTCTCAATACAAAATATTGCAAAAAAAAAACTTCTATCTTATTGACACTTCCAAATTTAACTTTAAATGGTAATATATCCCCAACAGATATTCTCAAGGAAATTCCATCCAAGCCAGGGAATTCTCTTCGCATCCCATATATCTCTAGAATGGCATGAGCGCACGAGAAATGAGTCATATAATACGTAACTCTCCGGACTCTAATTTATCTTTACACCAAGTAATGGCACCAAATTTGCATTTTTCATTAACTCTGTCAATATTTGCTCCCCCAAATTTTGAGTAACGAGAAATTCTCTGCCAATCATATTTTGTGAATTGCAGAAAAAGAAATAACATTGAAACACATGGTTTGTATGGATGCTAAATAATAGACGGGGGGAAAAAAATTAGAATTGGAGATTCGTTTCTTGTAATGCACCAAAATAAAAGTTATTTGAGGCAAGGGATGCCAACAATGAGTTTAAGAGGGAAATTATGGACATAACAATTTTCTAGTTACACAACTGCACATTTATCTGTGGAAAAAACCCACTTAGTATTTCATTAAAGGTTTCCTTTACCCCTTCCCTGATGAACTTGTAAACTACATTTGTCTGTTCAAGCATGCAAGGGGTGTTCATTGAAAATTTACCGACTGTATAGCGAAGAGTGCAGATCATGATCAGTTTGCATGGATGCGCCGTCCGGTAACGGTATGCACTAGCTGTTCACAAAGGCAGAATTACCTGCAGGCAGCATGGTGGTAAGATTCTTTCATGAACATCAAGCGACTGATCTGTATTGTTTGATTAGTTGATGAAATATTGAAATTTTGCGCTAACTTGATTATGGGCTGACTTTCACAGCATGAAAATATTTGCTTAATAATTTCAGGTAACCACAATGTGTTAAATACATTTTACAAAGGCTAATCAATCTATAGATACCCATTGTTTGAACAATTTGCGCGTTATTTGAGGACTAAATAAAAACCGCAATACAATTATTGACAAAAGTTTTCGGCAAAACACATCAATACGTTTGATTACATAATCTAGTCTCGGTAATTTGTTGTAACAAACAAGGCCACTTCCTCTGCAGCAATTATCAAAGTATACGTTAACTACAAAATTAAACAACACCTAAATTTATTGGCTCTGCAAATAGAGTAAATTATGTTCTAATAGAGTATTTCAAAACAGGTCACAACTGGTGTTCTTGGGTGTTCGAAGGGTACGCTGAAATAGGAAATGACTCTCATCCATGCAAGCTGATCCCTGCTCATTTGGGAATTCCCTGGCGAAGAATGACTTGTGAATTATTTCTTTTTCATAAATAAATACACAATATATTTGAATTAAGTCTCTCTGAAAATTCTGTGCCTCTGTACAGACAGCTATATGGGTCTGGTGTGTATACATTTTGTAGCGCAAGAAACCTTTCAGTACATTCTACATAATTACTTTAGTTACTAAGTTGTCTGCTCCTGATAAAAATGTCATTATTGAAAAACGAACAGCCTTTTTCTCATTTAAGTATCTTTAGCAATTATCAATTAATTTACAAAGCATCTTGATCATTCCCTGACAACTCTATCAGTTAATCCCTTTTGACTGAATCTATTATAGTCACCATTATACTGGCCGCTTTTCATATTTCCTGGCTATCTATGGCAAAAATCTTCTGTACAGAATTTCTCTCCTCTGTATTACAATGGAGTTTTAAATTAGCTTTCAATAAAGCTTTCAGAATCAACAGTAAATAACGCTTCTAAAGTGGCAGTGAATACGGCATGTCTGAATCAATTAATTTTTCTGAATTTCAAGATCTTCTATGATTTAGGAGTAAATAAAGAGCTTTTTTTCTAAAACATACTGCCAAACTGAGTATCCTGGTAGATTAATCTTTCATTTTAAGGATAATTTGCTACAAAAAAATAGGTCTTTACACTCAGTAACAAGGAACAAGTCAGTAAGCCTTCCAGGCTGGCATAATATGGTCAAACCCTTTACAATACAGGGGATAGAAACATTGTACAAGTGACATATTACATATTTTAAAGTAGGACAAGGCCATGTATTAATTACTGTAACAAACCCACTTCAAAAATATTGATACGGTTTACAATAATTATACAAAGGGTTCATTCAGCAACTGACCTTTTTGATGTTCCAACATGTAAAACCTTTGGGCCAGATGTTTAAATATATTTTTTTCAAAATAAACAGTATTAACTAACAAGTAAAACAATGGGCATTTAATTAAAAGCTTTGCCTCAAGTCCGAACTTACAAAGATAAATTTCCTGATTAGATTTAGTATCAAGATTAAAAGATTAAATCAGACACGAGTACAATTCAAGTATAAAACTGTAATGTATGGTCTGTTTCAATACAAGAAGAAAATAAAATAACTTAAAAGTGGGGTACTCTAGTTTTGCTCTTGTCAAATCTGGTATTGCCAGGTGAGCCTATCTTGCAAAACTGGCATAACCAGGTGCACCTGGGGTTCGAAGATAGTGTAACAAATGGCTAGCCAGATTATTAGGTTTATGTGTCAGTGGGGGTGGGGTTTGGGGACGCAGGGAAGGGGGGGGGGGGCATGTGATGTTTGTCACATGTTAACGGTATTTTTGAAAACATATTGGACTAGTAAAAATAACAACGAGAGCTTTCTTTTTTCTCTTAATTAACTGTAAAGGATTACTTGGGGACTGATTATTATCTGTTTGTAACAACAGCATTGTAAAGGCTTCCTAATCTGCACAAATATCCCAGATACTTTTTTTTACTATGCCCTGTAATCTTGAGTCAGACAGGTCTAGGCAGGTTTTATTATAGTAGTAAATAACTAGAGATTGTTTTTCACAAAAATTTTTTTTTTGTTTCACTGTCCCCCTAAAAAATTAAATTTTTAGATAAAAAAAAAAAAAAATAAGGAGAAATTGACCTAACGTACTGGAACCCCAAACAATAGGTCATCTGCTCAATAAGACCAATCATCCTATGAAGTTGAGGGTAGGACTAAAGAACTCTAGTTATCATCCGGAGGGGGGGGGGGGGGGGGGGGGGGGGGGGGGGGGGGGGGGGGGGGGGGGGGGGGGGGGGGGGGGGGGGGGGGGGGGGGGGGGGGGGGGGGGGGGGGGGGGGGGGGGGGGGGGGGGGGGGGGGGGGGGGGGGGGGGGGGGGGGGGGGGGGGGGGGGGGGGGGGGGGGGGGGGGGGGGGGGGGGGGGGGGGGGGGGGGGGGGGGGGGGGGGGGGGGGGGAAAGAAAAAAGGAAAAAAAGAAATAGACCTTTGACCACTGCCCCGAAAAAAAGATCCAGCCTATAAGACCAACACCTATGAGTGAGGGGCGTAGGGGGGGGGGGGGGGGGGGGGGGGGGGGGGGGGGGGGGTCAAAAAAGACAGAACTCTAGTTATCATCCGGAAGAGAAATTGACCAACGGTAGTAAATTAACTTCCCCAAAACATTAACCCCCACCCCAAAAACAATAGGATCACAATAAGACCATTATGAAGTTTGAGGCTCTAGGTCAAAAGGGGGGGGGGGGGGGGGGGGGGGGGGGGGGGGGGGGGGGGGGGGGGGGGGGGGGGGGGGGGGGGGGGGGGGGGGGGGGGGGGGGGGGGGGGGGCGTCCGGGGGGGGGGGGGGGGGGAAATTTATAAAAAAGGTTTAAGTTGTTTTCAAGCTCTATTACAACTTTCATTTGATAAAATCAAGATAAAAAATATCCTGTGAAAACTGATTACATACATCTTCAGATTAAAAGGTAATAAAATCTTTAAATCCATAAATTATTTGGAATGGAGCACAGAGCACTTGAAACAGTGGTGACCTAGATTCACAGGTGTGTTTTGTCCTATACTGTAACAGAGAGCATTAATATTTCAATTTTATGTATGAGCCATCCTAAAGCGTCTCCCATGCTAGTCGTCTGGCAACAAGTTTTACTATCTATGTACTCAAAATGACATTAAAATGCACATTATTCTTTTAAGTGCATGCACTGTACTCTGAAGAGGTTCCCCCATAGCCCCTCGAAACAAAAATAACAACCGACTTTTATAACAGTAAACAAACGATCTGAAAATAGACTCTTTGGCAGAAACTAGTTGTCATGTTTAGATCACTTTCTACCTTATGTTAAATCTAACTTATATTTCTTCAACACATGGACAAGGTGCAAGGAATTATGCTACTGAAAAAACATTTACTGTAAATCGGGTGATATTTGCCATGGTTTAATTTTCGCGAGTTTCCCACTTAACTAATTTGAAATTCTCACAAAAAATTCATTTCGCAATCAATTTACCATTAGAGACTTCTCATTAAGCAAATTTAAAATTCCTGTATAATTCCGTCTGCTCACAAATTGCAAAATTTGCGTCATGTGAAAACTACCCAATTTACAGATGTGAAATCATCCTCCAACATTAATTAGAAATTCAGGAGACAGTTTCCACTCTTTAACCGTCAAAAAAAAAACAAGAAGAAAATCTGTGTACTTTACATCAATTGTACCTGAACATATTGTGTCAACAGCACATCCTTTAAAACCATTACTATGACAACCATGACAACTATATATTTCTATATTCTTTTGCTCATTTAATCTGAAGTCAAGCGGTTTTCCTGCATGCAGAACATGTTGTTAACTTTGCAAAGCAATTTGTTATGAGATTTATGAAGACATTTTGCAGAAATACAAATTGATTGCTACATCATACGTCATTCAATTTACACTCTGTTCAAACAAATACAATAAATATCATGAGAAACAAACAATCTGGCTTTTCATTTGTCATACATAACATTAAGCCATCATGTTTTTCGTAATACAACATTTACTCTATTTGTTACAACTATATACAGAACGTTCTCTTCTCCGGGGAGATATTCTGACTGATATTGCATGGTAGGCTGTCAAACATTTACAAACTAGCATTGCATATCCTAATATCTAAAGGATCCAGTTATTAATTATTCATAAAAGTCAACTTCTGTGAAAATATGAAATGGAATGGTATATTTCATAATTTCTCAATAACAGGAATGAGTCATTTCAAATTAACAATGATGTTGCTTTCTGTTAAAGGAAACATGCGGAAGTTATGTTACACCACTGGATTGGGGTTGGGGCTGGGAATCTTTCAACATCACACTGTATTGTATGAGAATGACGAGAATTGTGAGTTGTTTTCTGAACATGTATAATGAAATAACAACAATAATTGCTGATGTCTTAAAATGGACATGTGATTTGGAATTTTTATCGTGTGACTTTTTCAGTAATAATCCCAGATTACTACAATACGAGAATGTACCATCACATTTCCCAACTGACTAATGATTTCTTCCATTAAAGAAGGAAAATATGTTCAATGAAACAATTATACCGCCTCATTCATTACTAACATTTCATCTAATTACTCATTTTCATCAATTGTTTCAAGAAATTCCAGTCATCCATTCAAAACAATGCATTTCAAGTACACAAGTGATCGAAATTGACAATAGATAAATTCCCACTGTGTGTCACAAGGCCAGCTCTTGCGTTTCCAGATATGATTTCCGCAAACAATCACATAAACTCTTGAAAACATCATTTAAACAGTAACCGCAACCAGTCAAGGTCAAGTGCTTGCATCAGTTAGGGATTGTCAGATGATATACAATGAAACTACAAAATCATCCATCTAGATTCAATGAAACTGATTAATAAATTTTCAAGAATTCCATTAAAATGCAATTGTGCTTTGCTTTAAAGTTCTTGGAAATGTCATGCTCAGATACAATCTCATGTACCCAATTTGAGCACATATATGGGCACAAATCTAGAAAATGCTAATAATTATGTTGTAAGAAACATCCAAAATACTCTGTACTACAGAAAACATCATGCCGACGATCTAATTAACTAGGCTTGGTAACTATCACTTTGGTAAAAGTTTCATTGAATTCCAGATAGTGGTTACCCAGAAATAAACTGGACGAATTTTGTTTACATACAAATGGACAAAGAACGGACAGACTGACAAATGGGTAGATGAGCGTGATTCCAATATATCGCCTCGTATCTAGGGATATGATAAAGGCTTTCGTCACAAAGGCAGTCAAACTGATGCTTATCCTAACCCTGCCAATTATCTTTGCACCATTTATTGTTCATATGGGTAAGCTGACTGAGTAGAGAGCAGTGCAGATCATGATCATTCTGTGCAGATGTGCAGGGTAATTATGATCTGGGCCAATCGCAAAGACAGAATCAGTTGTCACTAGCAGGGTAAGGATTATTGCTTACAAATTTACAAAGAGTTCACATCATATTTACCCGATAATTTTCATCGACTTTGCTTATACAATTTTCTTCGTCTGAATTAGCGGGTTTCCATTCCAGTTTCTGAAAAAAAAAGAAGGCAAGAGTTTTTCTTCCATTTCTAACTTAAAACTTAGAATCTTAAAATTTGTATATTGAAATTGTGTTACCTTTGCTTAATGTTATGATCTATTCACATCATAAAGTGTAATTAGCCCCCTCCCCCCATCCCCCCCACCCACATGACCGCCCATTATATTTCAGGTCTGATGTTTTACTCAAAAGTTCACTTTGATCAAAAACACTATACAATGTTTTGTTTAAAGAAGTCACAGTCTCTTGTAATTTTACAGCATTTAAAAATATAAAATAATAATATAATAATAAACCCTCCCAGAAACATCTATTCTACAGCATTTGTCCAAAACTTACCCGATCTATATCCAGCTTCAGCGTGTCCAAACTGATGTTGTAAACATTATTCCTTAAAAAGAATAAACATAAAGTTTACCTGAAGATCAAAGTAAATATGACACAAAAAACTACACACATTCTTATATTTCCATACATCTTGTATTTACTTGGTACAGAAAAAGATTATTTTTTGTCTTTTAATTTCACTGTTACAATTAACAGCAGCAAGATTCTACCAGACCATCACCAGACTATCACTAACAAGCTTCACCAGACTATCACTAGCAAGCTTCTACCAGACTATGATCAGCAAGCTTCTATCAGACCATCACCAGACTATCACTAGCAAGCTTCCACCAGACTATGATCAGCAAGCTTTTATCAGACTATCACCAGAGCTTCTACCAGACCATCACTAGCAAGCTTCTACCAGACTATCACTAGCAAGCTTCTACCAGACTATCATCAGCAAGCTTCTACCAGACTATAATAATAAGACAGCATAAAAATGCGATATTATTCATTTTCTTCTTTGGGTATAACGCCTATTTCAACAGTACATGTATTTCAAGTTAAGTGCAGGACTTGTGGCACACCCATTTGTAGTAAGAAGGTAAATTAGTCCCTACCTGGCTCCCACAAGGATGTGATTTCCTTCATCTAGAAGCAGTTTGAAGTGGTCAACATGTTGCTTGCTGCCATGGAACACTTGATAACCATTACGATTTTGTAACTCTGAAAACAGAAAAAGAAATAAATATAATATACTCTTATCATTATGCAATTAAAGTTTCATGTGACATAAGGTGTAATATCATAGTATTATGTCTGTCTGTCTGTCTGTGTCACTGTGACTATGTCGCTGCGTATAAAGGTACAAAAGTTTTACTATCGGTATGTCTGAATTCTTCAAGACAGTGTTGACAGAGACACTACAGACAGCATTGTATCTTCTATCTTGTTTAAAACACAACTTTGCCTATAACCAAATTTGATTATCTGTGATGAGACAGTGTCTAATCTTCTCTGCGGTCAAAGCTAAGTCTATTACTGTGACGTACATCAGACATTGCCTGTATCAGGTCCGCGTGTCTGTCTCTCGTATCCTGGGATCAACACGTTAATGTTTTATGTAAACCAACAGTTTTGTTACTGATGTAAACGAGATTCTATCTTTGTATCACCCTTTTGAACATTGTACATGTATAAACCACATGGAGACGACAGTGACAGTGAGACGATATGGTCAACTTTTTACTACCTTAGAGTAATGTTATGGTATATAACTTATCGCTTATCGTAAGAAAACTTGTGAATATGAATATAAATCTAACCACAACTCATACCTTAACGTAACAGTAATAGATTTTGTCTTAAGGCAAACGAATAAAGTGACAAAAAAGCGAAATATTTCTTCTGATAAAGGCCTCTGTGACCGCAATTATGCATGAAAATCTCATCAAATGTTATACATCTTCATAATCACTGTTAGATGTGTTATGAACGCTGATCACAACTTAAAGACGTGTCAATGATAAAAATACAGACGAAAAAACATGTCCCGCATTTACTAGTGTTCTCCAAACAATATCTGTTGCTTTGCAAGTACTGCTACAACCGCATTATGGTAAAAAAAGTCTCTGAATAATGTTATATTTATTTTCAACCTGTTGTTGTGACAGCCCGTTATGTTATGTGACAGCCTGTTATGGCATGTCCGACCCAGAAACTTCTGACATGGAACCAGATTAGGTACCAATGACACGGTGACACAATTCCCGGATGCTCTGTCATAATTTTAGTTCAACAACACACATGATAGATCACTACATGCAAAAGAGGTCACAAAATGATCTATTAACAGTTAAATAACTTATTTTTAAAAACTATAAAATTTCACTATGTTTTATTTTATCTTTAATTTCAATCCAACTTAAAGATACTGTATATTTGTTGAAACTGACTATTTCTGATTCATCGATTTATAATCTATGGTACACTAACAATATTGTCTGAACAGCGAGCAGAAGCTTCAACTCATAGCAGACGGTCAAAATCCAGTAAAGGCAATCAGTAAATTTCTATTCTACACTTACTTCTACATTGCATTTACTACAAGGACAAAATTGCAGTCAGGGCCTCTTTCACATAGCAGCACTATTCTGTAGCAGGAAGTAAAGATACGAAAGCTGTGATTGAGTATATTACATATAAGTTTAACATTAAACAATGTATTCTTCATGCCATGAGTAAGTATGAGTGAATGCCACAACCTTTGTTTTATGCTTGTGCATTTATATGAATCATATGACTTTTAAATGATCTGGGCAGATGTGTTCACACTAAATAGAAACTTTTATCTAAAGAAACTGTTACTCCCTTGTTCCTCCTCACACACACAAAACATTGCCCAGCCTCATAAAGTGATAATTACTTATGAAGGAGCAATTACTGTCTCTCAAGTACCCAATCCCGCCAATTGCCAGAAACTATACAAGAACTTTGACTGACCATGTAGTTCACAGACATGCTGCAATTCCATCAATCCCTATCTGATATATCTGCAGCCAAGTTGCAACTCTTTTTCATATCAGCAAAAAAAACTTTACTTTCGTCTTTAATTTACAGTGATCAAGTTACAAACTCAATCTTTTGCAATGGGGGAAAAAAACAGATTATATCTGGAATAAGTGCACCGGCCTAGTTTCAAAGTAAAAACAAAGTTTGCCTTTATGTTTTTCTGTAGAAATCAGGAACAACCGTCTGCCAAGGGATATACCAGTTGCACTCTTCCGTCAAAACGCAGGGCAGGCAAACAATCAACACGCTATAGAGAGCCAATAAGGCGGAACTAAACAAATCATCCACTGTTTACTCTAAGTTCTCCTTTCCTTATTCAAACACATACAAACATACAGCTATATATCTTGGCGTCAAAGTTAAACATATTCCCTGCTATTTGACAGGAGGACATATTATCTTCTGATCTTTAACTTACAATGGGCCGTCTTCCATTGGAAACCTGTCACTTACTTTTTGAAGGGATTGTTAATTACGACCCGTCTCAATACTAGGTTCAGAGCGTGTAACGACGACCTTGAGTCTGACTTTTGTACTGCAAGGGCTTTAATGAAGCTCTAAATTGCACAGGGAAATATCTCATTAATTTAATACTGTACCTACATAATGATGCACCAGTCACCTTAATTAATCTGCAGGTCTGCCTCGAAGGCGATGATCCAGCACAAAAACCGCTAATGATCAAAACTTAAAATCAACCTGGTCAGAGAAATGATACAGTAGGCGTCTAAAGCATCTTCTGTGCTTTTTCCTCTTTAATCTAATTCTCCAGCTTTCAACATTAACTGGCTGCTTGCACACTGCTTCTAGAAAACTGTTTGTTACAATAATATCCAGTGACGTAAGAGTCGCTTCACTACGCATCTCAGAGGCTTGTCAGTTTTCTTGGGCGTTAATAAGAACCATCCTGACAACGGAGCGTCAACAGAACAACACCTTTATTACAGGCTGTACAAGCCTTCAAAGTTAATGTCCTTCCATTAATGGAACTCCGCGGAGGCTAATGATCACAAACAGGAGCTGAACGAATTTCTAAAATTGTCATAGACAAACTGCCAGTGCTCTCCTCTCTCTCTCTCAATACATTCTTTATATATATCATTAAGCAAGTTCTTGCAGTTAATTTTCTACTTTAAGACAAAACGACCTCTCTTTTGAACATTCTCATAAAACTAGTGTCATAACAGAACTCGGGAAAGCTCATTCAATCAAGTATTTCATCCCTCAGAAAACACTACATCTTCCTCTATATTTGATTTATCTCAAATGCGGCCATCAAAATGACAAAAATCATCACCGTAAATGGCAAGCTAGTAGAATAAAGAATCCAAATAAAAACAAAGATGGAAGCTCTGTAAAAAACTCTATGGAAACAGAAAACTTCCGGAAAAGACTATCGACACTTCACGCACAGTTGCAACATCAGGAAGAAGCTTGTTTCAGATGAGATACGGAAAAACTGGCTGGAGCTCTCGTACAAAATGAGTCTTCGGATTGAGCTCATTGAGCTCAAATATGAAAGAATGAACTAATAGCCTGAGCTCAAATCACAAATCTGAAATGAAATTAAAACATTGTGGCTTAATAAACCATGACTAAGTCTTCAGTCGGAAGCTAGTTCCAGTCTACTCCGCAATATTGACGTAGCTTGGAGATGAGGACCATGTCCTGGTGCATGAATCGGAAAAAACATTACCAAAGACATGTAGTGTAAAACAATCAAACAAAGTTGGACTGTGATGTAGGGTCCTTAAAGTGTCAAAATTGACCAGCTATCAATATTTTTATCTCGAGTACTGCCACGATTGACGTCAAAACTGATAAAACTCTACTGTCAATCACCTCCACGGTTGAAAACTGACTCTCGTCATGTAACAATTATTTTAACACACCTTTAATACAACATGAAATCATAAACACCTTTATACATTTGAGCGCTAATAAGCAATTTTATTTCTTGGGGTTAAACGGCTTCAGTATTATATAGACCAATCCAGTGTCCCTGGCAAGGACACCAGTACTTAAGAGTTCAATCCTTTTCTATGAAACTGCTAACTTTCTCTAATTAAGAGTCAGACAGGAGTTTTGTGAGGGGTTCAGTGCCTGCTAGAACACAAATAGAGGTCTTTACATAAGTAATATACACTAAGGACACCAGCACTGGTAGCCGACACTAGAACTTGAAGTGGACACTTGTATTGGAAGTGGACACTACTAGTACTGGAACTGGACTCTAGTACTTGAATCATGCTAACTATCCTGTATTCTAAATTACTTCCATGTATCTAAATAAAAAATTATTATTTTCATCATGACCAGCTTGGCTAGATAGACATTCTCTTAACACGTGTACTTGAAGAAAATTCTGGATCCAAAAATGAAAAAAAAGTAGACCTAATATAGTAGTGCCAGTATCGCGTACATCATTACTACAATTTGTATGATAAATAATTAGGGCTGAACTTTACTGGCTGCTTACCGCTGATTTATGACAGACAATGAGACGTATATATAAACGTTTGTTATTAATTCAATTAATCAAATGAATCTTTTACTACGCTATATGATACTATCTACTTTAACTCGTAAAGCATAAAACCTGTAATGATTGGGGCGATTTTAACTTGGTTATTATCGGTCCTTTGTGTGTATTGTGTAACTTTGACTTGTTTTGATGTCTCCTTGTCATGCAATTAAGTAATATAAATCACCGACTATCTATTTAGATCCATGGATTTATTCGCCTCCGTACTAGGTTACTCAGCACTTTTCAGTGCAGTGTAAACCCTGATTAGAATCATTAAAACCTATTTAAAACCTTTAATCCACATGGCAAGCTACATTAAATCTTGTCATCGTCTTCTACAATCTAACAAACAGAATGGTTTAAAATAGCAAAACAAATGTTTAATTGGTGAAAACAGCCAAGTTCAATCAGGTAAATTTTCAGGACATTAAGATGTGACATAACCTCACTGTTGTCATCAGATTCATAAGCCTTGACCTCCCAACATTTCTAAATTGAACTTGTCTTATCTTCCGATCAGGACATTGCCATTAGGTTTTCAGAAGGGTGCTCACTGAAAATTTACTGACTAAATAAGGAACCAAGCAAAAGAACTATAATAACAAGTAATTCTTCGAAATACATACACTGGAAGTACCTTTTCAGTTTTAATGTTTATTTTCAAACACTATAGAAGTAAGAACTTGTTTTTGTGTAATAAAATACATGTAGTCTGGGGTAAACACCAATTTAAGGCCATCAGTGAATTAGGTAAATTAATCGAGGGTTGACCGCAAAACTGCAGTACTTATTGAAATAAGGAGTTAAACGTTTGCGGGGGGAACTCGTCAACTAGCTCAGTTACAGTTGTACCTATAGATGACACTTCATAAGTAACAGTTACAGGATACTAAAAACACTAAGAACGTAAATCTACACCTCTTGCTTTTGCGTAACCAAAATAAAATTATAACTCTACGCAGTTCAAGACGTAAATTTTGTCCTTACTTTTATTACTATTGCTAATTACAGAGTGTTCCGGTCTAGTTAGTTATTTTGTGCGTATCGTAAACCGAGCAATAATATGACGCCAATGATATATCAGATTTTGGCACACACTCAATAACAAAATAAAAGTGGTAGCCTTGCGAAACAAAAAAGATTTAATATTTTATGATACGCAACAATATTTAAACAGCAGGCGGCCTTAGCCAAATCTCTTACAAATCAGGCTTTGATTTTGTTTCGACACCCCCCAACTAAGCCAACCTGCCGAGATCTTAAATCTTCATCATTAACGTAAATAAAATCTTATTCCAACTTTACATTTTAACGAATAAAAAATTAAAAGCAAGTTTGTTTAAGTAATGTAAAAGGTATGATTATACTGTGTACACTGTCAAATGACTCTAGAGTACATATAAATCATCTTTAACTACTAATAACTTGAGTAGATGGTAAAACACTGATTAACATTTAGTTTAAACTTATTTCTTTTTCATCAATTTGAGAACAAGTTCTCATTTACTCTTCATGATTGCTTGCAGGAGCTCTGACCAGTACTCACATCTTCCTTGGCGACTGGTGAGGGCATGGTTTAATGTCCCTGCCAGGATCCGACCCAAGACCTCTGGGTAAGGAGTCCACCACTCTACCCGTATTCAACGGTGCCCACCTAACTGATTTACATTTCACTATTAAAGTATGGAAATGTTCCTTTGAAACTGGACTGAAAACTGCCTGCAACTTTTTTGAAACTGTCAATCAAATATCAACTAGAAAACAGTTTAAGTACAATTTGTGGGAACATGCAAGATGTAATGCAAGATTTTTAAAACAGGATTTTATTTATCTGTGCCTAACCTGTTTCTGACCAATCCCTGTTTTTTACAGTTTACAACTTCCCCAAGGAACTTTAATATGAATTCATTCTGATGTACAGGATGATAATTTAAATTATTACTAATTTATTTGTATACGGATATTAAATTGAGATGCGAATCAGTACATGTACTGACAAAGATGCAGTCAGATCATGATCTACGGCTTTTCATTGATCAGTCGGTGATTTTTATAGAAAAAAAACCCTCTGAATGACTATAAAAAGACTGTCGAAATTGAAAAATGGGTGTGTCCATTTCAGAAAATACATTAGAGTAAGCGGTAAACTTAGAATGTGACCTGAAACAATCAAAAACAAAATGGAAATAACCCTCTGTCAAAATTCTTTTCAACATTGTGAAAGTGTAACAGAAAAGTTAAAACTTTCTCAGTTTACAGTTTTAAAACAGTCAGCAACAGGTGGAAACTAAGTGTACATTTCCAAACAAATATTTCATTGTGACTTTTGGCTAAAGATTGCAACAATTTTTGATCAATTTTGTGTTTTATATGACACTAAATTCTCAAACCTGTAATTTTCAGATTGATTACCTGTTTTATAGACAAATTTGAACCATTTTTGGCAATAAATATGTAATATAAATCAGTATTGATATGTAAACAATGTTTAGGGCATCTGTTTAAGAATTCCAAAGTTACAATTATCATACAGTCTCATTTATTTTATTTAACTCCGAATACAGAATCTGATATCAAAGTAAAGTACTGGCGCTGGGACATGAATATTTTCCTGTTGTTTTTTTTTTGTCTTATTTCTCTTCTTCTATGGAAGTATTGCAATCTGAGTAAATTTATTCTTGTTGTTTACTTTATCCATTTGTGTTTATATTTTGTGTCCTGGGTTTCAAACCTGTGCTGACCTCCTTTCTGCGAGTATCAGGAAAACTTCCATTGAACAGTACACAACTCAGACAGAGTTACTCTAACAAGAGTTTGTCATATTTCAGGAAGCCCCCCTGAACTTATAATCAAAATCAGAACCCAAGAAAAAAAATTACAGCTAAATTTCATAAATAATTTGTAAATGAAGCAAAAATAAAAGCTATAATACATTGGTCATGTAACATTATAAGAAATACTGACGAGTCTACAGTAACTGTGAGGAGATACTTGGCAAATGTTAATTGCGGAAGGTAACGGAAGGTAACGTAAGATATATCTCATTCATATTTTCATGCCTACAGTGACGGATTATTAACTATCAAATGGCGACAACACTCCCACACCAGCTGATGGTGTAACAGTTGCACCATGACAACATTTCTCCTACGATGTCACCTACGATATGGTATTTAACAATAGAAGTGTGTACCTATTCTTAACAAAATCTATAGTCAACTGTATCATCTGATGCCAGCAGGGATAAACTAGTTATTTATTGTACATACTTTCTAAATGTGAGACATTTTGATACCTCCAAATGACAAACATTACTCAGGTACTCTTGGAAGGGGGTTTCAAACTCTAATCTCTTCAGTTGACAAGTCTTTTAATTTCAATATACAAATACACTTGGCCACATCAATGTTATTATGTATCATAATTTACAAACGAAATAAACATTTGCGAATTCTAGTGAAAGACGTCACCGGAAAGATTGTGCAATAACACTTTATTTCAACATCGACAATCCACCGAAAAAGGACAGCCTGTTGAAGATTTCCTTTTATTTGAATCTAACGTAATCAGGGCCAGAGGCTACTGAGTTATTGAGATGTTTCAAAAACTCCTCGAAAATATTATTTCAACATTTTAAGAGCCCTTTAGACAGGGCCACAGGGGTTTCAACTACTTTTGATCACTCCTTATCTACAAATTTTTAACTGGCACATAACATAGATATCTAATGTACAGATAAACAAAATGAAAATGGAATGGCCTGTTTCAAATTTATTATTGAAAAATGTATTATCTATTTTATGACTGTGTTTATCTCAAAAATGAATAAATTAAAATCTTTGCTATAATGCGATAGATCATACTGCACTGATAACGGAACTACTTTCTCGATCGTATTTCATTTAAAAATATTTCATTACTTTATTTAAGTCGTATCTTTTCAGTGTGATTTCCAGACAGGAAGAGACATAATAGAAAGAAAAAAAGATAATTTTCATAAATTATTTAGAAATTTCATTGCCGACGTCACAGATGGAAGGATTTGAACACACATTTATTACAATAAAACAAGCTGAAATTTTGGGTTTTATTTTGTCCAGTAATCAAACTTGGGTGTTAAAAACGATCTTTAGGTCAATTTCACATCAGACTGTGTCACAATTTAATTTCGCGATACACATAAAAATGGAAAAAGTTTTTTCAAATTTCTGAAATATCATCCAGACGTCTATTATTGCAAATGATTCAGCAAGATTTGAACATTTTAATCGGCCAGTAAATATTAGATTTGAATAGTCGATGACAGTAAAATTACATCCTGTATCTAATTGTGTATCTTTCAAACCAACTGATGCGGTAAAGCGAGACACTCAAATAAAGCAAGTTTAACCATCTTGAAAAGAAATACATGTACTTTTTAACATATTTATTCACACTTTCTAAATACAAAACAGGTGACAGAAACTTAAAGAAATTGTTTAATGTCTCTTTGAATATTTTGAAGAACTTTTTTTCTGTTTTCAATGCCATTTTTTCATTTTGTAATTCACATTTCAATGCTTTAACATTTACAATTTTAACTCCTAAATAATTCTAAATAAACTTTACAATTCCCAAATAAAGTAAACAAGTCTAGGGTAGTGCTTTTCCCTTTTGATGCAATTCTTTTTGCTTTTGCGTTTGAGTTGCTTTTACTTGCCATTCCAAATTAAGTTTGCCTTCTTGAATAAAGTTCATTTACTTGTTTTAAACTGTCATTCCAAATAATGTTAATAACCTCTGCTGGTTTTAAATGTCTAACAAAATCATCTTCTATTTTCTTCACTTGTCTCTCTAGACTAATTTAACTAGCATTCAAGTTTGTTTCCCCGAGAATCATTGGTTTGTTTCTACTGTCAGATCCCTGACAAACTTCCCCACAGTCTTTCCAAGTTAACAACTATTTCTTGTTTCAAGACACAATTAAAATAACAAGATTACGGGCTTCTGGGCACACTTTATTTCTAACAAATAATGTGAGAAGAAAGTAATTATACCTCCCAGCTTCTGATGCTAATTTCATGGACATCTTGCCTGTGAATTTCAGACACTGAGAAAGATAAATCAAAAGTGACAGTTTGTATACACAGTACAGCCTACAGAAGGGTGAGACCTGCCAAAGAAATAGTCTGTGTAACTCTTAAAATGCACCTTTTCACTTTGAATTACATTTGGGGTTAAAAAAAAAAGGAAAAAAAAGCTGCACACATTGATGTTGATTGTTCCCATACAACTGGATGAAAAGACTGGTCTAAAACTGTGTACAAATTCTGCGAAAATACTGAAAATTACTGAAGTGTCACTAAAGCCCGCAGTTCCCTCACAGCGTTAGCATTTTATGACAGAATATCTAGAATAATTGAGCAGTTCCATCTTTGTTGAGAATCTCAATTTGCTCCGACACCTAGGGGCTAACATCGCTACTTACAAATAGATTACTGAGTCAAACATCTAAAAAAACCCACAAATAATGGATTTTCAAATCTTGATAGAGTAAATAGGATGTTTAAATCGACTCTTTCCATGTTTCTACAACAAACAATTCACAGAGAAAACTAATAATTCACTTAGCACTATCGAGGACATTTCCCAACAGTAATAGAGTAAGATTCTGTCTAATTAACTTGTCTCTTACATAAACCATGGAAAACCATACACTATAATATGACATCATGGCTGGAAACACTGCATAAGATACATTTTTAAGATGAAACTGAAAAACAGTCACTTAAAATCCATGGAAAACTCGATCTTTATCTGACACCTAACCACACTGTAACATTACCATGGAAAAAGTAAGAAATATATAACAAGATACCACAATAGTAACTGTCTTTTCAACCATGGAAAAATTGTCTAAACAATCATCAAAACCATGGAAAATGTATACATCATCATCAAACCATGGAAAATGGCATCAAACAAAAAGTCAAACCATAAAAAAATGTCTGCATACTCATCCAAACCATGGAAAATATCTTCACAATAAACAGTTAAAAAAATGTAATCAATACCATGGAAAATAAGATAAGAAAACAAGAAAACTATGGAAAAGAAAGTTTTAAAATTAAAAGTTGAAAGGGTTACCAAGGTAAATGATCAGATCTATGAAATGAAATGAAAAAAATGCATGCAGGTTCCTTCACATCTTTCTCAAATATAAATTTCCGTTTATGATAAGATAAGAAAGGTTTTATGAAAAAGAAAACTTAGAATGAACACAAAGCAAAAGCAAATGAAGAAAACAGACAATGGAATTCTACCTGAGACAAATGCTGCCAACATTGTCTCAGTAAGACATTTGATTTACTGGTGAAAACTGACAAACATACTGTTAAAATTACCACATAAACTATAGAGAAGAAAACATTATTGCTGAACAATAGAAAAGAAATTACTGCAGCTAAAAACAACAAATGGTTTTTAACCCTCACTTAATTAAAGGCGTAAACTGAAAGGTGTAAGGAAAACTGCATTTTAACATGTATTATTAAACAGTGTTTCTCTTTGATGGGCAACATGTAACACCTTACAAATGCAGTTTCGCCAATTTCGACTTCCTTTATAACTATAATGTAATATAATTCTGATGAAAACGCAACCTAATTTCTATGGAGATGTCATAAAAGAAACGGAATATATGAAATATTACTCCCGGCATTTCATTTATTTGATCAGTACATTTACGCAATATTGCCGCTGTCTCAGCGCCCTCAGTCATGAATTCAATCATTCTTTTTCATAAATTTAATCAACTTTAACTCTCATGCTCAGAGAAATTACAGGCAAGGTTTCTTCAGCATAAAGACGTCTTATTCATCATTAGTGAGTTAGTGAGATATTTAAGGATGTTCCGCTGAATGGTAGCTCCGTCTTTTTCTTCCGGCTTTTTTCAACCAAATATGAAAGAACGTGTGGAAAGTAACATTAGTAATTGAGTGTAGTTGAGAAGAGATACAGACTGTGACATGGAAATATCGAAACATACACCAAAGTTTCTTCTAGTTGTCTGTGGGGTAATTAAAGGCATCCCATTTGAATCAATTAAAATTGAATGATCTTCATTTAAATTTCTTTCTTGCATATTTAATAAAAAGGGAAAAAAAGTGCAGTATTTTGGAACAGGAGAATTGGAGAAGCTTGATTTTTCTAAAAGAGGTATCAGAGAGGGGTAACAGCCTCTAAAAACGCTTGTACTACAGTTCACCTTGACATTATCTCATGCTGACGGACATAAACACAGTCAGCTTGTCAACATATAAATGCTGCACATACAAATTTGGAAAGTGTCCACCAAACCCTGGCGACAAAATGATGTCTGACACGGTTTTATATGTAATGTTAATGTCGCCAGGTACAG
The DNA here is from genome assembly GCA_022818135.1 of Saxidomus purpurata. Lineage (NCBI taxonomy): Eukaryota > Metazoa > Mollusca > Bivalvia > Venerida > Veneridae > Saxidomus > Saxidomus purpurata. The sequence goes on from JAFMSR010000018.1 coordinate 29,492,607, forward strand.
ACAACAGGGATTGTGCCGGTCAACAAGGGAACATATCTCCGTAACACGGCTTATTGCCACTTTAACTCATGGCTTCTGACTACTGCCACAACAACTCTGGTGTACACAACAACTTCTCATCATGTGTATAGTAAATAAAGGAGTCATTTTATTTCAAAGACATTTTGTTTAAAATTTTTACAAAACACTATAATTATAGTGGGTAGCATTCAGAACATGCTTTCAAAACTTTCGCTACCTTTACAATTGTATTGGTTGGTTATCTCAATTTGACATGCAAATGCAGCAGTAAGTCAATCCAATAAAATCTATACATGTTAAATGCATGCAGCGTAATTTAATTGACATTCTAACAACAGGTTCTAATGAAACATAAAATTCCTCCGATTTATTTGCATAAATAAATGAGTACCTTCGTCTTAATTAATGATGTAACATTGCTATAATTTGCTGCCTGGCACTGTTTCATTATTTATGAAATTGGATGTTATCAGATTTATTCAGTGCACTTTTATTGACATTTTCCTGTTTTTTCTTGGAAACTTGCACTAGCTGACCTTTGTTGCACTTGGCGGAAAAATGAGTAAAATGTGTGTGGTTTATATACTAGAGTAAATGATGTAATTAGTAAAGTATAATTGCTTAAAAAAGATTAAGAGAGGCGCTTAACAGTTTCTTGTGTAAATACTTCTGTTTTATAGCGTTTACTCAACTCAACAAGTGTGCAAAACCCGCCATAAAAAACCCCACATTTCAAACATACAGGTAAAACATTTCTTAAAATCTCTAACAACGAAACAATAAATCACTATGTAATGGAGTGCATACAAAAATAAAGTAGTTCTTCTTGGTTTCTAAGATTTTAAGTTTGTTTGACGTCACTAATGTACGTTTGGGTTGACAACCAGAAACAAAATATACTTTATCAAATATTCATCAGTGAATTTTTTGCAACAGAACCCACTTATCTTGGTTGTTGATCCCGCCCAGTTCCTCAAAGTCTTAATTACACTGTTGCTTCATGTTTTACTTTTTCTGAAACGTATACCAATTTACGCAAAACTTTTACGTATTCCGATATCGCTACTATATAATTATAGTGATTTAAAAAAAAAACACAAAAAATAACTGCATCAACATAAGGTAACTTCTAAGGGTGACGGACCTATCTTGTTAAGTTTAACCATCAGTTTGATATGAAATTAAGGATATTTGTCGTTAAATAGTGACTACGAAAACTAGCTGGTAATCAAAAATTATGACGCGTCTTTCGAAGTCAATGATATGCCACTTTAGTCTTTGTTATTTCAAAAATTGAGACGCTGATTATTATGCAACTTCCTGTCAACCTTGGAGAATGATGAGTACCGCAAGCACATGTCACACGGCACGTTCTATCACATGCGATGTGAAATGCATGCATTTCGTATCGATTTACAAATAAAAGAACTTATATTACAGTTCAATCTTGTTATTGAACTAAGTGCGCGATCAATGCAATCTAAATTGCAAAAAAAAAAAATTTGTACTGTGGTACGGCGTTGCACGGTTGCTATATCAATGTACACCACAGGTGAATCATGCAAAGAATAAACACTATTACCATGAAACCCGCACAACCAAAATATTTAAGACGACTGTGTATGCATCATATCATTATTCAATTATTGAATATGAAAATGAATTTTGGTCCAGTTTTTCTTATCATAATAAAAGTCAGGATTTGTCAGTATGGATAAAAACATTAATAATCAAATAATCAGCTTTACTTAAACAAATCGTTTGGCAGTTATGAGAAATAAAAGCTTATATAACATGTATAACATTTACTAATTAAAAATTTGGCTGTATTATCCATTGGCACGAAATAAAAAGAAATTGAACATACATGCAAAAAGGTTACATCAAGTATAGTTCTGTATTTTTAATGCTCGAGTATTTATTAACACCCCATGTGTTATAATAATAGACTTGTCAAGACTTCGTGAAGTCTACTTCAAACACTACACAACAACTAACACGTTTTGACAATGAAAATTTATCAAAGAAAAGTGAATGGCCAGGTGTGTCAATTGGTGTTATATTTACATGTCCAATGAACAAATAATGTCCGCTTTTGTCGCTTGATCCCTTCAGGTCACAACAAAATGTATGACATCTGGTTATTAACCTATTCTGGTCAGTGATCGTAATTTCAATGTGACGGCCCCGTAATTTGTAGCTGGGGCGACGATCGCTACACCATGAGCTTCCGAAATTAGACTCAACCCGTAATCTTTATTATTATACATGCAGAGATGGCTTCCTGTGTCACATGTGGGCAGATGTGACGTTTAAATACACCGGAACACAACCTAACACTAACACAGTCATCTCAATCGTCAACTAGTCCATAAAAATGTAATAATTAAGTCAGAGACGACTTCATCATTTACAACAGCTGTAAACTATCTCATTCAAGGAAAACAAAATTCAACATGTACATGATATATATACATCAACATTCAGTCTGCATTAAGCCAGCTCTCTATTTCTACTAAAATGTAGTATGTATAAATGCAGGGTTTAGAATATATTATGTATCACAGAACTGTGGCAGTAGACACCTCTGACGGCAGTTGACACCTCTATTTGGCAGAAGACACGTATGTTTCTTGTCTACAATCTGCAAATCAGACTGTATGGGTTAAGTTATAAAGGTCAGCCCTGACTTCTTTGATCTGTTGAGGTCACACATTGACGATAACCGCCCAATAATCCCCTGGCCTTGTCCCCTATTGTCAAAATTCTAATTAAATTTGCACAAAATGTGTAAAATCCTCTTAAAGGGTCCTATATTGTCTGTAAAATGCCTTTTGATCTATAAAAATTGCCCTCGTCATATTAAAGGTAAACTCACCTTGATAAGATCAAACAAAACGAGAAAACAATTTTTGCAAATTTCTTATTTTAAGCAATCAAAAAAACAGACTTTTACACACTTGTCCCACGATTGAAACATGTGCTAACTAAGGTAGAAGGTCAGAAAAACCTGTGCAGTGATAAAAGGTAATCAGTCAATACTTCAATACAGTGACATTAGCGTCAGTGACCTATATCAGCGAACAAATGTCAACACGTCTTTTCTTGCATCTAAGGATCTTGAAAACTGATATCAACAACTCAACATTTCCATTTCAAAATTTCCATAGTTGGGTATTCATTTTAATTCATATTCATTTTATTAGAACGATGGGCTTGCTCCGCTCAAGGGTGAGTGCGGCAAACATTTCAAAAGACTTTCACAAGGGGCAATACTAACGTATTCACATTACCAACAAGACGTTTTACTTCAGTATACCAGTGTCTGTAAGCTATTCACAGAACAAAGTCCTTGAACAGCGGTGACACTGTATAAACAGTGGTTTTGCATGTAAACCCGTCTCCAGAGTGGGGGACTTTCTTTTTATCCCTTTAACGCTTCTTTTACTCAAGTCATTTCTTTCAGTTGCTCGTTAAAGTCTAGTCTGTAATTACTATTGTTAGCAAAGGAATCCGGACTTCTGATGGATGAGAATTATACGGTCATAGATAATCCATTAGAATGCTTTTAGCAGAAAAAAGCTTATATAGAAACAATGTAGGCCATGTGAGCCAAATTTAAAAAAGGAAGGATCAGTTAATTGCTTTCTGCTATGCAAACTTGATTACTCCCTGCGGATTTGGTAATAGTTTCTAATGGAAAATCATTACCTTCATGAAATATAAAGAAAACTGAGTAGATTCGGTGAAGTATACATGTATAACAAATCGGACAAGATAGTTACATAAAAGTGAGAAATGCATGATGAAAATTTATTGGCTTGGCCCATTTTAATGGCATTGTCACAGTTTTCTTTACTGTCTTAACCAGTTTGAATTTAACCCATGTATGACATGAAGGTGATTGGAAACGAAAGCTAATACATGTAGAAGATCAATAAGGGCACGGGGACAGATGGTTGATCAAACGAGAGAGGTCCTACTTTAACCGCTACAGCTAACTGTGATCAAAGGCGCTGGATGTAAGGAAATATCGCTAGTACGGACGTAGACAGACTGTCGGTAAATGACTACCTGTACTCTCTTCTGATGCAGCTGCTAGCATGACGGTTTGCAAAACATAAACACGGATACAGTACTTAATTTACGAGATAAATTCGAGATGCACTCTTATCAAACATGCAATATAATATAATGTAATGGGTCCACTCCCTCTCATTTGCAGCAATGCTAACAAGGTACTCTGTGTCTCATGTATTTGAGGTGTAAAATCAGTGCACTAAAACCAGCGTACTTCCCGAAATTGTTGAAATCAGATACTTGACATACATACATGTCTCCTACTGTTTGACAGACACAATATCCTCGATGTAAAAAGGACAATTTCCTATAGGAGAGTCGTTTAAAGTGTTTGTCCTATGTAAGGCGACACTCGACAGTAGCCGTAGACATCTAACATCTCCTTCAAAATCTAATTAAAACTAAACCACCAGCGCAACAAACATATACCATGTAACCGATCCAACCAAAACACGATGGTCTTTCACCTATGACATGTAGAAAGTTCAACAGCTGCTGTAATTTTAGCATCATCAACTTGACTAGGAAAACTTGTTCATGAAATACTTTCAAATCTTCGGAACGTACATCAAATTTACACAAAATTCTCAACTATAAAAGCTTCTGTTTTCTGAATTAGAAATGAAAGTTCTGGAAACCCTAGCAAAATCTTATTAACCTAAAACTGTACGAAACTTTAGGAATTAGCCGTACTCTTGATTTATCAGTTTCGGCGTATTTAGAAGTGGGTCAAGAAAAGACAGGAACAGTGGGAAAATGTATCAAGCTAAATTTGACAGATTATTCAAATTTGATCGGATAAAAACCTATACATGGTTTATTACTTGCATGTCATTTTTCCCCCTTTATAAAATCTCCATCAACTGTCACCTGAATATTTCATTTCCCATTACTGTGGGAAAGGAAACTTAAATCTTCATTTTAAAACTCAGCTTTTTTTTATTTCATAGGGAAAATTTTGATCAATGAACAAATTTCACACATAATGATTGGGAAGTTTGATTAAATTCAATTTTATAACTGTTAAGTGTCATGTTTATTGAACATACGATACCTCAAAATAAACTTAAGACGTTCGCCCATCCTATAGGTCACACGCTTATACCTACGAAAACATTTAATACCAAATAAACTACCTCGGAATGAAAACAGGATTACAATTTCCGTTATATAATCAGTTTAACCATTTTCCAGTGATTGATCAATCTACAAAAAATAATTTAAAGCAGGATACAAGAAGACTAAATTGAAAGGAAACCTCAGTTTCCTAGATTACAGAATAAAGAGAGTTTCGCAATGTATCCATGCTATGTGAAATTGGTCATAAACAAACCAGTATTTGGATCCATGTATGCACAAAAAACTAACTGGCCTCTTTCATAACTTCTGGCTTGAATAATGAACCAAACTATCTTCAAATTAAAGGGCATTATTGACTCTGCTGATATTAATCAGATCTGGACGGTTATCAAACTTATTATGAAATATTCTAGTCATGATCAATCTTGCCAAGTTTCAATCATCAACATCACCATTGGTGTCTGGTCCAGCACAGACACTGACCTTGACCAACATCAAGAAGTTTCCGAAATACACAGTATCCTTGAATCAAGCATTAGAGTGGAGACAAACAAGGCGAAGACTCCTGATTCAAGAGAACAGCCTGACGATTGTTAACATCTTTTCATGTATAACATAAACTCGTATGTGGTCTCGTAATAATTATTCTTCGTCTGTGATCTTTCTTTCCTTCTTTTTATCTCAATGATTTCTTTATTTCTCCTTAAACTTGAAGACAATTATATAACTGTGCCAATAACAAGAAGTATCTTTACTGCCAAAGTCATATTCTCCTAACAAATAGCGAGAAGGGTTATCAGAAAAGCCGCTGTTTATCTAAGTGGGTTTGCTTAACTATCTGATAATATACCAATTAATATTTCATCAGCGCTGGTTACATGAAACAAGACTTTCTGCCGATTAGTAACCTACTCCTGAATATTACATGACTGTATCTTCCATTGATTGACTTAGCGTTACCAGACTTTACTCATTAAGACATTGTGCTAGCGAGGGTTGAGTCAGTTGTCTAGTACGGAAAATGTATCAACCACTTGATCTCTGAGACAGACTAGTCAAAAAGGGAAGAAAAAATACTGCTGACTTAGTCAATTTTAACATGTTTCACAAATGACTAGCTTCAGATGCTCACGTAAGCCGTTGCTGCAGCCTGAGCTGGTCGTATCCTGTTTATTTATACAATCTCTCACTTACCTTCGGACTTGACGATATCGTTAGCTGTCCAGGTGTGTCGAAAACCGTTAACAACATCTGACAATAACAACAGGCACGTGTACACCAGGCACGTGCTCCGTGTAGATGGCCCTGGCGTCATCTTTACTCTTTAAAGTTTATACACAATCTGAAAAATAAAATTAGATATGTACGTACTAACGTTTTCAAGAACTAGATACTTAATTACAGCAGCAGTTTCTGATTCTTAGAAATTTTAAAAGTCTTCATTTTGATTCAGTTTCATCACAATGTCAGATATGTTTCTTTCTTCCCATTTTAATGCAGGAGATTTTGACCCTGCAGCTTACATACTATTCTATATATAGTCACTGCATTGGGCTATCACTTAGCTTTTCTTTAAGCCCAGATGGACAAGTTACGCTAAAAAAGAAAATTTTCAATTTCAAGAAAACAATGTCATTACTGTATCAGGGCATGTATTATGATAACGTGACAAGTTTTCAACAAAAGAAACAATTAAAATGTGTGTTTGCTTACTTTTATTGTAGAAAAATCACCCTGTGACTAACGGGTGGGCTCTTTGGTATACCAATTTAACTTCGCATCAAATCAGCTGGGAGGGCGACCGTAGTGTAGTAGGTTAAGCCGCGGTTTTTGGCAATTTGGGGGGAGAAGGGGGGGGGTTAAGGGGGGGGTGGGGTAAACACGGGGAAAATTTTTCTACCTATTTTTAGCTCTTACACAAAGAAAATAATCTTGATGCTGACAAATTGAATATATATTGATTTTACCAAAAAATAAAATTTACTAAGAATTTTGAGTGCAGTCGCTTTAAAATGAAATGCTTTTTTTCCAGTCAAAAAGTGCCTGTCAAACCACTTCCAGTACGTTTAAGGACTGTTACACCTCTGATGAACAAATGTCAAAGCTTCAAGGGTAGTGGTTCCTATTTCAGGGTGATTGAATGATAAAATAATACTTAAATTTGTCACAAGTAATACTGCAAGGTACCAGCTGGTTTCGCCACACAAAAAGGTAACACTGTCCACTAGGTTACTCATACATTTACAACCTTACAACCCTTTAATTTGTAATCAATCTGTCAACCTACAGCTAAACTTAGCTGCCAGCAGGTGAAAAATTACCTTTAGATTAACAAATATCCCAATTTTAGAGTGATTAAACTTTTTAAACACATTTTTATGATATCCAAAAACCAGGCATTTCAATGTTGTTTTTTTTCCCAACATCTAACCTTTTAATATATTGTGAGGTCCACCAATCAGTTTTTATGTTCTCACATTAAAAAGCGACCACCAAATTGATAAATGTCACAATTAAGGGGTCCACACCTAGTTTTTCCCACTAAGTAAATTAAAAATATCTGAAACAAGAAAGCGCCTTAACCTTTCAACAACTCTGACATTTTAATATGATACATTCATGATGTTTTTCCTCCTATTTTAGTTTCCTTAGTAATATATCTCCTGCGTGAATCTGCTTTGTGAAACTATACATGTATACAATTTCTTGGAAAAATTTAGATTTTTCAGTGTGCAATTCACCTTAATTAGCAAGTTTTACAAGGGAGCTAATAAGAAGTTTACGAACTTGAAATCAGTTAAGACATTCGGAAATATCACTATTTTGAAAAAATTATCTCTTATTGTGGACTAAATTTATTATTATGTAAACATTTAACTGATAAGTGCATTATTCTATTATCATTATTAGTCTCTAAGGAATTAAGAAGTTTCAGGGGAAGTAACTGTGTTCTAATCGCTAATTTGGGAAAACCATCAAACTCAACCTTGGGGCTTAAAATCTGATTCAGCTAAAATTAAAACAGAATGACCTTCAAACGTTCTTTTTAAAAAAAACATCGGACCCTGATAGAATACAAACTTACACAAGGGAAAGTATGCATGGGATTAAGTCACTGTGGCTTTCCGTGGCTTAAAATCATCAATAAAACAGGAGAAAGAGAGAGAGAGAGCCAACTCGTAATCACATGTGGCTTTAGTTTGCTAATCTTCTAATCTTGCGGATTAGTCTAATAAACAACTTCTTTGTGTTGATTCATGCAACAAAGAAAGATTTAATTGTCCATAAAATCGAACAATGTAATAATAAACAACTGTTTTAAAATAAACCCAGTGACCGATGATCTTGAAATGCACAAAACGCACAACACAAATATTTCTGTTTGCATGTTTGATGTGATACACAGACCAGAACCCCGGTTGATAGTAATGAAATTTGCTAAGAAAGATCTTGATACGGATATTGGCAACTTCTCAGTAATCTTTCAAACATCACCATGCGTTTGCATAATTCAATTTTAACTTAATAAATTCAATATTTCATTGTACAATATGCAGTGAAAGCCCACATTAAAACACATGCCCTGTCAGTATCACTTGACTTCACCATAATCTAATCATCCAGATGTAATTCTTGGAAAGTTTACCATACTTAATTCCGGGTCAAGCTGCGTCATCTTTTCCAACTGATTTGATTTCATTTTGTTATTTTCAAGCAAAGTTTGATAATTTACAGGAAAAATTTGATAATTTTCAGGCAAAGTTTGATAATTTACAGGAAAAATTTGGTTATTTTCAGGCAAAGTTTGATTATTTTCAGGAAAAATTTGATAATTTTCAGGCAAAGTTTGATAATTTTCAGAAAAAATTTGATTATTTTCAGGCAAAGTTTGATAATTTACAGGAAAATTATTTTCAGGCAAATTGGATTATTTTCAGGCTAATTATGTCCATTTTTACAAGCTACATTTGATTTGAGATTGGTTTTTTTCAGGTCAGTTTCTATTTGTTTACAAAGCCAGATGAGATTTTAACCATCCTTCAGCACTATGTCTAATTACTTAGTACTGGCCTATATACATGTAATATATCTGACAGTCAATTTGTACACATGCCATAACCTGGTCAAGACCTGACCTACCTGATACAGTAGATACAAAACTGATAATGTATCTATGTAAAGAATGTCCAAATGGGCCCTGTCAAAACATAAAATAATCATAAATAAATGATTATGTACATGTTACCTCAGATGAGAAGATAATAAGATGGTGTTTTGGTATATTATATGACCACTGTTGTTTACACAATATATAAAGACTGGTATGCTATGATGTCATATTGTTACATTGGAATGGAAAACAACATCATACCCCCAGGGGTGTTGGAAGTACTCCTTCATAGATTGATACGTCATAGCCACCAACCTACATAGTTTCTGTTGCTATATAAACTAAACTTTTTTTATTATTATTATCCCTGGGATATACTCTTAGAAAATAACTCCTTAACAACAAATATGTACAACCAATATCTAAATATACCGATCTCAGAAATAGAAATAATTTCTTCCATTTAGCTCAGTTTTTCTTCTCGCCTACTCTACAGTTGCATGGAGACATGCGGTTCAAACGGATAAGAAGTATAAAATGTCTCAGTGTGACATATTGTCAGAGCAGATACAGGTATATGTAACAGATGTGACTTCACCTAAATATTACTCAAGAGAAAAACTTCTTGCTTTTGTCAATATACAACGAAATCCAATTAAGAATGCATATTGTTCACATTTATAAATATGTAAGCATGCAATTCATTTTAAGATTTAGTCTGTGCAATATTTAAGAGCCAACAACAAGTGGCGAAGGACAAAAAAGTTCCATCACTTAAGGATTTGAACACTATATTATGAGGTGTGAACCCCACAGCACACCTTCCTGTGGTGATATATAAGTCTGTAAAGACTGAGTGATGGTCCCATGTATTACCAATGAAGCTGTATTACCAATGAAGCAAGAGGTAACAGGTTCAAGCCTTTAAGGAACAGCTCAGTTTCCTTGTTTTAGATGCCAACTTCTTCTACGAAGCAGGGCTGCTGTTTTTTCACATTTTTCACATCACCTCCAAGCATAATTTACAGTCATGTTTCAGTGTTTCCAACTTCTTACAATGTTGTAACATTTTGTTCAGTGTTGTAAATGTTTGACAAAATAATATTTATGATCCCCAAACCCCAAGTTTTATTCAAACTTGAAAAAAAATACAAGTATAATTAAAATGAGAGAAATTAATGAAATTGATTCCTACACGCACCAAGAATAAACTCCTGTACATAAAATCAGGGATTTTATATACATACATCCTGATAACATCAAACAAAAGTACACAGTTAATGTTAGAAAGCTTAGATAATTAAAGCATCAATTAATATCATTATATATACCTTTGATGTGGAGTTTTCACTTGGTATATAAATCCAACAGAATGAGAAAATCCTCGACTACTCTAATTCATTTCCTGTTCAAAAGTTTTCTGTCTGTCATACAATTCTTTTTCTTAGTATAACAGTTGAAAGATTCACTTCCCCTCAGATCTATGCTGAATCCCAGGCTAAAGGGATCAATCCCGTGGTCTAAATCTCAAAAACAAACAATCTTTGCCGTAGTTTTCTCTCTCTGGTCTGTAGCACTGGACAGTTTTAAGTGTACTCTGTTCATTAAAACTGATACAAAATTCCAATACAAGAAAACATGCAAACCAGCTGTTTAAAGGTGATAAAATGTCACACAGAAAATTCACTAAAGATTTCCTTTAAATTCCACTAAGCGAATACGTGCACACATACACAATTCTATTCCTTTTACAAGGTATCTATGATCAACTTTCAAAAATCTAAACTTTGAATTACTATCAAAATGCAAACAGAGCCTACTGGAGTGTGAACTACAATATGGCCCTATGCCAATTTTACCTATTTCTCATTGGCTAATTTTATCTGGTGGGTGGAGCATAAAAGTAAATGTGTCACTTTGTTTTCATAGTGAAAAAAGCCTTCACATTTATCTATTGAACAATTAGTAAAAGTGATAAAGGTTGTAAATTGGTGTATTTTACTTAATCTGTTAGCCAATTCACACATTAGCAACTGCCTTACCAAGTGATAATAGAAAGCTTTTAGAAAGAAATATTTCAAAGATTAACAGTTGAATATCATAAGTTTGTTGCAAGAGACAGGTGACAGAACTATCAGCACCCTCGGGGCACCCCTGCTTTGATGGACAGTTGTATACACATAGAGTACACTACCTGTCCAGGGGGGCTGACAGGCAAATAAAAGTTTGAAAAGTATATTTAAAGGATATGGTAATATGAGATAGGTATTAAACTAAATCTCATGGATCTCTTTTTTCTCTCTAATTTTATAAAGCAATATGACACGATTCCAAAACATTGTGGGTGATTAAATATATTTATACATATATTATATCATTTTCCAATATTATTCTATAATTAAATTATGGTACCATCTGAAAGTACATACATGACTCAAAAGATTTATATATAACACCTGAAAGACAATTTAAGGAGCATTTATTGATAATAAAGGATAGATAATTTATTGAAGGATCTGATATTTTATGACTAACTTCCTATAATTATAATACCTATTTGCATTTCAAAACATTTTGTACACTGCACAAGAAACTACACAAAATCACAAGCAGAAAGGAAATACTGAACAAAAATAGTCTCATGTCTCATTGCCTCAAAATATCTGTACAGATTCTAGGGAAATTTAGCTTACTTTAGTTTAATTTACATCACTTTGTTAAAGCCCCAGCCACACTTTAAATAGTTATAATATAGAATGATAAATATATGGAGAGACTAATGATAAAAGAAAATTTAAGTTGATTGTTGTTGTTGTCGTCTTAAACAATGTTGAGACATACATTTCTTACACATTTTCGTCATTTCTTCACGAAAAAGCATTTACCAACAGAGTTATATATTTTATTTCACAATGTCATTGAAAAAAATACTACACTATATTCATATAATGTACTTTCAAGTTTAAAAGCAACGTTAGGAAAGTTTCTTTTCCCTGAGAAATAACAGTCAATTTCATTGGTAAGATATCTTTCATGGTAATAAAAGAGCTTCAAGTAATTTCACATAGTGTCACTGGGCCTTTAAAGCTTGATTACATAACAACTTATATTATAATTTCACTTGAGATACTATCCATTATTTAACCAATCACAAAACTTTTCCTCACCAAGTTACCTGTTGCCCCAAAGGACTCCCCATAGATATAACATTACATGTACATTCTTAAATTTAAAAAAAAAGAAGCTTTTCTGGGAATGAAATAACAAACTGCCCATACATAACAGCACATGCAAAGAAGTCAAAGAAGTCTAAGCAAGTAAGTCTGCACTCAACTAAAAAAGAATGTTGTATCATATGTTGCAAACATAATATGTTTCATAATATTGTTTTTACAATTTACAAATAAAAACTGTATCATTTGAAGAAATCTTTGAGCTGGAAAAAACTTCAACAATAAAAACAAAAGAGGAACTGTAATTAAGAACATACATTTTTCTAGAATCCTAGTTTTCTACTGAGGTGCCATACCAGGTGCATGTAACTTTAGAAAGCGCATTTGCAAAATTTGTCAGCAAAAGTCAATAAAATTTAAAAGCGTTATTATTCATTAAGTTAACGCATGTCTGGTCTTTTTGTTCTTTTGACAAACTACGTTGCCTTCAACCACAAAACATATATACATATATAAATGATCTTGTCGTAAGATCCAATGAGTCATTCCATTAAAAGACTTAAAAAAAAAAAAAAATCATGTTTTTTGGCAGTGTTGCAGACTATAATGGCATGTTGCCGTTTGGCAGCGGTTGGTTATTGTCAATGTGAAACACAGCAAAATAAATATTAAGTATGTCTTGATTATAACGCAGTTGTGCATCACCAATCATAAGACTGCAGTAACTGATCATAAACATGTGCAGATCATACGACATATTAACATATTTCAAAATATAAAACATTGCAAAGAGCAAAAAAAGTTTATGAAGAAAAGAAAAAAAATCAAGGGAGAAAACTCAAACAAATTTTATCATACGGTACTGTAAGCTTGCATGATTTATCTTTCTTGCAATAAAATCAAGAAACAAAAGTGTGAGTAAAAACAAAATGTAGTAATAATAATCTTGCTTTAAAGATCGGCAAGATGCATGTATGAACAATGAACATAAGCTAACACAAGCTTTTGAACCGACCACACAGATGTTGGCATAATTATGGTGGTCTTACTGTTGGAGGAAACTGAAGAACCCTGTCCGATCTGGTGATCACTTGCCATCTTGCATACTTGCCAAAATGATGATCAAACCTGGGTTGCATAGGTGAGAAGTGAGTGTGCTTTGAAGAACATAGCATTATTACTGAAGTTGCATCTTGCCGTAAACAGTGAAAGGTACAATATTTCAGACTGGTCAGTTAAAAAACTATTTTTTTTGTAATGAAAGATGCAAAGAAAGTTGAACAGGTGCTAGCAACTGTACTTGAGCCATTCCTAGTTCATGTCAACAGACACACCTTTTATATTTTCTCACCAAATGACAACAGTTACTGTGTGTGGACTAAACAATGCTGGAGATCCAGCCATCACCACAAAATTACAAGTACCCACTTAAAAACAATGCAGGTGATATCCAGTACTGGCCCCATGCCTTTTTTTTTATACCTGCTGCATATACGTTCAGTCAGTTTGTTCAAATGTCTTTCAGAAAACCATCAGCATTTTCTAAAGTATGTTCAAAATCAGTTGATACCTGTTACAGAAATGCATTCAGAATGTTTGAAATTCTGTAACACAACCAGTCAAGCATTAGAGAGCCAGTCAGCATTTCCCGAAGTCAATATCTTTCAATATCTGTTAGATAACCATACTCTTTTACCAATAATTGCATTCTGAAAATGACACGTTTCCAATTTTTGAAATTATTAAAAAAGAAACCATGCGTAAAAATCTCTGTGAAGTACGAGAAGTTTGATGTACATGTACATTTATAAAAGTGAAAGAGAATGATGACAACTCTTGCTACTGGCTTTGACAAGTTTATCTTTTATTGAATTCACTTCCGCTAAAATTAGATAATCGTTAACCACAACAACATAAAAGTTACAAATAGAACCACTTTATTTGAATATCGCATTAAGATTTCAATCAGAGTTTTGAAAGCTGGGTTTGAATAGTGTTAGCGGAGATCCTTTTGAAATTGCGTCTTTAAACTTGCATAGATGTTTTGGAGAGGTTTTGCTAGGGGCACATGTGAGGTCAGGCAATCTTTCAAACTTTTTTGTATATATTTTCAATTACGCAAATAAAACTTGGTTAATGTAACAGGTGACGAAGTGCAATCACTATTTCATAAAGGAAAAACATTAATGTTGTAAACTTGGAAAAAAGTACAAGGTCAGTTTGTTGGTTATAAATGTAAACAACCAGTACAGTTATCACTGAAAGTGAATCGTTCCCCTGCAAATGCATATTGACTAAATTAAAGATATTTCTGTGAATAAGGGGAGATAATCGTTTATTAAAGCTCAGCAGAGTTATGCATCTTAAGAAAGGGAGTTGATCAATGATAAGTTATGATACTTGTACAACTTTTGAAAGCAATGCAGCTAATGCTTAAAAGGATATTCAGATTTTGATATGAGAAAGGGAGATAATTTGAAATTAAACCTCAGCAGAGTTATGCCCCTTTATGCAAAACTAAATGATACAATGATTATGTACATATATATACAAAGTTTGAAAGCAAAAGAGCAAATAATCACAGAGTTATACAGACTGATAAAATGCAAAGACGCAGAACTTATTTTGTCGGGGTAAAAAGAATAATAACTTATATAGGTCGACAGCAAGGGGTCTCCAAATTCGGAATGATTTAAAAATAAATCATCCAGGATATGCCTATTATCTTTCAAATAGAAAAGTAAACACTTGATATGACAGTCCTGTTATACCAAATCTGGGTCACACAAAAACAAGCACTTGAGCAGGCTTAGTTCTGTCACTATAAAAGCAGCCATACTGAAAATCTCCAATTTATAAAGATTTATGCCCTTATATAATACTTCTTTATTAATTGAACAGAAGTATCTGGGAAGCAATTTTCTTATTATATATCCATATATGGTATTATGTTACATTGCATTTGAAATAAATTTGAGATGATTAAGCAAGGTTGTCAAATATAACTTGTCTTGACTTGGCCTTGGTTATTGCATGGAAGAACTTTGCTTTCTATGTGCGAAGCGTGTGACACTGAAACGAACTGAACAGTTTTTTATTGCAATTATATAACTTATTTGCAATGCAGTATTTGAAATTATTGACATACTTATATAGGTTGCCACTTGTGTATTTTTAGGCTCTGATTCAATATTTAATTTATACTTGCCAAAAAATTGCATGTTACAATTTACCCGGTAATTCACATGTTTTCTTAGTACTAGTTATTTTTACATTATTGTTATAATGAAGCACAATGTACTATATATCTATACATAATCTTTTTTCAAAGTTCAAGGTCAGAAACTCTAGATTAACCAATAGGATGGAGAGAATGTTGAAGAGAGTTTCAGATTCCCAGCTGATACCCGATTACGAAAGCTAGCAGGGCTGTTTGAGGTAACCGCTGTTCAGAAACACAGTTAGGGTCTTTTAGGGAGCTAGGGTTGTCCAGCAAGTCCACCATTGGCAGAGAATTTCTATCTAATGCTGTTTGACGTTGTGTGTGTGTTTTCTAACACAAAGATTTGTTATGCAAATAAAATAAAATAAAATGACAAACCAGGAAGCATGAGCAAATCACTTCAATATTAACTATACAACATTACAATACAGAACTTTATTGCTTTAAATTTATATACATCAAACTTCTTCATACTGTCACAGTTGATTTATCAGTCCGCATTACCATTAAAGATACGTTACGTTTCATAAAAGACAAATCAAGGCTATGATTGCCAGATCGTAAGATTACGTCCTGTATGCAAAAGAGAGCCTGCAATATGCAAAGAGCACGTCCCAGATCTGCAAAGCTGTATGACTCATGGCCGTGTTTGACTTAAGTCCTTTATCATATAAACTAATGCTCTTATAGCCACACTTTAAAGGCTTTTAAGCTCAATCAATCAATTTTGTCCCTTCTCTATCTTGTATGTGTACACTAGGTTTGTTGACAAGTCACTACCCCCTGCATATAACAGATTTTTCCGTTGCTGTAATCATTATATCGCTGTAGCGTCCAGCGATGATATGGCAAAAACTATAACGCAATGTTGTCGCAGATAAAATTTATGCAAATGGTGTCAACAGGTACATAGTTTTGAAAGATTTTTCTGTGATCATGATGCAGCGTGGCTCGCAAGCTTATGTACAACACCTGAACCTTTATGAAAGGTCATCTGAATTAAGCAGCCACTTGCCTCAGTAAGCCAGTTCTGTTGTATCCAATGACCAGCCACACAGGAAAATGGCCATTTAGACAAAATACATGGAACCTAGCTTATGGGACCTAGCTTTCTTGCATATTCTGCGCAAACACTATTTCAATATCAATTTGGATATAATCAAAATTTCAGTATCCTGAAAGGCATCATTGTTTACTCTTAAAAAGACGTCACGTACCATAACTTGATGTAAAATCTCTTTAAAATTATTGTGGTTATCATTTTCTAAGAGTATCATTCAAATTTGGTGGCAAAATTATGCACTCTTTTGTTATATATCATATCTGGTGAATACGCTATATCCTTTTTCCATGATATGCTTTTTTAGTCAGGGCTATTACCAAATAAGAAAAAAGAATCATATCAAATTGCTGTTTGTAGAAATTTGAAACAAACAGGATGTTTCTGTGCAAGAAAATATAGTTTTTAACAGTGGTTTTGTATTTAAACAGGGTGACAAAAAGGAATGTTTTCCGCTTGGCACTGTTCAAATATGTAATTTCAAAATAATTATGGGTGAATATTACTTGGTAGGAAAAGTTTGACCTGACTGAGTAAAATGTTCCATGGTTAAACAGACATTCTCCAGGCAAATGTTCTCTGTCGCAGAAGACATGGTACCTTTTACATTTATTCAAGCAAAGAATATGTAATTTCCTTGATTATGGAAAAGTTGTAATTTTTTTTTGATTGCAAGGGAAGTTAAATATTGAGGAAATCTTCTGTGTCAGCAATAAGTCTGTATTGGTCACTAACAAGTCAATGAGGTGATTACTTCAAGAACGGACTCAGAACTTACACCTTCTGTCATGATGTGATTACTCCAAAAAGGGTCTGAACTGATACCCTCTGTCATGAGGGCCACGTCCTTAGCTTCTGCACAATCACTTTTACAATTTTTCAGTCCCCAAACTATTTCATGAAAGTAGGATCAGTGCACTTTGTCTGCCCCTAGTTTGAAGAGCTTATACATTACAGCTATTGTATATCAACATCTGTATAATGTTTTCAAGAGATCTACTTAAGGCATACTTTACACAGGTAAACACCATAAAAGGGAATGAAGGAGGCCACAGAACAATACAGGTATAAATCAAAATATGCAAAATCAATTTTTTATCATTAAAAAAATCTGGTAACAATGCATGGCTGTAAACAATGAGAATTTACTTTGTCTATTCTGGGAATGAAATGTAATCATTGTAAAACAATAATGTTCGTTCTTTTATCTGAGGAGTTTGACAGGCCATTCTGCACACACCTGGTCAAATAAAGTAGTGGCATGAGAAACTGATAGGTTTTCGATTTGGGATCAGTTTCAAATTAAGAAAAAACACCTAACGTGACATAAAAGAACACCAGAAGTCAACAAACACTCGAAGACAGGTGCGTGCTAGTCTTTTTCAAATTTACTGCGACTGCTTTTGCCGATTTTAGTATTTATAATGTTGAAACTAAATATTTGAATTTCGTAAGACTGAATAAATTTTGTTATTTACAAGTTTGAACTGAGGTTGACAGAACAGGAATTTTCAAAACTATCCCAGTCATTTGACGACTGAGTGCTATTCAAATGACATTGTTTGTCTGCACTTTAAATAGATGAAACTTCCAGTTATATGTGAGTAACTCGAAACTTTCCTACCTAGAAAAGTGCCAGACAAATTACTTATTATATAGCTAAACTTTCCCTGTTCACTTATCACTTCTACCACAGGAAGGCTCAGATTTATTCCAAGAAATGAGTAGATAGAAAGGGAAGTTTTCATTTTATTTTTAAAAGTGTTCTGTATCAGTTGAATATGTCACAAAATATGAGAACAGTTTGTTATGAAACTAATTAGCATTCTACTTGTCACCATAAGCTGGTGGGAATAATATATTCAGGTGTGTCTCTGTCCCCTTGTTTTGGACACCTGGTCATATAAAATTGCTTATTCTTCTAGTTGAGGGTTTTAATCAATTTGATACTTGGTGACAACACCTGTTAGGAATTAAAGCACTGTCATGTGTATACTAACACTTTTACTGAGTAGTATAATTGTTTTATATAAGACTACTATATGGCATCAACAAGAACACTACACAATGCTGGCACCAACAAGGACACTACACAATGCTGGCACCAACAAGGACACTACACAATGCTGGCACCAACAAGAACACTACACAATGCTGGCACCAACAAGAACACTACACAATGCTGGCAAAACTATACAATGCTGGCACCAACAAGAACACTACACAATGCTGGCACCAACAAGAACACTACACAATGCTGGCACCAACAAGAACACTACACAATGCTGGCACCAACAAGAACACTACACAATGCTGGCACCAACAAGAACACTACACAATGCTGGCACCAACAAGAACACTACACAATGCTGGCACCAACAAGAACACTACACAATGCTGGCACCAAAAAGAACACTACACAAGCTGGCATCAACAAGAACACTAAAATGCGGACTAAAGGACTACACAATGCTGGCACCAACAAGAACACTACACAGCTGGCACCAACAAGAACACTACACAAGTGGCACCAACAAGAACACTACACAATGCTGGCACCAACAAGAAGCACTACACAATGCTGGCATCTAACAAGAACACTACACAAGCGGCACCAACAAGAACACTACACAATGCTGGCACCAACAAGAACACTACACAATGCTGGCACCAACAAGAACACTACACAATGCTGGCACCAATGTGGACCAACAAGAACACTACATAATACTGGCAACAACAAGAAGATAAAAGAACTACATCATGCTGCACCAACAAGAACCACACAAGGACCAAAAGAACACATGACGTTAACAAGAATGCTGGCACCAATGTGGCACAACAAGAACACTACACAATGCTGCACAACAAGAACACTACACAAGCTGGCATCACAAGAACACTACACAATGCTGGCACAACAAGAACACTACACAATGCGGGGAACAACAAACAGAATGGGACAAGAACACTACACAATGCTGGCACCAACAAGAACAATACACATGCTGGACACAATGCATATGGCACCAACAAACAATGCTACACAAAACTACACATGCTGGCACCAACAAAAAACAATGCTACCACAATACAACTGGCACCAAACAAACAATGCTACACAATGCTGGCACCAACAAGAACACAACAATGCTGGCACCAACAAGAACACTACACAATGCTGGCACCAACAAGACACTACACAATGCTGGCATCCAACAAGAACACTACACAATGCTGGCATCAACAAGAACACTACACAATGCTGGCACCAACAAGAACACTACACAATGCTGGCACCAACAAGAACACTACACAATGCTGGCACCAACAAGCTGCAACACAATGCTGGCACCAACAAGAACACTACACAATGCTGGACCAACAAGAACATCTACACAATGCTGGCACCAACAAGAACACTACACAATGCTGGCACCAACAAGAACACTACCAGCTGGCACCAACAAGAACAATGCTCAACAATGCTGGCACCAACAAGACAATGCCAATGCTGGCACAACAAAAAAGCTGAAATGCTGGCACAACAAGAACACTACACAATGCTGGCACCAACAAGAACAAGCTACACAATGCTGGCACCAACAAGAACAAGCTACACAATGCTGGCACCAACAAGAAGGGGCACCAATGGGCAAGAACACTACACAATGCTGGACCAACAAGAACACTACAAAAAGTTGCAAACATTATTGAGAACAATGCTTACCAACAAGACACTACACAATGCTGGCACACAAGAACACTACACAAGCTGGCACCAATGCAAGGGCACAACAAGGACACTACACAAGCTGGCACAACAAACAAGCTACACAAGCTGGCACCAACAAGAACAAGCTACACAATGCTGGCACCAACAAGAACACTACACAAAGAACTCTTGATAAAATGATCCCTATATATCTGTCAATGGCAAAAATGGCAAGGAAGGAAAGATAAAAAAAAATATAAAAAAACAAGTCACCAACAAAAATCTAACCAGGCACAAAATGTCAAGGGGAAACACCAAAAATTGGAACCTCAGTGTACCAAATGACTGTGATTGAGAAAAAAGAATGTGTACAACATGACTTTAAGAACGTTCAAGGAACGATGAGCAAGAAGTCAGGTACATTTTGTGTTATCAGATATCAGAAAAATGTTAAATGCAGTTCTGATAATCCCCAAGTCAAGTTGAACATGTCATTTTTCAGTTACAACAAATCAAAACCTTAATATACCTGGTAAGATAGTAGCTTAAAAGAGGAAACAATAAAGTCTTAATGGACTGAATTATAATCTGCAGGCCTTCACA
Source organism: Saxidomus purpurata (assembly GCA_022818135.1). Lineage (NCBI taxonomy): Eukaryota > Metazoa > Mollusca > Bivalvia > Venerida > Veneridae > Saxidomus > Saxidomus purpurata. The sequence continues at coordinate 29,513,673 of JAFMSR010000018.1, forward strand.
AATTTGCTATATATTATTCTTGCACAGGCATTTCACCCTGATTTTGTTCATGCTGGAAAACTCGCTCTGGAACCCCACTGTGCCAGACAACCCTAGTGATTTACTTGTCACATAACATTGTAAATTTTGTGAAGTCACTTTCCTCACCACAGCATATGAATATCCTTTGCTTTTAAATGATAATGCATCTTTTCGATAAGTTTGCATTAAAAGAGACATTTGGTTCATCGCCTCGGTTAACTGTTTTGTGAGAACTTGCAGAGCCTCATTCCTCCCAAAACAGTTACGTCCATGATGGATATTTCCATCTGAACCACGTCCTCATGACAGAAACTAAAACGCACAGGGCGAGTTGGTGGCTCCATAGAAGGATGAGGGATTAGTTTACTAGGAAAGAACACAAGAATATGATGGATACTTCCAAAAGTAGCCCTCCTCCCTGTAGCAAATCTGTGACACAATAATTCAATAATGAGACAACACACTTTCTCCTAATAATCATAATTCTGTGGCAGAAAAAGCTGAAGACATGTGCACCTCTTCCGATGAAATTTTGTTAAATTCCAGCCAATGGTTGCAGAGAAAAGACAGAAGCTATATTTACATCAGGTAATTAACAAACAAAGCAGGTTTCAAGTATAATTGACTTAAGGGGCATACATCTTTAAAAACTCATCAAACTAGAACAGGCTGATACAACTCCCATCTTCTTTAGCCATGAAGTTTCATTGAAATCCTACTATACTGGTTGTTGAGAGAAAGTCAAGAGCAAAATATAGGATGGACAGGTAAACAGATGGATGAAGCACTGGCTATATGCTTCAGCATGTGGAAGTGGAAGGAGATGGGGGTGGAGGGAGGTGAGGGTGATGGGAGGTGGGGGTGGAAGGATGCAGTACAGAAGAGTGGTCTTTTTGAAGAAAATCTCCACAGTGGCATTGTTTAGCATTTATTCTGCACTGGTTCAAGACTGGTGACTAATGAGTGAGTAAAATGTGCATCTACACAATTATACACCATTTATTATAACAGTTTATTGGCATGGTGGTACAGTCATGTAACTGCAGTTAAAAATTATACCAGATACAGTTAAAAAAAACGATTACTTCACAGAAGCAAATATTTGGAAATAGTTTCCATAGTTGCATGATTCAATCTATTAATTCACTGAAACATCTTCAACAAACAACTCTAGACAAATGTGTAGGTGCAACAAAGTGCCAGTAACAGGAGGGCCAGCTGATGCGTCAGTGGCAAAAGTGTAAATCAAAATGTAGAAAAGTGTATTAACTTTCAAATGTCATCATACAAGTGATAATACTTCATGATGATTCCATAGATAATATTGCAATTTTAATGCAATGTTTGACGTACATACTGAACTTTTAACATGTACCTTTTGACACCATGAAGATGCTGATTCACGCATGGATAGTATGACCATTCTCCCACTTATGATTCTATCATATTATACTGATCTGCTTTCAGAATCATTTTTAATCAACAGAATCTATTCTTCTTTTGCAGTTCTGCATTCTGAAGACAAGGTGACAAGCTCATGCTGTGGACAAGCATTATTCAAGAAATGTGGAAATGAAGAAATGTGAAGGAATGCACGATCATGAAGTAACCCCCACATGATGCAAATTTTCGATAAGAAACTGTTCTAAACAGTCTCACGATACATACATATATGCAGGGAGACACTCAGAATCCCTTTAGTCAAAATCCCCTCTTTCCACTCGTAAAATCCATTGAGGGGATTATGACTGCTATGCCAATTTTTGGACCAAGGGGATTTTGAAGTACACTCACATATGCATACACTGGTGCACAAGTGCAAAGGACTAAAGCTCCCCTACTGAAAAGAATCATGTTGTTGTTGTTATTGTTAGTCTTTAGAAAGGAAGTCTTTATAGAAAGGAAGTGTTTATAGAATAAAGGAAGTCTTTATAGAAAGGAAGTCTTTAAAGCCCCAGGAACACTTTGAATTTACTGATATAGTAACATAAAGTTATTGATAGGATAATGACAGAACCATGTTCTATTCACTCTAAAACAATGTTGACATATGCCTTTCTTTTGTATTCAAGTTGTTTCTTCAAAGAAAAGAGTTGCCAGAAAGCCTTTCTTATTTTTTGCAATATCATTGAAAAAAAAACTGCACTATGTTTCTAATATGTCCTTATCGATTTAAAAAGCTAAGTTAGGAATGTTTTTGGAACAAATAAAGGACATTTCTGTCAGTAAGACATCTTTCTTGATAAAATGAGAGCTACTTGTAAATGTGATCCTGGAACTTTAATGCATGATTTACTGTATTGCATAAATTACAGACCTGGTCCAAAGAACCTTTTTCTGCTTGCAAATTAATGTGGATACATACTATAGTAATAACTGACTTTACCCTACTGACTTTACTCCACTGACTTTATTCCACTGACTTTGTGAAAAGGTAAACATAAAGGATTCTAACTATTGACATTTTGATGCAAGTCACCTAAAAATACATTCAACATATGCTTTCCTGTCAAACAAAAGCACCCCATTTCCTATTAAGGTGACACATTGACTCCCAAATAAAATGACAAACAAAACCATTCACAAAACGAAAACTAGTCAGAGAGGGTCCGCAACCTTTTGAGCATATAAAATAGGTAGAAAATTTGCATAAAGTATTCAATTTGGTCAAGTATCTCTGAGGACATCTTGTTTAAAGTGTGATAGATGACAGTCGAAATTAATGAGAAAATGGACACTGTCAAGATGTTATGATAATGTGAATGAATGATTTGTTTTTGACTATACATACCGCCATTATAATACGATCTCTCTTACAAAATGTGAGAATGATCTAGGCTGTGAATGCTGATAATCAGAGAGCTGTCATGACTTTACAACTATGATAGAAACTAGCATACACTAGAACATATAAGGTAATTCAATTACCCTTATTCAAAGTATTTAAAGTTTTTTTTACAGTATTGACTTTAAACTACAACACTTCTTAAGCTCAGAGATCACTGTCTGCAACACACATAGAGATCACTGTCCCTTATACAGTTGAGCCAGAGTTTAAGATCACCTGAATTAAACAACCAATTGCTTTAAAATTGGTGAATACTTTGACTATTTCTGGTGTATACTTTGACCATTTCTGGTGTATACTTTGACCATTTCTGGTGTATACTTTGACCATTTCTGGTGTATACTTTGACCATTTTTGGTGTATACTTTGACCATTTCTGGTGAATACTTTGACCATTTCTGGTGAATACTTTGACCATTTCTGGTGAATACTTTGACCATTTCCGTACTAAATACACCTGTATTCAGTAACAACCTGTTTTAAGTGACCGCTTTTGATGTATTCTTATGGTAGCTGCTTAAAAAAGAATACAGTTCAACCTGTATAAGTGGTCACTTTAAACTGGCAGCCATCTCTCTTCAGCAGCTAACACTGATGTATCTTGCTAAAGACAGGTTTACTGCAGTACTGAACATATTCAGTGTAGTTCTATTGGTTAACTGTAAGTGTGTGTGTACCACATAATTGACTTATTTCTATAACAAGGGCAATAACTCTGCTTATTTCAGCTCACTTATATCACTTATAACAATATCCATTAACTCCATCACAGTATTGCAAAGTTAGGTAGATGGCCTTGCTGGTAATTGCATGCAAAACTTTAAACAAATTAAGACGCTGGTGCTACAGTAGAATATGGGTCTGGAAAAGCACCACAGAGTAGAGGTACAGCTTAACATTCCTAGCCTAGAGGTCGTGGGTTCAAATCCCAGCAGCAGCATTTAACTGTGACCTCCACAATCCCTTCTTTCGGTGTGAGTAGCTTTGACCTGGAAGCAGTCAATGAGAGCAGTAGTCTGGTTCCCGACTTCCTATGATAGTACGTAGTTATAAGGGGAAGGAACTCTAGACTATGAGAGTAGTTCATTTAAGTTCAGAGAATTTGTTCCACAATCTATGTAAAATATGTAAGTTTATACTAAGCAGATTGTGGATGGGACCAGCAGCTTACGCTAATTTTTGAACAGTCAAACTAAAAGCTTGAAATATCGCAATGTCGAAAAGCATTAACTCTCCAACATCCGGTATATACCAACATCTAAATGCTTTTACCTCTAGCATAAATGTTTTTTCTAGAATATCTGATATAAAAGAATTGAACCCGGATATAATGTAATATACAAAGCACTACTTGCAATTTCTAAGAATATGTAACTTTGCAATGTCTCAAATAATAAATTAACTTTAAAAGTTAACAGAATCTAGAAGTTCATAAAGCATGTAAAGTTGCAAAGTCTGACTTTTACAGAAACAAAGAACAGTGGAACTGTAGAAGAACTGCACACAAACACAGCATGAAAAATATCTAAAACATCAGTTTCAGCAAATCTTTCACTAAAATAAATCAGGCTGTAGAAATTTGTTTCCAAACTCTGAAAACAGGACACCTTGCAGCTGTAGACATTATTTTTGCAAACTCTGAAAACAGGACACCTTGCAGCTGTAGACATTTTGTTTGCAAACTCTGAAAACAGGGTACCATGCAGCTGTAGATATATTGTTTGCAATTTCTGAAAACGGGGTACGATATAACATTACTCCATGCAATGCTTTTAAAAAGGGAGAACTGATTTGTGACACATTAAGCAATATGCAGGTGCTTGAAGCTAAAACATTTTAAATTTCAGCTTAACAGTTCAATGCACTTTCAAATGCAATATAAATATCTTACCTTGCATTTAAAATGAAGTCCTTAAGTCCACTCCAAGGAGATAATAACATCAATTTTGCAATAACCGCAGGCCCGTAGTAAACCTCGTAAACTTGATAGTAAAACTCGTAAGAAACTTGCTCTTACTTTGAACATCGATCGACCAATCAAAAAGTGTCACTAGCTGATAACAATCCCACAATCCCCAGGCCCGCGAACTCAAATAAGGTCACACACCACCTGAGGAGACATAAAGTTAACAGGTAAACACAGTTAAACCGTATTTAAACTACCAAGGCTCATATAGGGTATCCGTATATATAACACTGGTAAAGATTTACCTAGATGTAATTTATACAAATCTGGAGCTGTATCATTCAATCAATGCACATATAATACATTCGTACCTTGCAACTATTCTAGTCTTATAAATCTTGCCAAATTTAAAGTTATGTAACATCATTACTTATAAAAAGTTTAGTCTGATGCCAAAAAATACAGGATCTAGTAAAATATACAAAACGTCTTAATTATTACACTGCTGGAAGTAAGTGATTCTGTCATGGCGACCAATGCAGATCATGATCACTCTAACCATCCATGCTGTCTGATCATGATCCATGCTGTCTGATCATGATCCATGCTGTCTGATCATGATCCATGCTGATCCAATCATGATCCATGCTGTCTGATCATGATCCATGCTGTCTGATCATGATCCATGCTGATCCAATCATGATCCATGCTGTCTGATCATGATCTGCACTATGACGCTGTCTGATCATGATCTGCACTGTTTGCTTGATGCAAGAATTTCACTGAGCACCCTTTTGAACAACTAATGGTTCAGTCCAGGTTGTAAAGAAGACAAGTCCATTATAAAAATTTAGTAGGGTCAGGGTAAACTAGATAGCTCATTCCATAATAAATGGATATCATGGGTTAAATGTAATACAAATGAAAGATAAAGAAAGGCTAACAACCAGTTTGTACCTAATCAAAGATAATGGGTAAAGAAAAATGTGAAAAATGAGCAAAAACAAAGTTCAAAGTATTTAAAAGGACCTAAAAATCATAGGTCACCATCCTTTATCTTGAATTATCTGCCCTTGAAAAATATGTAAATACATTGTATAACAAAATGCTGTATTCAAGTACAGACAATTCAAAATAAAGCTTGGTGATCTTTGATATTTATTTCATATTTCTCTTTCAGATTTGATTCTCGGTCAACATACAAAGTTTGAAGAAAATCTCCAGTTAGGAAAGTTTTGCCCTATATACATATAGTAAATGGTAGCGAACGCCATTAACTGATGTCTATAAAAGTTCAATCAGTTCAGTTTGGTCAAGAGGCAAGTATTAAACATGAAGGAGATGCTTTGTGACTCTTAACACCCCACACGAGCCTGCCTGTTGGTATGAAACCATCCCCGCGATTCAGGCTCCCAGTTGGTACTTAGTATGAACAGAGAGAACCCCTGAAAAGCTTGTCAACACAACAAAAGGTCAATTGTTTTTTCTCTGCAAGAGATTTTTCTCAGTTTTTTCTTATGAATCCCTGCGTAGTTTGAGTAAGATATTTTATTTTTGGAGATCTTGTCGACATAGCAAGTGTCAATTTCCTGAAAGCCTGAGAAAGGGCAGACAGTGCTGTATATTGGTAGACTTTCTGATTTTATCAGTGTGACAGACCTTACTTTTATAACTCTAACGAGGAACAATTCATCATTTTCAGTTTCTTTAAAATATGCAACCCTAAACTTTAGTACTAATGAAAGTGCAGTTTCTAAAAATCTACAAACGTTTAATGCCTACTAATTCGCATGTATTTGCAGTATGTCTTGAATCACTTTTCCTTTTGATAAAATACTGTAACTTTAAAAATACTAAAGAATTTTTAATAATCCATCTCATTTTCATTAGATGATCAAAATGTGGTATATCATGTTATAAAGTGGCATGGCAACCAGAGATCTTCATGGAATGGAATTATTTGAATAATTATGATAGAGCTTCATGCAAGAAACATCTCTGCTAAGTTTCAGCAACATTGGCACAGTGGATTCAGAGGAGATGTTTGAGGGTGATGGCTTTAGGGGGGGGGACGTACAATATCGTGGCGACCTAATAGCTTATCCTGGCACTTTGAAAAATAAGGACTACTGGCCTCTGCCAACCCAAGCTATGTCTTAACAGAAGAAAATTTTGCATATTACTGTGTATTGTTTACAAACACCTTCTCTCCTATTACACGTAATTTTAACATAAATCTCAATATGGCCATTTTCATGACTGTGATCTATGACAACCTGTGACTGGCTGACCTCAATGACTCAACTATCCGTTCCTGGAACTAAAAGCATCGCCTCTCTCAAGTTTGAGCGTAAGATAATAGTTGTTCTTGTCAAGAAATCATAATTCATAATCCATCAAGCATTTCTTAACAAAGCTGGCCAGATGCAATGCAATTAAAATGTTTCCATTCAAGCAACTGAAGGGATATTTTCGTCAAAATACTCAACTGACTTACAAGTACTTTCTCATTTTCACAAATTTCTAGATACAGAAGCTTGATGCTCCTACTGTTAAACATACTCCCCATCACCGCTATCAAAACTTCTTCACAAGTTGTTGTTGTTGTTGAAGGAGTTTAATGCTTGTTCAAACTTTCAAAAGTAGGGAATAAAACAAACTGGCCATTTAGTTGATTTTCATGGCTTACTTGAAGAAATAATATTTTCAAATCCTTGGGAATATAATTCCACAACAAACACGGTTTGGCAAAAACTTTTGCCAAAACTGCCTACCTTAGGCAGTGAGTAACGAACAGTACTTATACAGATATCTCTTGTTTGTGATCCATTTCTCTTATGAAACTTATTTTGTTCAGAGGATACCCCATGATGATCTTCAATTCAAACCGGTACTAAATGGGGTATAGCCCCCTTGTGGTATAACTCAGCCCAGTCTCCTCACAAAAAAATACCATCAAATTTAGCATAAAAACCAGACTTGTGACTTGACATACTTGTTCTGCAACATTCTGACCCATGTTTTGCACTGTAAAACTTTCGCCAACACACAAGAAAGTCGTCCTCTTTCAGGTCTCCAGCAAATCATTTCATGTTTTGAAATTTTAGAAAAATTAATCAAAATATTTTCTAGCCAATATTTAGAAGGGCTGACTTGAAGTTTCAGACAAGCATGATTCAAAACTTCAGTTTTTTATCTACATAAAACATGCACATATTAACCTTGAGGTTTTCCTGATATCAGTCAGATCAAAGGAAAACCGGCAATATACTTTCCCATTTAAAGCCAAACAACATACCAACATACACTTTATGACCATGTAAATAAATATTTTTAACTTATTTACTTCACATTAATTGTATGACAGATTCTTGCGATACCAGATTACCACTTGTAACTCCTGTGTTTTTTTCTCGAGAACCAGCCATATTCCCTTCTAGAGAATCAGCCATATTCCCGTCTCCGGAACCAGCCATATTCCAAAAAGTGGTCCATTTTCTGAAAAAGTCAATTAGTGCTCTTTAATCATGTAAATGCACCTTGGTCAGTAAAAATGTTCTTTCTTGATGGCAAATTTTAACGCAAAACTCAAACTGAAATCAACATTTTTAACATCTTTATACTTCAATCATTTTATACTTCATTTATTTTCTAAGGCACAAAAGCATTTAAAATGATAAAATCTTAAAATATCATGTAATTGTGATTTCATGATTTCATAAAGAACTTGCAAATAAAACAATTTGGAGAAAAACACTTGTTGCATCTAGTGCAAGTTAAGTAAAAGTTACATTACATTTCTAAGCACAGGACGTATAATCCAAGGGAGACAACCAAAACTACTTACAGCTGGCATTATCTTATATTTTGTTGCCCTTTGTGCTTGTTATGCCAAACAAACTACCAGTATTCTTTCCTTCCTCAGACTGTACCTAATGTTAGTTTTAGGTATGAGACGCCTAAATACATTTCCATAGACTTACATTATAAGGGTTTCTTCCGGTGCGACTTCCCAAAATCTCACCGACTGCTGAAATGAACTATTTGTAGATTCATCCTAGTCCCACATAAAAATAACAAAATTTATACATGTGTCCAAACTTTATGCCAGTAATTTGGAGCTCAATGCCCCCCCCCCCAATTTTGGGGGGGTTTTTGGGGTCACCCACCAAATATGTCAGTATTTTCAAATACCAAATATTTTGATTATAATTTATATCCAGTATTTTTTCTTTCCATATTTCATGTTAGCGATTATTTCAAACTAATTTTTCTTTATACATCACTTAGTTTCAGCCAATCAGCAATAAACACATAGTGGGTAGGGCCGCATGTTCCAGACAAAATCAACTGCTTCCGCTTTTCACCGATTTAGGGGTCTCATACCTAAAGAACATGATTACAGATTCCTGTTTCACAAGCTTGGAGGTATTCAAATCTTGAACCCATCTTGTGTTGACAGCATCCTTAAAAGATGTAAGATGTTTAGTGTTTATAAATGTTAGTTATCAGGCTTATATAGTGGTGTACTGTAGATATCTATAAAGAAAGTGGAGCAATAGCACCTAATTTTGACAATTTAAGGGATAAAAGTGTATATATAGCATACCATGCGGAAGTTACAGCAGAAATTTCATTACCAACATCTTGAACAATTCTTGCTGGTACCTTCCTATATTTTCGGTAGTTAAAACTGTATAACATGATAACAGGACACCTACATAAATAACCAGAGGAACATGACGGCAACTTTGACAGTATGCACATCATTTTCACTGCCTAAGATATTTTTTTTTCAAATATCAACACAATGACATCTGAGATCAGGAAATATATTTTAGTAATAAATTTCATCATTCGTATGACTCATAACATAATCAAAAAGACAATGACAAATAAAAATGATCATCGTTAGCAACAAAACATGATAAAATGTTATACACAATTTACACTTGAAATCTTCAATGAAATATAGTGACAACATTTTTGTGAAATATGAAAGGAGGGGAAACCTTAAATTTTGGTAAGAACGGTCCTGCCAGGTGGCACTTTTTATGTTAATGTCAACAAGGACTGTATCATGTAAAGTATATACTTAGATGTATACTTTAGGGATCAAAATTCAAAAGGTGCATGGAAGCAATGAACCGTCGCCTTTATCCAAGATTTTTTTACAAGCAAAACTTTAAAACAGTATACTCGAGAAAAAAAAATAATTTAAAAATCCTGAACGCACAGAAAAAGACCTATAGAGCAAACTTTTTAATATGCTTTTTTGGACTTGGACGATTTGTTTCTAAAGAAATGCTGGCAATGCATATTGTCTACCAACTATTCTGCTTCTGTATAATGTAAGTGGTGCACTAGGTTTAGATCCAAGAGGTGCTTTGCCAAGCAACTGACGAGAGCAGTACATGGAATACCAAACAAGATAGTTGCTTTTCATTTAGAAATTGACCAACTTTTAATGATTTCAACCAATGAGGCAATTTCGGAAGGCAAATACTGCCTGTAACTAACTCAGAGTCATGTTTGCTTCAATATGAATTAGAAATTTATTAAATACTTTGTGTTAATTATGTAGGTGAAGAAAGTATCTAGCCTTCAAAGGAGAGTTAAGGCCTACTGTGAAAAGTAAGAGACACTTATATATTTTGGAATACTACAGGCCAATTTTAAGGTTCTGACTTCACACAAATATGGGATGTATTTAGTACTATATAATTTTCATCATACATTAACATATAACATAATTAAGGAAGATTTCCCTTTAAACTTGTCAAAGTTCGGGCCACGTCAAAGTTTCGCACCCTTGCTGTACTCTTTTAGTCAAATTTTGTTTAGTTTTAAATAATTCCTGAACACCTCAGTGAATTTTCTGTTGTTTCTTTTTGTAAAATACAACTAGATCTATGAGTTAACAATAAACCATCAAAGTTATGCAAATATTACTTTGTGTGGCGATCCACGATTCGTAAAAAGGTCCTACATCTAGTAGAAGAATTCGGTTTAATAATTTAATAAAGTATCTTTTCTATTCAATTCAGTTCTACCCTTTGGTTCCAAGGCCATGTCCAAATAAAGTGGAGAAAACGTCCTGCTAGACATAGTCTTTTGCATGTAAAGTCTAATGCAACCTGTTATGTAGCGATAAGCCGCTGAAATTTCTGCAAATGGAGTAGTTTTCTCAAAGGGGAGGTGACAATTACTACAAATGGCGTTGAGGCGATTAGTGTAAGGGGAAATAACCGCTGCGGGAAGTCGGAAAGAAATGTAGACCCAAGGTTTGAATCCTGTAAATTAAGTTCAGCTGACACTAACAATCAAGATTTCTTTTACGTCTAGCATGACTAGCCTTATTTTAAAGAGCTATCTATCTATATACAAACACCAAAGGAAAAGAACAGAAAAGAGGATGTTATATTCTGCTATTATGCATGCAAGAATTCAAACACGTCAGATTCTTATTTGTTTGGGGCCCCTATAGAGTAACCCCGTTTATTTTCCTCGTTGTAGGCGTAGTTAGGGTTGGGGAGTATCCTCTACCAGCCTTACAATGTAAACATGCAACATACCTTTGTTATAATACAATTATGGATATTACATTTCAATAATGATCATCGTTTTGGTTTGTTGTTTAAACATATCGGTATCATTTCATCATCCTTCACATTTAATCAGTGTCTTGCACAAAAAACGAACGACAAAATGAAAACTGAACCAAGTTTGTGAAACGTGAATATCTTTACCAGAGTTGTATTCGTTGTACTATGTCCAGATTTCTTTATTCAACAATCGATATCTAGGTAAAATTATCTCTTTTTTAGCTCACCTGGCACAAAGTGCCAGCGTGAGCTATTAGGATCACTTACCGTACGGGGTCCATCGTACGTCGTCCGTCCGCCCACCATTTTCTTCAAACGACATCTCCTTTGAAACCACTGGGCTAATGTTGATGATACTTTGCAGGGATGTTCCTTGCATGAAGCTTTATCAAAGTTGTTCAAAGAATTCTATTCCATGCAAAACTTTGGTTGCTATGGCAACAAATAGGAACAACTTTAAAAAATCTTCTGCTCTTAAATCACAAGGCCTAGAGTTTAGATATTTAGCATGTGGCTTTATCTAGTAAACTTCTCCTAAGATTTTTCATATTATGACATCGGGTCAAAATTGAAACCACCCGGGGGTCACTTGGTTTTACATAGGCTTATATAGGAAAAACTTTAAAAAATCTTCTTCTCTGAACTACAAGGCCTAGAGTTTAGATATTTAGCATGTAGAAATTCCTAGTGGACCTTTACTAAAATTGCTCAAATCAGAACCCCCTGGTCAAAATTAACCCTCCCCGGGAGTGGGTGAAGTCACTTGATTTCATATAGGCTTATATTGGGAAACTTTGCACAACTACAAGGCTGACAGGCAGAGAAAAGATAGCTGGAATGTTACTTAGCATTGTGTTGTATACCTCTACGCATTATTTCAGCATCATGGCCCCTTGTATTATAGCCAAGGTAGTCAGGTGAGCGATATAGGGCCAACATGGTCCTCTTGTTTTCTGATGAAAATGATGTGATTTTTGTTCATTTATATATTTCCATTAAAATGAATCTGTTGAAAACATTTGCGTATTTTGATTTTATGGTGCCATTGAAACTATTTTGTGCTTGTAAGGCAAAATCTTTTGGTCTAATTGTATTTTAAATGGCTCTATCGTTTCCCCTTTTCTGGTAGGTTCGAGGTCTTTAAACTTGTGGTAGATTTGCCGGGTTTCTTTAAAGTTTGACCGGACCTAAGAGACGGAAGATAGTTTGATGGAATGCTTTTTGAAAATATTGACCATGTATTTGGGATTAAATCACCTACAGTATGATGCCTTACACAAAATATCTAAGCTCTGGCCCTTGTGGTTTTGGAGAACAAGATGCTGTTTTTTCTATTTTTAGCTCTGGTAGCCATGTTATTCAGTCAATCGGAAACATTTGAACAAAATAAAGAGAGCTTAATGCCAGGATGCTTCTGGCCAAGTTTGTTGAAATTTCATGAAGTGGTTTATGAGAAGAAGTAATTTGTAGCAATTGCTGGCGGACGACAGATATCCAGCGATCCTAAAGTTAGATGATATTCCATGTAGTGGTTTAAGAGAAAAGAGATTTGAAGCAATGGTGGATGGGCGACGGACATACAACGATCCTCAAAGCTCACCATGACCTCTTGGTCAGACGAGTTAAAAATCGATTTGCCCATCTACTGACTAGCATCCACTGAAGGTTCTTCGTTCTATAGATCTACGAGATGATATTAATGATATTGAAAATCGATCTTTTGAAATACTTTTTGAAAATGATGGAGTCTAGTAGAAATCGCTGAAATTCCAAGATACGAATCCGTTTGTATATTACAACAGATGTCGTCGCAACTGACTTTACACACGGGAACTGTTGGTGGATTTCACCAACGGTATCTGTAAGTGGTCCACAACCGTGTTTTACGACTTGCGCAATCGACATGAGCTCTAATATGCCTTGCCTTAGTGGCCTCGCGGTGGAAAGATGGCTACAGAAGAAATGTTCAGACATGATGACGTGTTAGTTTCAATGGCAGGAAACATGTTTCATAGAGTATTAATAATGCCTTGATTGAACGACGTTTGCAAAGCACTTTAACGTTGCAGAGGCGATGTGAGAAAGGCCCAGATGATGCCCTTGAAGGTCATAAAGAAGATATACAAGGCGTTCCATCTACGTAGTGGACCGACCTTTGGAGACGAAACAGAGCCAAAATTGTTTGGACCTATTCCTCCTAGCAACTGAATGGTTCCCATTCGACATACTCGGCGATAAAGGTCATTCGCCTGTTCAAATAATATTAAAAATCCGAAAAGATAACGTACGAGTCAATACACGAGTTCAAACTCCAATGTGACAAAACATCCAACGGTCAATAAAAGGAAATTTACACAACAGACTAAAAAATCTGATCACTTCCGCAAATGAGAATTTTCGAGACTTTTAAAGTGATGACTTTCAACAACTAAATGTCAGGGCGGGCCGGGGCGCGTAGCTGCTGCCAAGCAGAATACGCACGTGCGTATACATCGCAAGCAAAGATCGAATACTTAAATGTCCCGAAAATGCAATAGAAATGAAAGGGTGAGGGGGAGAGAGTCACAAGCGATAGATCCGGATCGCACCTGTTTGTTCTCGCAAAAAAGGATTTAAAAATGCTTAAATTTTCCTCGCTCGAGTAGAACGATATGGAACTTTATTTTAATGATAGCCTGCAATCTTAAAACATATAATTTTCTCAAAGGTCGAGCAGATATTTTTCGCGATTTTTCTCACTTCGCTAATTAGAAAATCTCGCGGAATATTCATTTCAAATAGATTTACTATTAGGAATCTCCTTTCGTGAATTTGATATTAGCGAATAAGTTTGCCTGCTCACGAATCGCGAAGTTTTCGTCATCGGAAAGTCATATAATTCACAATACCAAAGTATCTCAAAATTTCTCACTGAATAATGTTCCCCGGGAGAACCTCTAACTGAACATTTACTCATCATGAGAAGTGCTCTTTCAACAGTGTCCACTGAACTATACTCAAGTTGAAAGGTGCGGAACAACGGAACAACGCGTACTATGAGAAGTGCTCACTGAAAAATACTCGCCGTGAAAATTGCTCACTGAACAAGGCTTAATGTGAGTAATTGCTCTCTGAACAATGCTCAATGTGAGTAGCGCTCCCTGAACAAGGCTCACTGTGAGTAGTTCTCACTGAACAACGCTAACTGTGAGATGTGCTCACTGAACCATGCTCACTGTGAGTATTGTTTACTGAACCATACCCACTGTAAGATGTTCTCACTGAACGACACTCACTGTGAGCTGTGCTTACTGAACAACAATTACTGTGAGGAGTGCTCACTGAACAACACTCAATGTGAGAAGTGCTCACTGAACAATACACATTGTGAGAATTGCTTCCTGAACAATGCTCACTGAGAGAAGTGCTCACTGAACAACACTCACTGTGTGCAGTGCTCACTAAACAATATTCACTGAACAACACTCATTGGGAGACATGCTTCCTGAACAATGCTAACTGTGAGAAGTGCTCATTGAACAATGTTCACAATGAAAAGTGCTCACTGAACAACACGCAGTGTGAATAGTGCTCACTAAACAATGCTTACCGTGAGAAGTGCTCACTGAACAATTCTCAATGAACAATGCTCATCATGAGAAATGCTCACTGAACAATGTTGAATATGAGTAGTGTTCACTGAAAAACGGTCATCGTGAGAAGTGTTCACTGAACAAAGCTTACATTGAGAAGTGCTCACTGAACAATGCTCACTGTGAGTAGTGCTCACTGGACAACATTCTCACAGAACAAGTTGTTTTCTCACTGAACAAAACTCATAAAAAAATAAAGATGGCGTTGAAATAAAAGGGGGGACACTTCTTTTAATATAAATTAATGCAAATCTTTTATGTTAATACCAGAAATAGTTTTTGAAAAAATGAGACAGTTGTGCGATCGTGCGACCACATACACGCATCGCAAAGGAAACTCCCGATTTCCGACGAAATCGGGAGAAAATTGCTGACATTAGTAACCTGTCAAGCATCCCCGATGGGGATTTGCAAACTGGTTAATAAGTTAACTTTTACATATGTAACTTCGAACCTTTTACTTCAGTATATATAGCAGAATTTTGTAACATTTCAAACAGTAAATAAATTAAGAAAATATCAATAGATTACATTAGTTGACATTAACTTATATTTTTATTTTTAAATGGAATTGCAAAATTTAAATTTTTTAAATGTGAAATAAAAAAGTATTTTGATACAGTTATATCGTTTTCGTTGTGCTTGTACGTAACGTGTACGTTTTAGCTAGCAAATAACACTTTACATCGTATACAAATGACAATATACATGTTACATCGAACCAATTCAAAGGTGTGAAAGAAATGTGTCAATTGAATGCATTTGTTATGTCAGGACTGAATGGAACACTCTTCAATGATTATCTAAAATGTTTATTTTAACAGCGATACAAGTTGGTCTTGTTAAAGAAGAAAGCTACTAGAGACCCAAGATGGCTGTGGTTTTCCTTTCGAACCTCATATTTGGTGTAACGTTGTCCGTAATTCATGTTTTCGAACGTCACGATTGACAGTTACCACGTTGTCAATCGGTTTCTCCGTATGTCTGTGAATAAAACTCAAAAGGAATGCCAGGCATTTATCTTAAGGTCTTCTCGTGACGGAAAAAGCACGTGAAGTACTGGCTGCAGGTATTTTGATTCTTTAATATGCTATATCATAAATATAGTTATAATAATAAATGTGTTTATATCAGTGGAGAGATCAATGAGCGCTGAACTATTTTATAGAATATGAAATATATAATACTAAAATTTGTTATGACACATACGTTATCGACTGTATTTAAATGCTGAAAGTCGCAAACTCTGTCTAAGCATTAGTTTACGCTAGTTTATAATACATTGTGACAAGGGGAGCAAGTATGTACACTATTTCTTTTTCTTGTAACGTAGTTATTTCCCTTAGACCAAAGCGCTGTAAAAGCTCAACGCTTTGAGTAATCGGTTTAAACCCTTTATTGCGCGGGCCTTCTCCTCTACTAGACCAACAGTTCCAAATTAGTCAAAATAACGAAATTGATAAAAAAAATTGAACAAAAAATGTCAGAGTATTTAATGAAATCTATTTGAACTAAAATATATTATAGACCTTACAACATGCATATGCCTTTAAAAAAAGATAAAATGACAGCTTTTAATTCAAATTTTTACGCCTAAAACATCTTAAATTATATTGTACAGTTCTGTTACATTGCCTTATCATATATCAGTTAATAGACCTCTTGTCACTTAAACGCTAACTCGATCCTTGATTGGAGTCCAGCAAAAATGAAAATGTATTAAGGTTTCTAAATCGGTTCAAAACCAAACTCGTCTGCGAACTACTTTATTAAGCTCAAAAAGAAATCGTATTGAAAGACTATACATGTACTAGAACTCTGCGTACATCGTCAGTTATTATAGCACGAGACGGCTGTGCTTATTTTAAAAAAAATTATTTCCCCCCGGTTTTTTTTTTTTTTTTTTTTTTTTTTAAAATATTTTTTTTTTTTAGAACGGACTATCCGTTTCTGAACTTCCTACGCTAGTTTGTAAGTTCAATACAGACAGATTAGTTGAACAATTTAGATAGAGAATGCCCTACGAACACTCACGAGAGAGTCTGTCAACATTTCAAGTTAAAGCGGTGTCAAAAAAAATGTAGTCCAAATCCTTGGCTGATTGTCACAACATTTGTTCTTATTTGAAAATCCATATGGAATGGGCAAAAGTGTCGTGATGGTGCAATTATGGTGCTCACCTTACGGTCTATTTTTGTTGACTATAAAACCAAAATTAACAAACATTTTTGATGGTAATTAACTGTAACTTTCACGTGGAGCAAAAATAGAGTGTACCAAGAAGCAAGTCATTTCTTTGCAACCATACTTTCCAAAGTCTTCTGTAAATAACATGTTAAGCTAGTTTTAACTTCAGTATCAAATAACAATCGAGTATATAAATTTGAGACGTGGGGGGGCGTGCGTGTGTGCGGGGTTGAGGGGGGGGGGGGGGGGGAAACCGGGGACATGTTACATATTTTCGAAATTATTTTATATATCATGTTATGGCAATAGAATTTCAACTTGATTTTAAATCACTTTAAAGTTTAAAATTTTGGCTATCTTTTTAACTGGTTTTTGCTCTCTCAGGCACTTGAAATCGATCATTCAACATCGGTGTCAAATGTAACAATTTGCCCCAAGCATGAGGCAAAACGACACAACAAACGGGGCAAAATGTGACACTTCACAGAGAGGTAGGCAACTCTATTTTTCCTAGATTATGGTCATTAAGAATGGTCTCCTTTGATGTTTCGCCTACAGGCCACCGTATAAAAAAAGATTTCCTCTACTATTCCTTTTAAATCAATAAGGTTTGTCTCCCTTGACCGTTTGACAAATTGGATAAGGAGAGAAAGGGAGGCAGTTCAATTTTTCTTATTTTAAGTCAATAAGATTTGTCTCTTGAAATTCTTGCAAATGATGTGAGAATAATATGAAGGGTAGTAACGTTTTTTCTTAATTAAAGGTACAACTTATCTTACTGGATTTCTGAGCAAACAGTATCATGAGAAAAACAGGGAGCTTTGTTTTTCCTAAATTTTAATCATTAAAATTGTAATTTTTCTATCTTGTTAATAAATGCAATCAGAAGAAAAAGGAACGGAACTCTGTCCTTTCTTGATTATTTTACTGCCTCATTTGATTTTGTTTGTAAATTGCGTCAAAGGAAAGGGAAAAAAAACATTGTCTTTCTAAAAATTAAGTCATTAAGAAATTATCTCCCTTGATTTTCATGCAAAAGATGTGCGGAGATAGAAAGGGAGAGGACTCTATTTTCCTAAATATAAGTCTAATTTTTTCCTTTGATTGTTTTGAAAAACTGAGTAACCTCCCTTTTCCTCCTGAACCAATTGCGAAGTCAAGGGAGAAAAATCTTACTGACTTAAATTTAAGAAAAACATTGTCCCCTTCCTGTAACAATTTGTAACGTGCTTGGTACTGTGTGGTTGATGGTTCTTCGAAAAATAGTACATTTTATGATCTGTTGATGTGATGTAATAAAACAGAGTCTGTATCTTTCAACAAGAACATATTAATAATAATTTTCTTTCTCTGTCTCTATACCCCGGGTATTCGGCTACCTACACGCCGGAACGATACCTAAAACGCCGGTTCAGTGTACATGTATAATGTTTGTGGTCATGCCAATAAAAAGGTATTTATTCAACATTTATTGAAGATTTGATTATGTTTTATAAAGGAAAAAGTAAATACACACTTTTCCCTACATATCTGTAAGATGTCCGTCTTCAGTTTCACGAAACAACGTGAAAAAAGGTGTTTATTGTCATGTTTACGTATACTTTCGATGATTGCAAATTTTAGCTAATTTTGTACATAAATAAAGATATTTTCTAAAATCAAATGGAAAGCAAATATTCAGTTTGTAAGCAACTACTCTTGTTTCATTGAAAATGAAAATTAACATTTAAAGAAGATCTAAATAAAACAGGAATGTACATAAACATAAAATGACTACTTGCATTGCTCAAAAACACGATAGGTATCCCCCGTCGCGAAGCGGGATGGTGCATGGGGTATATAGGAATGGCATCCGTCCGCCATTCCGTCCGCTCCTTTTCTCCTTAACATCTTGAAGGAATTTGATGAAACTCAGATCAGATTTTTACCTAATCAGGACGATGAGCATATCTGGCTCAAGGTCAAGGTCACAACTAACTGTCAAGGCTTTGAGTCTAGTGAGTTTCCTGTCTGCTCTTAATTAAGCTCCCTTTTTCCTTTACCCCTTGAAAGATTTTTATGAAACTCAGGTCAAAGATTCACCGTTTCAAGAAGACGAACAGAACCCATGACCGGGTCATATTGGGTCGAAGTCAAAGTCACAACGTAAGGTCAAACGTTTCAGTCTTAAAGGGTAACGAAAGTCATAATATAACTTAGCCTGAAATTAAAGAGCTTGTTAACATAAACAGATAGTTGAAAGAATTTTTTAAAAATCGGATAAAAATAACAGAGCTATGAGAAATAAAAGATTTGGTAAATATGCAAATTAGACATATATTAGACATGCCCCTTTTTCAAAATTTAATTCTAAACCCCATTTACTCTTTTTGCATGATCTTTGTTTCACCAGAAGTTGGATACATTAATTAAGTGTCATACAGGTTACCATATTTCGATATACATTTGAAGCTGCTGATTTTTACTAAGGAGTAATACTTACATGAATATCTAATTACTGCCCTATGACATCACAAATTCAAAATGGCCGCCTCCTTAAACCTTAATTTTCTAGATTTCAATCTGCAATATCTTCATATTTAATACTCCGAATTTAAAAATTAAACAGTGTGTTCCTCTTAACAAGTTCTTCAATTTGAAGTAAAATTATTTTCTGACTTGTCTTTCCCTTTAAATTTCATGTCGGTACCATATCTCATTAACCCTTTGTGGGATTTGTCGAAACTGTAGTAAAATGTTCACCTCATCATGTTGATGTGTAGAATCGATGATCTGTCCACGTCGACTCATAGTCAAGGTCACAAGTTAATTAAGGTCAAAGATTTGAATCTGTCTGCTCGGGCCCCCCACTTTATAGACAGTAAGGCAGCCGTTTTAAAGCATTTTTGAAAACTAAATAGGACATAAAGACCCTTCAAGTGTAAAAAACGGACGAACGTCTATTTTGCTTGGTGCTACAATAGACTAGAAAAACGCGTACAGTTTAAAAACCGACGTCATATATTACGTCATCACTGATGAACCATTTTGCCCAGGTGTCCCCTGTTAAATTGCTTGAGTTCCGTCTATCAGATTGTAAATACCTTTATTATTGTAATGAAAATTGCTCTGACATGGAACAAACGACAAAATGTTAATTCCATTTAAACGGCGCTGATAAACAAACAGAATCTTTATTATTTTCAACTCTTACACGATGTCAGTGTTCTAGGTGAGCGAATCTGGGCTATATTGTTGGTACTCTTGTTTGATATAATTTTCCGCAACATTTCGGACACAGCCATGAAATTTTTGTCACGTGATTTTCAATGACAAAAGATGGCGGAAAGGAAGTTTTGAAGTCATTTTTGTTTGTAACATTGGTAAGAACAACATATTTACTGACCAAAAATAAGCATAAGTGTTCTGTATTTTCCTGCTACGAATATTTATTTTTTAAAATTGTAATCTGACACCAACAATATCCCAAAATTAGCGAATATGACAGGTTGTTATTGTCTGTTTCCTGATGACTGTCACTCTAGCTAAAGAATTTCAGCGTACCCGGTTTATATGCTTAATAGGACGGGTAACGAAACACAAATATAAAAATAGCGGCATTTGAAGTTTTGGAAGCCAGAAATAGAAGAATAGAAGATGACATGATTTAGACAATTGGAAAATAGAGGTTGGCATGTTGTTGCGAAGTCAGAAATGCTTTTGTTTACAAATTTTCTGTATGTGTAGATCTTGTTAATTGTAGCTTGACAAAACTAGACCAAATTTATTCATTGAAGTAATTTAACTATATGATATGCTTAAAGTGAGTGCTTTTGTCATCGAACTCGGTACATGCAAGGTATTTTATCCAAGCAAAGTCTTCTTGAAACAGTCAGTAGGAAACGAACGATATTTATTTATAACAAACTGTCATATAAGTTTTTTGTTATTGTTGGTGTCAGATTACAATTTAAGAAATAAATATTTATGACAGGAAATGCATTCTTATTCATAGCCTTTTTACTCTTATTAGATTTAAATGTCTGTTGATGTATAGTCGGTTGTAAAAGCTCATGAGAGCTTAATGTTTATTCCAAATGTATTGTCCACTCGAAATAAATATTATCTGATCTTAACTTATCCAGTTGACACAGTCACCAACAGATAAATAAAATCCTAGTGACCAGACACTGTCAACATGGACACTCTTGAGACTTTTTGGACACCTAAATGGTCACCGTGAGTATCTGCCATCAATGCATTGAAAAAGGCGGTTGCGGTGATTCATCCTGTATGGACACCGTGATTCACAGTGACCACTTCACTGGAATAAAGAAATTGACAGCACAAAGTACCAGGGTGGGCTATTGTCCAATGTATATAATGTTGTACATCCATATTCCATTTCCTTAAAACGACATCTCCTAGGCCAATGTTTATGAAACTTTGCAGGG
This sequence comes from Saxidomus purpurata, assembly GCA_022818135.1. Taxonomy (NCBI): domain Eukaryota; kingdom Metazoa; phylum Mollusca; class Bivalvia; order Venerida; family Veneridae; genus Saxidomus; species Saxidomus purpurata. The sequence continues at coordinate 29,535,305 of JAFMSR010000018.1, forward strand.
ATGTTCGTTGCATGAAGCTCTACCAAAGCTGTTCAGAGGGTTCAATTCATTTATTATTATTCATTTTTTTAGAGCTTAGACATTTGATGTGTGGCAGTCTGTCTAGTGGGCCTCTATCAAGAGTGTTCAAATTATGCTGCTAGGGTTAAAATTTGCCCTGCTCTGAGGAGGGTGTCATATGTTTTACATAGAAATACATATTATTTATTTTTATTAAACTTAAAAAATGTTATTGTCAGAAACTGTAAGGTCTGGAGACTAGATATTTGGAGTGTAGCATTGTTGGTGGAGCTCTATCAAGAATGTTCAAATTATGCACGCTGGGCCCTCATGTTTCTCAAACAGTGTCTAGTTTAGTATGTCAATCTCAGTTTTTCTTAATTATATCATTACCTATGTTTTAGCTCTTTCAATGAAGTCATTGGCTTATGCAGTTTTTTTCTTAATGTTGATTCTTTTTAAAAACCACTTCTCCCTCTCGCAACATGGGAGATTGTTTTTCCCTGGGTCTCCCTGCATCATGGGGTCTTTCCCAAGTTTTAAAGTGGTGTTTAATATTTATGACTCCCTACCGTATCCAGGTATACAGCATCAGGGTGATCGAGGGATAAATTTGAAGCCATTGTGCATAAAACTTAAACTGTTCTTGAATATTTCAGTGGTTTATTGGTGGTTTGGGTAACACACTTTTGCAACCTAAATATGACATTTACAGTTGATACTTAATTAAGATGTAAGTGAATCGTATTTTTGACTAAAAATGATAGGAGGACTGCAGCTTCCTGTTTTCTCTCTCCCAAGCACCTGACATTTTCTTGCTCCTGCGATGTAGGAAGTTCAATTCAATGTATCGACAAGGTTTAACTGACATTTCAAGTCACTCGAGCAAAAACAGCAATTTGAATTTATTATGTGTTTGTATTTCGAGCTTAACTCATCATGCTTTTGTTACAATTTTCAATCATACTTTTGAGTTCTTTGATTGCTTCAACATAGCAATGTACTCTAATGTTGTAATTTTTTTTTGGGGAGAATGATATTTATTATGTTTGATTATCTACCAGGGGTACTGTTTCATGTTATGAAGTCCTAGGTCTGAGATCAGGAAGTCCCATTCAAGCATCACTGTATGTGTGAGTAACAGCAATAGTCACATATCAGCAATATAACTACAATGTATTATATTAATTTTAGTTTAAACCACAGGTGGGGCCAATAAGCACAATCAATACAATGGTTTTAACACAATAGCAAATAATTCATTTGAATATATGACTGTATAGAGTAATAAACAGTCAGACTTAGGCTGAGGGTTTTTTGGTTTGGGTTTAAGTTTTTGTTGCATTTTATTTTATCGTGGTTGCTGTTTGGGGCTTTTTAGCTCACCTGAGGTCGAGTTCGAATATGGGTCATCTAAGGTAAAAAAAAACTAGGTCACTCGGTCAAATCATAGAAAAACCTTGTGTTTGCAAAAGAGGTTGCATCTTTCAATAGATTTTCATGAAACTTGATTAGACTGGCTGCCTTGATAAAATCTCGGTCAAGATCGAATATGGGTTATCTGGGTTCAAAAACTAGGTCAAGGGGTCATATCATAGAAAAACCTTGTGTATGCAATAGAGGTTGCATTTTTCATTTGATTTTCATGAAATTTTGTCAGTATAATTGCATTAAATGAGGTCGAGATTGAAAATGGGTCATCTAGGGTCAAAAACAAGGTAACGGGGTCAAATCATAGAAAAGCCATGTGTATGCTATAAAAGTTGCTGCATTCTTTATGAAACTTTGTCAGTATGATTGTCTTGATAAAATCAAGGCCAAGTATGAATAAGGGTAATCTTAGGTAAAAAACTAGGTCACCGGGTTAAGATTGAAAAACCCCTGTATGCAATACAGACTGCATTTTTCAATTTAATCATCATGTAAATTGGTCAAAAGGTTTGCCTTGTCAATGTCAAACAGAATATATGTAGTTTAGGGTTGAAGTTTGGTCACATATTGTCATAAGTCGCAGGTGAGCAATATAGGGTCATCTTGGCCCTCTTGTTTAAACTTGACATTAAAACAATGAGCGCTGCATATTTAGAGATGTTAACTTTTCATAAATAAAAAAATCTATGAGCTACTTAAATTCTTAATATTAACAATGAACCACTGACAAAATTATATTGTTTTTTTGTTTTGTACTAAGATGATTCCCGTCCTTGACTTCGGTGCTTTGATTTCTGGCTTAATGTATTATTAAGAACATGTATTGAGCTATTGTTCTTCATTTGGTCTATGAAAAATGGCTGAGGATTTAACAAAGAAAAATAAATATAATGCATTTATTTATTGTACAACTTTTAATTGTTAAAGGTTTTGTTTATACCAAGGCAATCTCCTGTCACCAATGCCTCCTGCTCTTAAATTTCAGTCATAATTTATTATCAGAATTGGAATGTCCAGGATCATTCATTGTTCTTTGATCCGTCAGCAAAAAAACTGCAGAGAATTAAACAATGAAATCAATACACACGTATCAGTTATTGGCAGTAACATAACACTCATAATGCATACATCTTTGCTTCGGCAACAGGAGGGTGGTGCCATGCTGTTGATTGGTGATTATGTAAGCATTCACTATTTTGACAGCTTGAGATGTTTTTAAGCAATGATAAATGGTTAATCTGTAGATGTATCAAGTACCTTTAGCTTTTTAAACACCACCTGCTCCCAATAAGGTGGTAAAATGCAATTTTCGGGTGTCCAATATACCTCTTTGACGTAGAGAGTCAATTTTTGGACATGATTTACGTCCTTAACCCGCTAACAGAAATCCTGATCTACTGGCAATAAAAGTGGCAAGTTAGGGAAACAGATATTGAAGACATTGCTAGGGACACAAACATTGGAAGACATAGTTAAGAAAAAAGTTATGTGCAGCTGTTAACACAATCGTCAAGATAAATAAACAGCATGTTGCAGTTTCACTATGAAATTGAGACAGATGGATTGGAGACAACTTCAGTTTTAAATTGCACAACTGTCTCATGATGCAATCTTTGTTGTAATTATAGATGGATGAGTAACTTTTTAAGCGAGTGTAACTTTCGAAATTCTACATTCGTTGCATTCACGTTGGTAGTACTTTAATTGGTGCGATTTAGCTCACCTAAATTTAAACAGATACATCTCGATGACATTTTTTTGCCATAAATTCACCTTGGTGAAAAACTGCAACAGGGCACAGGGAACCTTTTAATGTTCTGGCAAGTCTGTTTTAGCTGGATTTTGCTCAACCTTGGTCACTCATATTTTGATGAAAATTAATGTTGTTTTCTTCTAAAAATCAGCATCAAATGAAAATAAATATGTCACTCTAGATATTCTTTATGGGAAACCTTGTGAAAAGGTTAAAGGAAATACTTATGAAGTCACTTAAAAGTCTTTTTGAAGCCCTATTTTATATGTCAGAGTAAAGAAAACTAGGTCAGTGTATCATGAATTCATGTTACTGTTTGAAATCATTGGGACACCTTATTAACAATATTTCTAATCCAGCTGCATTCAAGTCCATTTAAAATCTAGATTCATTTTAATAACTAAGCAAGATTTCTTTCAAAGGTAGGCTATCTGTTAAACTTTAACTGGACTCAGCTGGTGACAAAGACTCTGCCTTAAGTCCAGTGAAGATTATGATCAGCCTGCACATCTGTGATCTCCACTGATTGATATTCACTCAGTAAACTTTCAAGGAGCACCCCTTTAATTAAGAAATGGTTCTGCCCAAATTGAAAGATGGACAAGTCCATTTTAGAAATACAGTGAAGAAAAATGAATCCTGATCAGATTTATTTCAAGCTCTAATATGTAAACACCAGGTGAGCGTCCTCAAACTATTAACAGCAGTCCTCTTGTTTAATGATTGCGAAAGAAATCTTATGGCAGAATGAGTGTATTAAACTGACAAAAAAACATGAAAAAAAGATCTGTAAGGTAAAATTTGCATTTATATAATGTGAAATCTGGATTATTCGTAACACACAATAAACCGACGACAGTCTCATACTGAGATGGTGGTATCATAAATAAGGAAATATTTTTAGATCACAAGGTGTAGAATACCTTATATTTGTAAACATGTGTATTTATTACCTTATCAAACATAAAACGAAAGGAGGGATAAAATGTGTCACATACTTGTTCGGAATAAAATGGATTTAATCATGTGGTATAGACAGGACTTAATTCAACAATAGCTGTAAGTGTTAAGAACAAATTTGTCATATGATGAGTTTGAGCCCCACAAAGGAAGGGAGTCTAGTACTGTACTGGTCATTCCCAAGAACGGCCCCAGTACATCACTGATATACTGTTAAAATGGGCAACAAACTCAAAGAAAAAAAAGCTTAAACTGAAAATAGTCACAGTTGGAAAATTTATAAAAGGTGCAACATACGCTTTTAGTAATGATCGTAAATTTCAGTTGAAAACAGTTTATTTTATGTTAATATTATACAAATTTCTTACAACATATATTTTATTACTGTGCACAATGTCATAAAAGCATTGGATGTTACATGGTACATGTACATTGTGACTGGATTCAGACACATGGAGAAAAATGTTACCAAACGTAGAATGTTCTGGTGCTTTTATTGGCTATATACAGTGTTCAGGTTGGGAAATAAGCACAGATCACTCATATAAATGATGTTGCAGTAATGGATACACAACACTTTGATGCAGCTATAATGATGAATTAATATTTATGACATGTTGTTGTTGTTGTTGTTTCAGATTTAGCTAGAGTAAAAGTTGTAGATGGCATTGTCAACCAGCGGGGCCCCCGTCTATGTAAGTTACTTTGTGATGTACTCAAAGCATTGGAGATAAAGACCTTAGAATGCTAAAAGTTTCATGATACAAAACTGACTTTCAGTTTGGCTTTAGAATAGAAGATTAAAATTTTGCATTATATTCTTGTTGATGAAGTATCAGTTGGTAACTTTTCATGTTCAAGAAGAAGGGTATGAGAACAGAAGAATCCAAACTTTTTCCAAGTGCATTTATTTGTCGTAAGTGAAGTCCATGTTTTACCTCATTATCATCAATTGTTTTTGTCAAACGTTTTCTTCATTTAGTTTAAACAAATAAAAAAAATGAAAATTCATTTAGTTTAGTATAATATTTATGTGCGTGTACATCATTTAGCATCTTGAATGAATGGTGACCTTTATTTTGCAGGGTGGGGGCACCCTGGATATTGAATTCCCTGAGGACACGCCCCTTCATGAGGACAGAAAATACTACATCGTCTTTGAAGGCTGTAAACACAGACATTTAACTACAGCCAAACGGATTTCATCAACCCATTTACATTCCATTATACCAGGTAACTTTACCTATAGACTACTTTCTCTCTTCTCACAAATGTTACTATATATAACCACACCACATATCGCGGGGTTGCCTGAGGAAATTTTTAGAAATTTTATAATAGGCCTGTTCATGAATTTCAAAATTGGCAAAAGGAAAATTCTGTATGAGTCTACTGTCTATAGATTTGAAATGAATCTTTCACAAAATGTTTGAATAAGTGAAGTAAGGAATTTGCAAAAAATAGTGAAATTGAAACTGAATCTCGTGTGAATATTCGCCAGTTGTCAGTATTGCCTAGGTATGAGAATTTGACAAAAGTGCACACAAGTTAATGACATTCTGATATACCAGGCACTGGTAACTTATTAAGCTCAACTACTTTTGCTTTTATAACTGGTTTCCATTTTACTATAATACCTTTATAGCTATAAACCTTGCAGCCAAAGCAATTTGTAATGAGTTTCAGTTTCGTTGACATGGAAACAACTCGGCATTGATATAATAAATTTGAAATCTTTTAGCATTTTGCTATTATGGAGATAATAAAGGGGACAGCCTAGACATATTACATGTCACATGATATATTTAAGTGATTTAAGTGTTTAGCACCGCCTAGACAAGCGCGCTTGAGATAAAGATTTTCTGCTACCGAATATGGAAGACTTGAACAAATATGTTTCCTTCTGAGAGAGTCGGTGATAAAGTACCTTTCAAGTACGCGAGTGTTGACATTGGCTCTTGCAAGATATAGAAGAACTTTGTATTCTTATCAATAAATATGTTCAAGTACTGGTGCTGATATGATGGTGGAATGATTTAGACATAAATCATGTGGTTGAAGAGCCTGTGAGAATGTTGATACACTATCAAGTCATTGAATTGTGTATTGACATTGGCCGGTTATCAGGGAAAGTTCAAGAAAGCCATATCTCAGGTTAATGACCAACCAGACAGGGGGTCACTTTGGAACTGAGGACATTTGACATGATGTCATCTACTGGTCACTTTGTTACTGCTTAATAAGGATAAACTGAGCTATGTTGAAGGTCATAACGGTCATTTCTGCAAGGAATGAGTAAATCGTCACAAGTACATTGATCAAATTTCTTATCAAAGCTTTTATGTAACTGGGCAAATTTTGAATAATGTGCATACTATCTGCCAAATACTTCAGTAGAAATATACAAGATAGCCAAGTTGATTGAAATCAGCCAAATTAAGAAAGAATAATAATAACACTTTACACTGCAAAACTATGTTAAGAAATATTCAAATGCAGATTGTAAAAGATTTTTGTAAAAATTTTGTGACTACTGGCATACAAACAAGAGATATTTTAAGCTCACCTGAGCTTTAAAATTAAAACAAGCTCATGGTGAGGTATTTTGAGCAACCGGTGACTATGGTATGTTGTGTTTGTCAACATTTTGCTTTTAGTAGCATCTTCTATTATGAACTGGTGAACCATTAGCATCAAAGTTCACAGCAATCCTCTGTGCATTTTCATTTACATTTCTTCAACAAAAGCATTTTCATTTACATTTCTTCAACAGCCACCAAAAGCAAAAACTGACAAAATATCTTCTGAGAAACAGTTACAAAAATATCTTCTGAGAAACAGTTACATAATCTTCTGAGAAACAAAATAACTTCTGAGAAACAGTTACAAAATAACTTCTGAGAAACAGTTACAAAAATATCTTCTGAGAAACAGTTACAAAAATATTTTCTGAGAAACAGTTACAAAATAACTTCTGAGAAACAGTTACTGTCAGTCAGATTAAAAACAATTCCTTTATATGGGCCTCGGTAAGGTCATCAGACAGAGTGTTCACCTCAGGTGTGGTTTGGTAATGGGTTGGAATCCCAGCTGGAGCACAAAGTGGTTAATAATTATAATAATAATGATAATAATAATAGTAATAATAATAATGATAATAATAATAATGATAATAATAATGATAATAATGATAATGATAATGATAATAATGATAATGATAATAATAATAATAATAATGATAATAATAATAATAATGATAATAATAATAATAATGATAATAATAATGACACTGATAAATTCTTTACAACATGGCCTTCTATAAACAAATTAAGAGACAAAAATTCACAACTGTCCAGTTACACACAGTCATTCACTTACTGGCAGACACTCAAAATAAACTTATTATAAGTATTGTATAGTTAAAGCGTGTGATAAATGATTAATCTGTAATACAACAAAACAATAATACATGTAATAAATGACAGTAGATCCAGAATTAACATCAAGTCCTGTAGTACAGTCAAAAATGAAAGCTACGAAACACTGGGTAAACATTTTCAATCTATATTAATCTATGGTTCTTTGGGCAAAGACACTGATGCCACGTGGTTAGATGACACCAGACTTGTTACCTTAAAAATCGATTCAGTAGAGCATTGATCGTTAATAGCAGCTGCACTTAAACACAAAATTTGTTCTGAATTTTACACTTCTCTGGTATTCATTCTTTCTTCTTAAAACTGGCTTTCCAGTTAGTCATAAAAGTTATGTTACACCTATCTGACGAGAATATTAATTAGCTGTGGTAATTTAATTATATCATTTTGTTATCGTGTAGTTTTACATATTTAATGGCTATGATTTGCATACGTTTACACTGACATTGTATGTTTAGTTTTAAAGTTAGTCATGTGTAGAGATGAAGCGGTACCCAACTTGAAAGTTTGATTTGATATGATGCAAATGTTTTCATGGGTTCAGTAAACTTCTGTTTTGTGTATAATCTTTAAAGGTCCATTACTAACATCAAATTGAATTTTCTTTTGAATCTTGAATTGCAACAGGGAAACTGACTTCTAAAACTTAACGACAGCGGTGGAGTATTTCCCAGTTTGAAATACTGCTGCAGAAAAACGAGTGAATGTTTATGTATTTCCTTAGATTGACCTGGGTGGTCTTTTTGTCCTACTTTTGCTTTATTGAATGTTTATTAAATAGTCAGACATATACTTTGTACATCATCGGAAGTAAATTTCTTCAATTATAATTCAAAATAGGCATGCTTATTTATGTACAACCTATTTACAGCCTCTCTCTTGGACATTTCTGGAAAATTACAAAGATTTTTGAAAATGGGAAAACCTACTTTCGTTTTTGAAAAGCCAAAATATAATTGATTAATTCTTTTGTTAAACTCAAATTTTCAACATATTAATGGTCACATCCAATGCAGTATGTCATATTTTTCCTTCTGAGAAGACGCCTGTTACGATTCCAGATTTAAAAGAAAACTCGATTTGGTATTAGTAATGGACCTTTAAGATTACTTTAATATTTACCCCCAAATTTCTTAAATGGCCTTGTCCATCTCTCAATTTGGACTGTACCATTATTTGATCAAAGGGGTGCTCTCTGAAAATTAACTGACTGAGTAATGAACAGAGCAGATCATGATCTGCGTTGGTTGAAAAGGGAGAATCATTTGCAGCCAACAGGGTAAGGTTTAAAGAGTTTGATATAAGAAGGAGAATTGTGTCACTATTTCCGATTTCAAATACAAGCTGTATAGTTATTATAGAATATATAAATATAATAATGCAAGTCACGACTCAACGCATAAAATCTAACTATAGCTGGTATGCAATAAAATGAAAAAGTCCATTTGGTTCATCATATTGATGTTGTCTTGTGTTCTTATTTTTGCTTTCAATCAACAAGTCAGTTATTAACTTTCTTATATCATTTAACTTTAAATGATCAGCTAAATCCAATTAAGCAACTAATTAAGCAACATTTCTTCATTATTCATCTGATCAAACCTACTGTCCTTCTTTCAAAGGGGGAAACAACACTTAGACGGGTATTGTTTAATTTATGTGCTAGGTTGGGTGTAACAATAGAAAACTGTCATTTCTCAATACAAGACCAGAGTCACAAGTTGATCTGATAAGTTACTTATTGTTTGTAATTTGCTTGTTTTTCACCTGATTACTTTAAAACCTTTGTTATTATAGTATATTTAAAGATCTGCCCGATTATTGTAGGTATACATAAATATATACCATATTTATCCCTATAAGCATTATACAGTGGTGTAAACGGTTTTAAAATTTCCGTTGAATTAGTTCTTAAAACCTTAACCAATTTTTACCTTGCTTGTGATTTTAAACTGAAGTAAAAATTTGCACCTTCCATGTATCTTCAAAGTGTTGAAGAAAAACAGCATTATAATGTATGAATGAAAGGCTATGGTAACTGTTCTGTCTCTGTGGTCAATGAAAACACATTTCAATGGAGAAAACATTCGAAGTTGGATGTAACTTAATTGGATAGTAAAATCATGATATAGTTAGCATCAGAAAAATCCTACCAGTTTGGTATATGGAATGATTCTCTTCCTCTTTACCATATTCTATGTTCTAAAAAAGTAGTTCTGAAATATAAACATGATATAAAAGAAGTTCCTTCACCATATTTTCAGTTATATGTACAGTCAAACCTTTCTGAAGTAACCAGTCTAGGAATTAATAAGCATTGGTTGCTAGGAGACAGGTGGCTGTTTTATTGAGGTGACAACTAACGCAGGTGTAACTGTATTACAGAACAAGAACCACTATACTGCCACATTGTGGTATTTAATTTGAACAAGTTTGACATATAAAGTAACTCTTTTCTTTCAAAATCATGATATATATTGTCATAAAATTTTTGTTATACAAAAAGGAAAATTTTTTATTGGATTTTACTCTTTATTTTATTGCAATATTTTAAAGGCAAACTGACAGTAAAATATCATGGACAACAACGGTTATATAGACTTGATATTAACGCGTGTGAGACAAAATTCCCGAGCGATAATCAAATGTTCAAATATGATTAATTAACTGTATCAAGATTTGACCATGTGTAATAAGAAGATATTGGAACACGGCTCATATGCACATGATAAATGTTAGATCACTGATAGGAAAGGATTGTAAAAGTGAAAAACAATGTTTTAGGGAAGTTTATGCTGTAAACAAAGCAAATTTGGACATGATAAGAATGATATGGTAAGGGTGGAGTTTAATATTGTAGGTGGATAAGTGTAATTCAGTTATAAATTTATTTGTAGAGAAGGTGTACAAGATTGATTTAGATCTGTCATTTCCTTTCCCCTGTCTGTATAGCTAGAAATTACAACATACTGACAAAATATAGTTCTGGTGCAGCACAGTGGCCTAGTGGTTTCTTATGGCCAGAACATGTCTACTGATGAAATGCTGTCTATCTCAGTTCAATAGTAACTGTTGTGGTAATTTCTAACATCTTAGTACATAATGATAAAGAAACTAGACAAAAGTTTGTTCAGTAAAAGAAATCTTGGTAATTTTAAGCTTAGATTAGGGGGGAAATATCCAGAAGATACAATGTACTAAAGACAATCTTGTTCAAACAATGGACACTTCTGTTAGCCAGCATTTTTTACAAAACTTACTAATAGTATAGTCTATTTTCCACTTAGTTTCTGAGTGGAGTTTGGACTAAAAACTATATTACCTGCCATTGAAAAATGTTCCTAAAAATTAATTAGGTCATAAGAGGTTTGTATTGGAATCTCACCTCAACATACCAATTTTTCACAACTTAAATATTTCTGCTTATTCAATTCAATGATTTCAATTTCAGGGCACAATGAAGCAGAAGAGGTCCAGTTAAAAGTTGTTGAATTTCACGAAGATAAAACTACAGTCCTTGTGTCAAACACATTCCACTTCAACACCGACGGAGTTTTCTATTTGTCACAATTCCTTAAAGAGAGTGTATTCTGTACAGAAGCTCTGGATGATCTGGAGTTAATAAAGTCAGATAATTTCAATCTTGCTGATGAAGAGTTGTCTACCCTGGATAAAAGACTGAGTCGATCATTAACATATCGCACATTTCCGGAATGGTGGTCATTACATGGTTCTGATCCACAAAACGGTAAGATAGTACCAGTTGTGTCATTTCCTGATATCCCAAAGCACAGACTTTCAACAAACAATCAGAATTACGTAGCATGTTTTTTCTGCAAGACCAAATGTAGTCGGCATCCATTTCAACATAAATCTGTATGTCTTTATGGACTAAAAAGTCAACAAGAAAGGAAGACACAGATGCACAATGTTTGAATGTACATTGTTTATGGATCATTAAGTTTTAACAATGCTTTTCTATTACACTTTGGCAACAAATGATTGAATGATAAGCTGTAGAAAGCATAAACACGTATTTGCATGCAGTTTCAATACATTAGTCACTGCCATTTACTGACTCAATACACAGCTTATGGTCACCATAGTTACAATCATCATCCAAACACAACATATGGTCACCATGGTTATGGTCATCATCCATACATAGCTTATGGTCATCATGGTTATGGTCATCATCATACAAAGCTTATGGTCGACATGGTTATGGTCATCATCCATACATAGCTTATGGTCAACATGGTTATGGTCAACATGGTTATGGTCATCATCCATATATAGCTTATGGTCAATAGCTTATGGTCAACATGGTTATGGTCATGATCATACATAGCTTATGGTCAACATGGTTATGGTCATCATCCATACATAGCTTAGGTCAATATGTTATGATTGTATACAAAACTTATGGTCAACATGGTTATGGTCATCGATGCAAAACTTAGGTCAACTGTTTGGTCATCATCACCCCAGGTCTTCCATGATCTTAGCACTTTGAAGTATCACTTGGTCAGATGCAGTTGAAAATAAGGGGTCAGTGCAATGTTGGCACTATAAATCAAAACACTATAATGCTCTTTCAGTACTGTACTACACTATAACATTTCAATATTTAAGTTTAAGTCTACAGGAAAGGGGTTTTCCTTTGTGTTTCTCTTCATTTTAAGTGGGAGAGGCACTATGTTTGTGACCTATCACTGTCATACCAACATCCCAGGTCCCTATACTGGTTGTGCACTGCTGTTTCTGTTATAGCTTTAAGCAGCAAAACTTTTCTTATAGTAAACCTTATTTTGGATACAATATGGTAGGACTAGTCAGCAGTTTACTACAAAATACATAATCTGATAATACTAATCAACTTTAGACTTAACTGCAGTAGTTTTCCCCACCCTTAACTTCCTTGGTGTTTATCCAGTCATAAAAAAGATTCCAATTACTACTGTATGTTGTAATTGGAACATTGTGAAGTAAATATGTTGGCATAAATTTTCATGGATATTTAATTAAATGCCAATTGTGGGAAGTTGAATTGGTGGATTTTCAATTTTCTACAGGAAATGGTAATGCCATGTTATTTGTTTGGGGATTTCTGGATCACTCGCCCAAGTAATTAACATAAAGTAGTGCCACCGCTCATCCAGGAGGTTGTGGGTTCGAGCCCCACTGGGGTCACAAACATACCTCCTAATATGACATCAGAACTGGTTTTTCCAGGAAGCGGACTCAAGAATGACTTGATAAGCTTCAAGCTTTCTTCACAATCGAGCTAAAATAAATTAGTATAAACTAAAAAACTATGAATTAGTGTCTCATAAACAGTGTTGGTGTCACAGTATATGTTTGCTTTTGTTGTTACACTGCAGTCTATCATTCATCCTTTAAACTTGTCAAGAGCTGTTTTTTCTCCTAAAATTAACATATCTCAACATGAGTTGTTTTCATAATTAGTGGCTGGTGATTTTGTTATGAGGAATGCAACTGTTTGCCACATATTTGCCACATAATTGTACAAGCATTTTTGATATGACAGAGATACATGCCTTTCTGAAGCTCGCCCACCCCGCTCCCTATTATGAAAATCGATCATTGAACACTATAATTAATATAAACGTTTTATGTATTTTTCTTCCATTAAAGTGGCATCAGACGCAGTTAACTGTAACATTACAACAAGGAAGAATGCTGTGTAAAGTTGCATTTATAGTCCCAATCATGCATATCAAATTCAGGCAGTGTGCATCTGCATTTTAAATTCCTTGTTGTGTCAATGTGTAAAGAACACCTGCCATAAAACATACATGACAGATAATAAGTTTGGTCTACCTTACTTCAGATTGTTAGGTGATGTGCAGGGGACCCAGCTAGCTGTCTGTTGGGCCCCTAAAAGCAATGTGTGTCCGGATACAGATGTATGTTTATAAAGACTGATTCTTTTCACAAGCAAGGACATTTTGTTGATGAGTACATATTGCATCAGTGCGGCTGATGTATTACCCTAGGTTCAGCCATTGGTGCGTGGCGGGCCTCTTGGCTTCAATGTCTTTTAGGCATGGGGGGAGGGAGACATGGCGGGGTCTCATCCCAAAGCACTACATGCCTTGGAACGGACCTTGATAAAATTCTCATCAAATCTGTTGTATTAACTGATATGTCCAAGTTTGTCCGTGTTGCAGTAAATAGGAGCACATTTCATGGCATGCAACTGTGCAGATCCAAGTAAAAAAAGTTTATAGTCTTAAACAATCAGTTAAATGTATCAAAAAGTGACCACTAAGTACATGGCTGCTCAATACAGGTGTACTTAAAAAAAAAGGCCAATGAGGATACACCCGTATTAGGTGCTTAAAACAGGTTGCTTCTTGATTTACGTAAGTTCTGAGGTGACCACAAATACAGCTTAACTTTAAACTGATTGATTTCTTTTAGCAATACTGAAGCAGCTTTGTTAAAAAAAACAATAAATATCATGATTTTGTTTCAGACAATCCCACACCTAGAGAATCTCTGCTTCATTTTAGTGCTAGACTAGGTCTGAGCAGGGTTGCAACTTTTTTCCTCCGTAAACCAGGAAGTGAACAATGTCTCAAACTACACAATAAAAATGGACAACTACCTAAAGATGTTGCTCTAGAACAAGGACATGATGGTCTGGCAGAACTACTTTCAGAGTATGTATCGACCGATGGTAACAGTTGAGGCGGCAGGGTCATCCTTGACATTTGTTAGTGTTGTCAAAATTTTTGCACTCAACTCTACAAACTGGTCTGAGAAATCTGAACTTAAGTGTAGAATTTTTGACAATATCATCTCAAAATTCACTCATATGTCTTACATGAACTGTTTTGGACAAAAATTGGCAACAGATTTTAGAAATACAGATGTAGGCCCTGAGGGTTTTATCTTTTCACTAACTTAATTGGTTTACTGGTTGATATGATTTAAACAGTTGGATTTTTATGTAATATAAACTTGCTTGTTTATCTATGGTTACAAGTTTACATACAATCTGGGTAAATACTGTACTTTTACAGTAAAAACTTCACATTTCAGTGAACTTTTGGGATGAAAATTACAATTTTAATAACATAAACAATTTTAGTGTGTCAGCTTGCCTGAGCACATGATGAATTTATTTTATTATCATATGATGGTCCCATAATTCTTGCTTGCACTCAAACAAATTTATGCTGTTTTATGTATGGGCAAAATTTACTTTTAAGTTCTGAGTGCAGATTTTGGCTTTTTGCAGTTGAGCATAAGTAACTGATCAGTAAATGGTAAAAAACACTTGGATAAATATATCAACCCTGTCTTTTCAGGTACAACATTCACAGTTTGATACCGTTAGGTCGCTGGCTGGTAACTGAGGAAGGTGTTGTACACTCACAGGAGACTGGTGATGTGACCTTGACCTCTAATACAGCCACTCATCACAGACCTATAGGTAAAAGTCAATCACTTACATGTTTTCTAGGATCTGTGTTGTTAGATTTTGTTCTGCTCGACAAAGTCTAGCAGAGCTTCTGCCACAGTGGTTTGTCTGCAGTCCATCTGTCTGTTCCCTTTTCCTAGATAACACTAATCAAGTTTTCATTCGACTTTCATGAACTTGCTCAGAAGGCGCCTTACCTTAGATGATCCATAAAAGTCAGCAAGGTCCACAGGAGATTAACCTACTACAGGGTTTTTCAAAACATTCAGGTCACATTTCCAATGGATTTCTACTTTGCTCAGAAGGCTGCCTGTTACCTGTAGACATGCACGGTTGTTAAACAGGCTATGGATTTTCACACACTTGCTCAGAATGTTGCTTGCAATATGTAGATGATCTGTATAGAAACTGAGCCATGCTGTGTGAAAACTAATTGTTCTACAGCCATTTGTTCTAAAACCTTGATAACAGGTCACTTTTTCCAAAAGATGTTAACAAAACTTACTCAAAACAGCCCAGTCAGTCCAGTAGAGTGATACTGGCCCTTCTGGGCCACATGTTGTTGAGTTTCCATCGTTTTAGTGAAGGCTTTCATGTTAAGATAATTTGGGACATATGAACCCAAATGCTTTTAAATGACACTTTATTAACTCACTTTGAATATCTTTTGAAAACTTTTAAAGTATCGAACACTTTTCTATAGAAAAACAAAAGAAAATGACACTGAATTCTTTAATATTTGTAACAATAATTCAGTATGTTGTAGAAACTCTGGACTCCCATTTTATCTGGATGTAAAAGGAAACTAAAATAGGAATTTATATACAAGGTCAATCTTAAAAAGGGTACATAGTTTGAACTTTAAATTACGTAAAGGAATCAGTCATCTTTCAGTGCGTAGATTCTTTACATGTATTGGTTGATTTGTAAACATTTACTTGTAGTATTCAAAACAACTCCGTTTGCACGTGTAAAAGTGACAACCCTAGACAACCCTAGTTACAATTGCTTTATTAGATGATGATAGTTCTTTTCTGTACAGGGAAATGTTTTCACTGAAAGTCAGAAGAACATAAGGGAGTTTTCATTTTATTAAAATTTGATTTAAAAATCTAGTGTAGTTTGAAACAGCCAAAAAAGTACCATGACGTTTCTTTTGTTAATATGAATTAAATTTGATTAAAAATTTTGTGTAGGAAGAACTCCCATCTTGTTTACACTCCTGTTGTAGTTCTTTAAATTTCACATATGGTAAAATCAATCTTTTACAGAGATTGAGTATGGCATGGTGGCCGAGTGGTTAACGCTTTGGACTACCAATCTGGAGGTCCCTGGCTCAAATCCCGGCTGGGGCACTGGAAATTTCAGAAACGCTTTTCAATGTTTCCCACCCATCAAGAGATGAACTGGTGAGAAACCCAGAGGTAGTCTCACATGTATTGGTGTTATACGCTGAGCATGTAAAGAACCAAGGGGTCTATTTGTAAAAAGAGCTAGGTCTGGTACCCGGATTCCCTTATATCAGCATCTGTCTTTAACCTGCGCCTGTCAGGAGTCTTGGCAAGCCAACCCAGGGAGATATCCTAGGGTCGGCTGGGACTATAAACAATCAAAGAAAAATACAAGAAGATAATAGATTGTGTCTTGTTGTATTACAGAGGAAGATATAGTTGTTCTACAAGGTGTACAGAAGCAGCTAGAGAACGAGGACATAGACATCTCAAGGCAGTGGCAAACAGACTGGCCATCTCAACACAGTCACTCAAGTAAGTAAATGTCAGCTTGATAGTTAGAATAGTTGCTGAAGACAAAAGACTGCTGTAGATATGTGATTTCTTGCATACCAGATCGGGCTATCTGCAGTTTTTACCAGTGCTGGAAAATCTCATCTTGCACCCCCTGGTGTAAGATGACTTAATCACGACGTCAGAACGAGCTGCTTTTATGAATGAATGTGTAAATTCATACCTTACTACAAGAAAATAGCGCTTAGATATAAGTCATTGATTTTATTTCATTTTTGCTACTTTTAGTAGGAAATGGTATGCAAGAAAAAGA
The DNA here is from genome assembly GCA_022818135.1 of Saxidomus purpurata. NCBI lineage: Eukaryota > Metazoa > Mollusca > Bivalvia > Venerida > Veneridae > Saxidomus > Saxidomus purpurata. Next base: position 29,552,397 of record JAFMSR010000018.1, read on the forward strand.
ATCTATCACTGATTGCACATGCAGATGAGAATATCAGGTTTTTGGGTAGCTGTTTGTTTTTGCGGTAACTCTGCAGAGCCTCTTTAATGCCAAAAACAGTTACCCTCGAGCCAGACATTCCCATCTGCATGTTCAACCTGTGAAAGATTCTTATAGTCATAATCAGCAAAATTGATACTGTATCATCCATATTTGTTATTGGGAAGAAAGCTTACTATGCAATTGGGACAATGTTCTTTACAATTCAATGGAGGCTGTATGAAAAAACAACAACAAAAAAATAAAATAAAGATAAAACATTCAGGGTTCTCGGAAACGCTTAAATCCGCGTATTTGTACGCATACTTTTCCCAAAAGGACGCTAAAAAAATCCGACAATGATTCCACGGGACGCATACAATTTCCGTGAAACGCGTGCCCCCGATTCATGACAATATACAAGACACGATTTAACAGCTGATGAAAGGTATATCTGTGTACCCGTTTCGCGCGTAAACCAATAAACACGCGTGGTGTTTTCCAATACTTGATTGACAGGTGTCGTGTGTAATTGTGTTTATGTAGACATGCGGCATTGTATATATTGAATTAACATCATTTTATGCCTTGTAAAGGAAAGGCCGAATACTATAATTGTGATAATTCGATTAAATCATGTTGAAGTTAGACGCGTGTTTGCAGACAAGTGACCGAAAATTAGCGTGTTTGCACATTGATAACCTTTGTTTTTCGGAAACATTACAAATTAAAAAGACATGATCATTGCTCAATTTTTAATATCATTTTAACAATGAAAACATTTTGAGATATGTAATAGTTAGAGGCTAAATAGAGAAATTTATATACGATTGGTGTTTACACAGTTTCAAAATACCTCTTAGACTAGCCCAACTAATGGTGCGCCAATACGACGGCCGCGTAAAGACAGACATCTATAAATATCAGTTTGTAAAATCGTCGGTCTTTCAGTTGACTCTTAGACTAGATAAAATAACTTTGGACAAAGTGGGCGTAAAGGAAATGTCCGACCGACGATTCTGAAAGTTCGGTGAAAAAAGATAGAAATGTATGGAATGATTCTTGGTATGGGACATTTCCTTGGATTGAAAAAGTGACTCATAACGATAGTATAGCAATCTGTTCGTGGTGTAAAGAGTTAAAACACACGAGTGCTTATTAAATTTAAACATAAGAGTAATGAATCAGATTACTAAATAAGCACTTTCATTTTGCTATAAAAATATCAATATTTCGACTCTGATACACTGGCATTGCTTGAAGCTTGTTATATATTTTGCATATTTTCATATTTCAAAACAATACAGTTGAAAAAAAACCCACACTTTTGTTTCCTTGTGTTATCCCAGGTAATCATACAATTGCAATACTGTAATACATTCATGTAGAAGCCAATCTTCCGTTTGGGTCAGCGTGCTGTACTTAAAAACATGGGACTCCAAACATTTTCAGATGGGACTCCTATTTTTTATGACATAGGAGTCCTGGACTCCTACTTTCAAAATCCTACAGAGAACCCTGAACATTTACAAAAGCCATCTCTGAGTCTTGCCTTATTTAAGACAAACTTGATGTTGTATCACAGTTTGACTCAGTAAAGAATAAGGTAAAGAAAGGGTTTTTTTTTTTTCATATAAGTGTATTGTATTTAAGAACAGGAAGGATATAATGCAGAACAGTCATTGATTATTTGTTTTAATATGATTAAAGATGATACATAGAAATAGATGAGTCATCATTGATTATACGGAGTTTTTTTATTACATTGTACTTGGAATATAGATAAGAAAGTGTTCACGTTCTACTTCTACAATGAGGAAAAAGTTATCAAAAACAGATAACATTGGTTACTTATTAGTGGAAAGATATAGATACTACTTGTAAGATAAGGAAAATTGAATATGTAGTAATTGTTTGATAAAGATGTCTCGGAGATGTGTATTTTACTTGGTGTTTTTCGCTTTCAGATATAGCCAGTAACAGTGATGTCAGTGAGGATGATAAATATAAAACAATTTGTGAAAAAGTGCAAGAGCTTCCAAATGTGTTAACGTTAGAAACAATTAACGATTATCGAGACTCTAACGATTCATATACTGATCCAAATATTGACAATACGCACGCTAGTGATCATGTTGATATGAGTGAGGATTGTGATGTTGCTATGGAAACTGAATTATTACCACGGTTACATGTTTCAGAAGGGGAAGAGGAAGACAATGGCATTATGGGTAAGGATGGTTTGGTTGTTTATTTCCTTTACTTGAGGTCTCGTATATGGTTTATTTCCCATATCAGGGAGGTAATACTGTAAAAAATGTTTGCTGTGTAAAACTTGATTACCTCCCTTTTAGGCCTGAGTGAAATGCTTAAGTTATCAAAGGGCTCAAGTTATCCGAATTTTAGGCATTTACATGGGAAAATATCTCTCACTAGACAGTAATTTATCGGCATTAAACAAACAATGATAATTAACAGTAGAAGTTTTAGTTGCGATGCGTCAAAAAATATAGATGGGTAGGCAAAGGTGTGAACAGATTTATTTAATCAGTAGCTTCAGGTTGCTGCATGTAAATTACAAAGCCGTAGGTGTTCCTCCAGTTACCGATGCTTGAGTCATCCATGGTGATGTGAAGTTAAGCTTATAGGAAATATGCCTGGGACCGACGAGAGATGGTCCTCAAGTTACAAAGTTGTAGGGTTTTTACATGAAGTGGAACCATTTCCTTGTACCATACTAGCAGCAAGTAATCCAGCAATTTGCTGAACATTTTTAGCTCGACTATTCGGAGAATATGGAGAGCTATTACAGTCACGGGGGGGGGGGGGGGTTTTGGGGGGGGGGGGTGCTTTTTTGGTTAAAGTTTTGCCTGCTAAGTACTATCAGCACATATCTCAGTAACCACTTATGATATTGACTTGAAACTTTGTTCATGTCTTTAGGGGTGTCATAAAATCAAGTCAGATAACTCTTGTATAAATTTAGTACAAATTATGGCCCTTGTTTGACTTTGAAAATTTGGTTAAAGTTTTGCCTGCTAAGTACTATCATGCACATATCTCAGTAACCACTTATGATATTGGCTTGAAACTTTGTTCATGTCTTAAGGGGTGTCATACAATCAAGTCAGATAACTCATGTATAAATTTAATACAAATTATGGCCCTTGTTTGACTTTGAAAATTTGGTTAAAGTTTTGCCTGCTAGGTACTAAATTTGGTTAAAGTTTTGCCTGCTAGGTACTATCATGCACATATCTCAGTAACCAATTATGATATTACTGAAACTTTGTTAATGTCTTAAGGGATGTCACACAGTCAAGTCAGATAACTCGTGTTTAAATTTAGTACAAATTATGGCCCTTGTTTGACTTTGAAAATTTGGTTAAAGTTTTGCCTGCTAAGTACTATCATGCACATATTTCAGTAACCACTATGATATTGACTTGAACTTTGTAAATGTCCTAAGGGGTGTCACACAGTCAAGTCAGGTAACTCTTGCATAAATTTGATACAAATTATGGCCCTTGTTTGACTTTGAAAATTTGGTTAAAGTTTTGCCTGCTAAGTACTATCATACACATATTTCAGTAACCACTATGATATTGACTTGAAGTTTTGTTAATGTCTTAAGGGGTGTCACACAGTCAAGTCAGATAACTCTTGTTTAAATTTAGTGCAAATTATGGCCCTTGTTTGACTTTGAAAAACTGGCAAGGTACTATCATGCACATATGGTAGTTACACCGAAACAAAAAAAAAAAAAAAAACAATTTTTTTTTTGAATATGTCCGCCTAATTATATTTTACATGCAAACGTATTTTAATATCATTTATACATGTAAAATATTACTATGCCACTAACATTTATTGAAATCATTGTACCGTGACACCTGACTGGCACATTAATACAAAAAGCACGCTTTGCGGTGGCGTTGAAATTAAGTAAATTATTTTTAAAATCGATAATTTCTTGACCAGTTACGATTTTACAATTAAAAAACACCCCAAAAATATTTAGCTGACATACATTGTATTTTGTAAGCCACGACTTCCGGATAATTTGCGAAATCAGGCTGTCGGGATACCGAGATATTGACAATGTGTGAAAATTGAACTTGTGGGTAATGAACTTTGACATTATGAAATCTGGGTTATCTGTTGTTATATTTTAATGAAATTTACACAGTATGGAGGTAAGGTACCAATGAAATGAAATAAACCCGTTATTTATCATTTGAATTGTTTATTTTCAAATTATATGTGTTTCCCCAACTGTTGCGTTTATTTTGCGGTTCGGTGTATATCAAACTTAGCAATAGTGTTCAGGGGTACATTTTGTATCAAACAATTAATTTACCAAAAAAAATTTACCATTTGTAGGCAATGAACTCCTGTTGATTCCAGACATAGTGAGCCACTCTGGCATGGTTTGGATTGATGGCAACATTGAACTTGAATTATAAGATTCATATTTACCATAGCAAATGTCTAAACTTAAAGGTTGGCAGGTCCATTTTTGAAATTGAGAAGGTTAATGGTTCATTTAGTTATTTCAAGGTTTCTATTGTATTGTAAACATCAATATATCTCCTGGTTATATAATAATGTGCAGATACTTCCAGAGTTTTAATTGTTTTCATGATGAAGTGGTTATCTTTATTCTGCATTTTCCAAAGGCAGTTTTGATTTTAAGTACCTTACACATTTTGAATTTTCCAGTTAATACTGGAGTTAATAACTTCCATGTGGAAAATTCTTCCAGATTTTCGGAAACTACCAATCTCTATCTGAAAACAGTTTGCATTTTGGGCTTCAAAGTAAACTTTTACAGAAAATATAAACACTTTGGCTATACATGTGACAAGTTTTATTGAATATTTCATGATGTAATGGAGTCTGGAACTGTGTCAGTGTGTAAATTGTTGTTGTTGTTTACCTTCTTTTTTGAGCATTTGAAGCGTGAAAAAAGGTCAACACATGACCTATAGTAATCAGATTGAGGTTTAGGTGTCTGCCGCTCATCCCGGAGGTTGCGGGTTCGAGTCCCACCAAGGTCACGACCATACCTCATATGACACCAGTACTGGTTTTTCCAGGAAGCGGACTGTAGATTGACTCGATAAGCTCAAAGCTTTCTTCACAATCAAGCTGAAATAAATTAGTATAACTTAAATCACAACCTTGGAAAGCAGTTTTATTCATGTATGACAGGCATTCTAGTAGACTGTTCACAAAATCACAAACAGTAACTCTGACTTTCACAAAATGACAGAGTTACAGAAGTATAGAAATAAAACGTTGGTAGCCAGATTAACATTTCAGTGATGAACAATTGAAAAGGGAGAGAAAAATTGAGATCTTCAGTGTCCTGCTTACTAGGTTACAGGCCTTTCTCGTAATTTTTGCACCTGTTTTTTTCTTTTACAAGCTATTATTTCTTATACCTATCCTATACTTCAAAGTGTGCCAAAAGCAAGGTGAAAATCTCAATAAAAGTTTCTGTTTTTACAAGTTGAGATGTTTTCCACTACAGATGTTATAGTTTGATTATATGATAAGCGTTTGGCTGGGGAAATTTGTGGTGAGATTACGCTCCCTGGAGGGCTACCCACCACTTTCTTTAACTGCAGTTTTACATTGCCGACAGCGCTTTGATCCGTCTGCCGATTAGGATGTTCACCTGTCTATAAATCTACAAATAGTTCTTTTTTTAATTGATTTCTATCACTAGCTTACTGAGAACATTAAAGGGACTTCTTTTGGAAAAGTTTGTTCAGAGATTATTTGCCTCGAATAAATACTCAAGCTCCTGGGGTACTGGTTCACAATACAAGCCTTTGTTTAACCCATATCCTATAAAATGTCTAAAATGAACGTGTATGTCTTTAACTAGATCCGCATCAAGTCGTTAGAGTCTTTTTAAACAGCTACAGTTGATATCTTCTTTACTTACATTTTTATAGTCATTTTTACAAGCTTGCTCAAACTCTGTTGAGATGCACTTAGAAGGAGAATTATTTCTCTTGAAAATGAAGGGACTTTACTATGCAAAAGCGTTAAAAGTTTTGTTAATCTCAACAGACCAGTCTTTTACTTTTGACAGTGCCTTTAAATGTTTGAAGGGATGGCCGTAAAAAATGACTGAATGGCAATCAGTGTAGATCATGATCAGACAGCACAAACATTGTTTGCACTGGTTACAGTTGCAGAGTCAGGTACTGCTAACAGTGGGAAAAAATTTGAAACATTGATAGCCAAAGTCTTGATGCAGGATCTTGTAATATAATCTGTTTAATGCTGTGATGCGTCTTCTGTTAAAACCTTTACACTGCTGGAAGAAATGATCGGCCTTTGTGACTAGAGTGCAGAACATGATCTATCAGTGCAACAGACGTATCATGATCTGCACCACTCAGTCCTGTAATTGATAGAAACTTTGGATTTGATAACAGAAGACTTGAGTTTTCAAAACGCTCTTTTGGAGTGGGACTTTGTGAAAAATGGCAAAAAATGAAATCATAAAGCATATATGCAATTTCACTTTATGAGCAGACCTTCAAACGGATAAGGTACTGTCCGAGCTAGTAGATAGACAGGTTCATTAAGAGATTTTGGTGGGGATGGGGATAATGGTAAAACGGAAAATCTTCTGTTACTTGATGGACACCATACATTGAGATATACTGGATGTTTTATAGAGTCTTCACTTGTCTAATACAAAGTTCTTGAATTTTGTGTAATTACCCACCTCACAATGATGTTTTATCTTCCATTTCTTTGTTAATATCTGTGCTAATGGCATTGTTAATAGCTGGCAACAAAAACAAGATGACATGTCAGAGAATTGGAAGAATAAGTAGCGCATAAGAGTTATTTTTAACTTAAGCTCATCCGTGCATGGAGTGCACATGGTAATCATTTAGGATTGATAGATGTCCGTCTGACTAAATTTTTGAAAAGCACTGCAGTCTGTAGTTCCAAAGTATAACAAGAGAGGATCCTGTGTGTGACCATTAAAAAATTCTTCTTGCATTCAAACTTTGTTATTCTATACAACTTGATAACACTATAATTAACCTTAAAAGGGCGAAATTTCTTGAATGGACTTGTACATCCATCAGCGTGAATAGTACTATTAATTGGGGAGATAACTGAAAAATTATTGGGGAGTGGACAGTGCAGATAATGATACCTCTGCACGGATATACTATCTAATCATTATCTGGCTGGTCACAGGATCACTTGTGTCAGCCGGGATAATTGATCTTGTTGTCTCAGGTAAGGTCTGTTAATCATACACCCTTTTTCCAAAATTTTATCGCAAATGCTATTTTAGTGGTTTATACTCTACCAGGTTAGCAAACTAGGCCAATGCTGCTCTGTCTTTATTAATGCCTCTATGCAACAAGATGTACCTGCCAGCTAAGATGCTGATGCTAAACTTAGAAGCAATTTTGTTTGATTGAAAGAAAAAATTTAATACACTACAAGCCGCCAAGATTTTGTGCTAATAAAAGAAAAGTTTCACAGAATCAGCTGTTGCTAGGCTTGTGTTTTACTGGCATGTATGTGACAGCCTTCTTCAAATCATGATTTCTTAAGGAGTTTTCAAGTACTTGCAGTTAATAACAAACTTACACAGCTTACATGATTAATGAGCATACAATTTTTGATAGATCTCAATAATGGAACCAGATCTATTTGTGCTCATTAACAAGTGCATAGAAGTTATATAAGAGAAGTAAATCATGCCTGTAACAAGTAGAATATCAGGAGGTAGTGAGGTGTGTGCTAGATGCATAGATCCCTAGATTATACCTTTCCAGGGGTTAGGTTATCTTGATTGGCAATGATTGATCTTTTCTGAGGAAGACATTAGGCCCTCAGTATTTTAAAGTCTGTTTTTTCTTGGTAATAAAAACTGAGTACTAGTCTGTATTTCTCAATATCAAGTAGGAATGCCAGACCTTCTTTTCACAAAACCCAAGCTGGAAGGCAGTGCTTCTTTCATAGTATCAGAAATGAGTGCTCAGCGATAAAGTGCAATTAATACCCCAGCAAAAATAAGAAAAGTGGCTGATCTGATACATGTATAGAAATGAACCATTCAAATTAGAAAAACTAAAAAATGAAATATATAGAGGACAAGCATCTGATTGGAATTCTCTTTAATTTAAAATGTCTGTCTAAATGAGACAAAATGATGGTTAAAGTTTTTTTGCTAGCCTTGGCATAGATTCAAAAAGATAAAAGAAAAAAAAAGCACAAAAAGTTAAATGCAATAATTAGAAGACAACCCAATAGTTATGATATTTCCCATTTGGTTTCAGGGTAATTAAAATGCCTGAAAAATTATTTTTGAAAAAGTAGTGTCAATAATTTTTGTAACACTATAACGGCTTTCTTTAGAGACAGTTAAATTGAACATAATATATATATATGTGAATAAAATAGAATTGAGTTGTGAAAGATAGTCAAGACTTGTAAGAACTTAATTCCGACTTTAGCGTTACCTATAGTATATACAGTGCATGTCTGCGAGCCAGTCTATCCCAGTTTTCTCTCAGAGAGATAAGAAACTTGAATGATCTATGCTACATCAGAAGTGTACAGGATTTCGTGCTGCCAGCATTTACTCAATTAAGCTTTTCACTTTTCGAAATTAACGTCTGGAATATATTTTTCCAGAGACAGAGATAGAGCAGCAAACCCCAAACTTTTCGAGGATAGAAAAAGTGACAAAAATAGTGTTACATGTAGTTTTCTGTTATAGTTATTATTTATTTTTTCCGCACGGAAAATACGAAAATTTGGATGTATTGATGTTGTTTACATATGTGCTATGTCCATTAATTGCAGAAGGAACACTTTCGGCAATACGGGGATACAATGAGCATCTTCTGAGGATACGACAGAAAAGCACTGTCTTCAATAAAATACTGGAACAAGTAAGTGTTTTTTATATCAGAAATTAGGTATGTTAGTGTATCCTGTGATTTCTTAGCTTGTCAGGTGTAAAGCTTTTAGGATTAAAAGTTAAAACTGAGCTGTGCTGTGTAAAGGTCGTCTTTGTCTTTGTAAAATTTTTGTAAATATGTCTACCAATGTCAGAAGTGTGTAATAATTTACCATAGTTACACCACTCTTTTATAGGGCCAAACATTTCCGAGTTTTTAAGTCCGCATGTTTCTGAGAACGTATTGTCCCAAAGCAGATCCTTTAATGGCTTTATGTTGTTTAACACCACATTTAACTGTATTTTGGTCATTTTAACAGACAACCATCATTTAACAGACAACCATCGTTAACAGTCAGCAGTTTGCTGTTTCCAGTTAAATTTCTAATACATTGTAACATTTGTTACAGCTTTTTTTTCTGCGCACTTGTTTGTTAAATATTAGATTGTGACAATATACTGTAAGCAAAGTCAAAGTCAAATAAAGTCAAAATCTGTTTGTTCTCTTTTTTCATATACAAATGAAACAATGAGGATAGCATAATCAATGTATCAGAGGCTGAGAATATCATACATTAAATACAAGCAAAGTGATTGCAATACAATGCCAATGTTACTAAATGATTTGGAGTTCACTTTTAGTAAAATTTGCATAATACATTATAATATGTATGTTCTAATTAATTATTTTCATTTTTACACACATATTGGCTTGATATTAGAGTCAGATTTTCTACAATATGCAGCAAGCAAGTTTACACTAAAATTAAAAGAAAATTTACTGCAGTGAATAGTTTAGGTTAAAATAATGATAAGAGAAATTTGAAAAAATGCTTAAAAGGAGCAATACAGTGTTGCCCTGTATGGTGACTTGTTTATTAAAAGTAAAATTTTCTGCAGATTATTTTGAAATTTGTAATATAAATCGCGTAACTATTGTAATAAATTGTGAAATAAATTTTGCAATTGCAAAGTTTTCCTGGGATTTCTTGTTAGGAAATTTGTTTATACATGTGTCTCGCCTACTTTTGCTTCTAGAAGGAAAGAGGATGGTAGTTTCTTTGATGCTGTTAGATCTAGTAGAATGAATGCAAAGTGTTTATGTATCTATCACTGAACATATTGTTTAGGTTTATTTGGTTTGTGTCTTGTTCCTGACATGAAAGTGGTGCTAAGTTAGAACACCTGACATTGAATCCAAAGATTGTGAATTGTAGCATAATCCTGGGCTCTGTATATGGTTGTGTCCAAAAAGAAGGGAGGAGTGTAAGAAACAAGATAGTTACAGTAATTTTATCATACTTCTTGTATTTTAGTGTATTTGTTGTATTTGCAGTGTACTTTAAGTGTATTTGTTGTACTTGCACTGTACTTTAAGTGTAATTGTTCTACTTGCAGTATACTTTAAGTGAATTTGTTCTACTTGCTGTGTACTTTAAGTGTATTTGTTCTATTTGCAGTGCACTTTTAGATTATTGTTCAACTAGCAGTGCAATTTAAGTGTATTTGTTATATTGCAGTGTACTCTAAGTGTATTATTCTACTAGCAGTGTACTTTCAATGTATTGTTCTACTTGCAGTATACTGTTAGTGTATTGTTCTACTGGCAGTATACCTTTAGTGTATTGTTCTATTAGCAGTGTACTTTTAGTGTATTGTTCTACTACCAGTGTACTTTCAGTTCATTTGTTCTTCTATCAGTGTACTTTTGGCATGTTATTCTATTAGCAGTCTACTTTTAGTGTAAATTGTTGAACTTGCAGTGTACTTTTGGTGTAATGTTCTTCTTACAGTGTACTTTTAGTGTTTGTTGTACTTGCAGTGTTCTTTTAGTGTATTGTTCTTCTTGCATTTTGCTTTAAGCGTATTGTTCTATTTATACCCCCGCACAACAAAGTTGTAAGGGGGGTATACTGGAATCAGCTTGTCCGTCCGGCCGTCCGGCGTCCGTCGGTTTTTTCTTGTCCGCCCAATAACTTAAGATTCCTTTGACCCACAGTCTTCATATTTGGCATGGAGGTTAGGGGTCATGTTTGGGGGAGGCCCCTATCCATCCCCCCCCATTTGAGGTCACCAGGTCAAAGGTCAAGGTCACAGGGGCCTTGACTTCAAAAAGCTTGTCTGCCCAATAACTTAAGATTCCTTTGACCCACAGTCTTCATATTTGGCATGGAGGTTAGTCCTGATTAGTAGAAGACCCCTATCCATTTTGAGGTCACCAGGTCAAAGGTCAAGGTCACAGGGGCCTTGACTTCAAAAAAGCTTGTCCGCCCAATAACTAAGATTCCTTTGACCCACAGTCTTCATATTTGGCATGGAGGTTAGTCCTGATTAGTAGATGACCCCTATCCATTTTGAGGTCACCAGGTCAAAGGTCAAGGTCACAGGGGCCTTGACTTCAAAAAAGCTAGTCTGCTAATATTCTTAAGAAGCCTGTCCACAATGCAGTTTGTTCAGTTTGTTCATGACCAATTCCCCCTCACAACAAAGTTGTAAGGAGGACATACTGGAATCAGCTTTTCTGTTTGTTATACCCCCGCACAACAAAGTTGTAAGGGGGTATACTGGAATCAGCTTGTCCGTCCGGCCGTCCGGCTGTCCGGCCCGTCCGGCTGTCCGTCGGTTTTTCTTGTCCGCCCAATAACTTAAGATTCCTTTGACCCACACTCTCCAAATTTGGCATGGAGGTTAGTCATGATTAGTAGATGACACCTATTGATTTTGAGGTACACCAGGTCAAAGGTCAAGGTCACAGGGGGGCCTTGACTATAAAAAGTCTGTCTGCCCAATAACTTTAGATTCCTTTGACCCACAGTCTTCATATTAGGCATGGAGGTTAGTCATGATTAGTAGATGACCCCTTTTGATTTTGAGGTCACTGGGTCAAAGGTCAAGGTCACAGGGGGACTTTGACTTCATCAAAAGTTTGTCCGCCCAATAACTTAAGAAACCTTTGACCCACAGTCTTCATATTTGACATGGAGGTTAGTCATGTTAGTAGATGACCCCTATTGATTTTGAGGTCACCGGGTCAAAGGTCAAGGTCACAGGGGCCTTGACTTCAAAAAGCTTGTCCGCCCAATAACTTAAGATTCCTTTGACCCACAGTCTTCATATTTGGCATGGAGGTTAGTCATGACTAGTAGATGACCCCTATTGATTTTGAGGTCACCGGGTCAAAGGTCAAGGTCACAGGGGCCTTGACTTCAAAAAAGCTTGTCCGCCCAATAACTTAAGATTCCTTTGACCCACAGTCTTCATATTTGGCATGGAGGTTAGTCATGACTAGTAGATGACCCCTATTGATTTTGAGGTCACCGGGTCAAAGGTCAAGGTCACAGGGGCCTTGACTTCAAAAAGCTTGTCCGCCCAATAACTAAGATTCCTTTGACCCACAGTCTTCATATTTGGCATGGAGGTTAGTCATGACTAGTAGATGACCCCTATTGATTTTGAGGTCACCGGTTCAAAGGTCAAGGTCAGGGCAGGGGCCTTGACTCAAAGGGGGTAGCGGTGGGGGGTATTCAGGCCATGACAGTGGCAGTTCTAGTTACAGTGTACTTTTAGTTTTTGGAAAAACCTTGATAATCAAAGCAGTCCTGATTTTGTGGTATAAATGTGGCATGTGTAGAGCCAAGACAAATAATTGTTGCATTATAAGTGTAATAAAACTGAGTACAACTGCACTGAATCATGCAGTCAGAATGCATGCGTTAGTTATAACAACAAGTGCTTTCAGGCAAATTTTATGAAAAAATCTGTCAGATCATGAAGTAGGGAACTCGCAATTCCTGGTCTCCAAGTGCAAACTATATTGTATATTCTTTCTGTAACTGGTATTGATAAACGAAGTTTGTCTTTGTAGTGCAGATCTAGACAATATTTTAGTCTAAAAATTGGCCATGCAGTGCCAAAACTAAAGCAGACTACTAACCGAATTTTAAGAGGTCCTTAATACGGAATACCTGAAATATCATATTTGAATTTTGACAGGTCTAGGAAACTGGGAAAGTATCAAAATAATTGTGGTTTTTATTCCTTTTTGAATGCTATAAAATACAGGTGTTTGAGGGCAGAATTTATCATTCTGCTTAAAATAGCAAAGAAAAACAAATTAAAGTAACAGGAATGGCTTAGTTGCTGAAAGGTGATACAGGTATGTTTAAACATTCCAGGAGGAAAACAATCACGCTACCAATTAAAATATTTTAGTGATCAACAGTTTAGTGCTTTTTAAAACTTTGCTTGTCTTAAAACTTTGCCTATATCAGTCTTGCAGAAGCTAAACTGATGAAAAACATATGAAAATTAAATTGATTATAGCATAAATACTTTGTTTGAATTAACCACTAGCTGTTAAAAATCCTAAAATTAGTGAAATGGTGATCCTTATGTTTTAGCAAATTGCAAATTTAAAGGAATACAATAAAGCTTGACAGAAATCGAGGGTTGGTGATGAAAGTATTGTACATGCTTCTATTTTTATATGCAGATGCAATAGTTTCCTGATCAACCCTCAAAATGTAGAGCAGTATGGGAAGATGACTAAGTCCTTGGCTCAAATGTCAAGGTCATAGTTAGCCATAGGATTGAATCATGATAGCTCATGTCTCAGCCATAATTTTCTTACTGTTTTACGAGTAAAGTTCACAGCACTGCACACAATACCGAGGTCCAAAGGTCAAGGTCACACGTAGTACATGAAGCATTAGTTTGGACTACTTAGCAAATGTTCCTGACTCAGCAACAGCTTTATTACAGTCTATGAGATTTCAGTAAAAGTCCACATTATTGTTAGGTAAAGAGGGGGCATGGATTAGTGCGACACAACAACCGGGTACTCAACAGTCAAATCCACACTTTTGTCAAAACCTCCAGTCAAGTCGCCGTGGCACAGTGGTAGCGTGTTCGCCTCAGAATCGAAGGGCCCTGAGTTTGATCCCTACCATATCCATGTCGGTAATTTCCATAGGCAAGACGTATATAATTCCACATTGCCGCTCTCTCCGAGATTGATTTTCATCAGGAATGAGTCTTGAGAGCAATTAATCGAAGTTGTAAGAACTTGTTTCGCAATCGAGAATATATAAATTAGTTTACATCAAAGCCTCAGTTTAGGAGCATAAGTATGTCACTTTTTCTTTTGTTTAAGAATATTTAGTTAAGTAATTTTTTTAAGTAGAACAAATTACTTAAGGGTCATTTCCTACAACTGGCAGATTATTTTCTCAAAGTGTTAAAATTAGCGTAAATGTACGTAATAATTAATAGAAAAAATTATCAAGAAATATCTCTTTTCTGTGCAGCATGCTAATATAGCAACATTATAACATAAATCGGTATCCACAAAAAATTAAAAACCAACTATAAAATTAAGGTTTAATGGCAGTGCAACACTTCTTATTGTGCTAAATTTAGCGCTTACTGTTGCACTTTTGTTATTATTACTTATGAATAGTTAATAAGTTATTTCAAAAGTATAACTCCGGTTTTAGGGTGTGTCTCTTTAATTTTTCAAAGTTCTGATTTTACCATAAATATTAAGAGGCATATAAATAAATAGCCTGCTGTGGTGGTAACAGATAACATCATATTGACATCACCAGCCATGTCTGACACATAGTTTCAGGGATTCCAAGAATGTTCAATACACTTTGAGATTCTTGTACTAGCATATTGGTCATAGATGTGCGTCATTGAGGCCATATGTTCGCATCATATTCGTGTTTTTTGTTGATATTTACGAACTACCTGTAAAACAGTTGTAGGTGGCTAGTGTTAAACAAACTGTGGCAGTTTCATTCTGCCTGTCTAAGAAATGTTGCTATCAGATATTTGGTTTATATTTTTATTATGTTTCTTATTTCTTGCTGCTCCAGAGTCAAAATACCTGCTTATCTTTGAAATATTTTTTTGCATTGTCTCACATTTTTGGCAGGTAATAACAGGTTATGAATAGGGCAAACTATGATCTTTGATTTTTTTTTGTTGAAATAATTTAGTTTAACTCCCTCAAAAAATTTCAACTGTTTTTTACATTGTCTCACATTTTGGCAGGCAGTCGCTCAGGTTATGAAATGTTCAAATTATTATCTTTGAAATTTTTCTTGAAATATTTTGTTGAAAAAAAGATATATCAAATCACCACTCCTGTTAATATCAGTGATTAACGATATATCTGTAATCAATGATGCATTTACAGGTATTTTAGAAATAGGTGGAGCTATCATCAATCTTGTAAAATAAAGATATTTTTGAGAAGTGATTCTTCTAACAGTGTAGAGCTGATACATTCACACATTCTTTTATACTATTCAAACACCTTCATGTATATAAGGACTTAAAGGTCCATTACTAAGACCAAATCAAATTTTCTTTTAAATCTCGAATTCAAAAATAAAAGTAGGTTTTCCAGTATCACATATCTTTGTAACTTTCCAGAAGTCTTCCAGAGAGAGGTTATAAATATGTTGTACATGAATAAGCATGCCTATTTTGAATTATAGTTGAAAGAACTTGAGTTCCAATCATGTGCAAGGTATATCTGTATCTGTTTACAACATGCGATAAAGCGAAAGTAGGACAAAAAGACCACCCAGGTCAATCTAAGGAAATACAAAAACATTCACTTGTTTTTCTGCAGCTGTATTTCAAACAGGGAAAATACTCCAGGGCTATTGTAAAGATTTAGAAGCCAGTTTCAAACTGTATTTCCCTGTTACAATTCCTGATTGAAAAGAAACTTTGATTTGGCCTTTAAGTAAATGGACCTTTAAACAATTTGCATCTGGTTGGAATTTCCATCCTAACTGACTGAACTTTTTGAAAATATTAAAACACTGGCAGTTACCCATGACATGTTGCAAAATTCATAAACATGCACGTCAGGGGCAGGTTTATTGATTGTCGTACCTGAGTTTATTCCGTTAGTTAATTTGTTCAAAACTTTTGATGTTTAATTGGTTAACATCAGTGGGATTGTAGATATTTTAATTGAAGCCGTAAATTTCTGATATTCCTCCAGCAACATAGGACTTTATTGGTAAGCTTCAAAAAGTACAAATATTAGTCTTACCTTTGTAGTTTTAGTTTTATTCAGATTTTAATACATTACACGATAATTAAGTTAATCGCTTAATTGTTATGCAGACTTCTATATTAATATTTTATTTATATAAAACTAACTCGAGACAGATTATGTTTATGACTTCTTTGATATCATAAATCCTTTACCTGTATAGTCGGAAACATTTTATTCGGTTGTTGCTCCCCGGCTTCAGGTGTTGGTGTGCAACTAGTTACTGCCGTTTGGTCTTCCCCCTCTTCCCCTCTCGCAACCAACCCCAAATTCAGACGGAGACATAGCTTTTCCAGTGTGTTAAACTCTCTATTTTTGTTTCACATTTTTATTTGGTCAGATTTTTCGTACAGTTTGGTAGCCACACTATGAGTTACCAGTGCATTTTGTATAAAGTGTTGTTTGCACATAGACCTGCATGGGAATCCCTAATAATGCAGTCTGTTACAAAATAATTATAGAAACAATTTGTTCTCAATGCCTATCTTCTTGAATTAATATGAAATGTTGTTGTGCATCTGACGGCAGACCTACGTCATAATTTGCTGCTGCTAAAAACAAAAAATACAAAAAGTCTTGGATGTGCATCTTCCAAAATGTTGGGTTTTTATGAAACGTATGTTAATATGCCCTGTGCACACATTTTTAGTTTAAGTTGGTAATATCACAAAATTTCATGTACATTATTTTTGTTTTTCACATAATCATTAATGTAACCTTTATTAGCATTCATATTTTCATATTTTTATTTTGTTCTATTTTCTGTAACTTTATAATTTTGCTGCTAATTAAAAGATCATGTACTCCAGCTACTTTTACATTAATTATATACAAGATATATTTTCTTTATTCTTGTATGGAACTATCATAAAATAAGACCTAACTAACATATTTTGCAAAATTTTGTTATATTTATTTGTAAAATGCTTCAGTTAAGTAAAATGTTTTATCAAAGACTACTGACATTTTGCAGCTGCTAAATAATGAAAGATTCAAATGATTTCACATTTAACAGCATCATTTTCCTTCTCATAGGTTTGCAACATCTTGAATTATAAAAGATTTGTATTTAAGATTAAATGTTTTTCTGGTATGAAAATTTCTTTACTCCAGTCTGTTTTTATAGGAGTTTTAAGTACCATTTATAAGAGACATGTTAAATTTCTGTGTGGGTGTGGGTGAAATTATTTTCATAATAAGTATTATGATAATTTTCATAAAGTTTTGAAGAAAAAGGTCTTCGACATTTAGAATTTTATATTTCTGGTTGCCATAATTGTGGTACCACAGGCATTCAGATTTTTAAGGTTTTCTTCAGCGTAGCTAATATTCACATTTTGTCAACATGCACCCTCACAAAATTTCTAATTTCTGTTTATGATGGTGTTTCCCTGGTACCTGGAGATACAGTAATTATATTAAAAAAAGTTAGGGAGAAAATGATTATCTTGTCTGTTTCCAGACTATCTCAACACCTGAGTTTGTTTATATAAAAAGGGAAGTTAATGATCTTTTTTTCATGATTCAATTATAATTACTACCCAGCAAAAATACACATTGAGGGTTATGGATATCTAAATGGTTTCGTTTTATGTGATGAGAAAAACCATATACCAGAGAGACTTACACCTGTAATTCTGTTTGTAGCACAAAAAAAACATATGGCTGGTTATTTTAGTACCGCTCAATGTGTAAGGTAAAGCTAGGAAACCCCCTTTGGTTTTCTCTTACCCCGCTGGTAGCAAAGTGATTCTGCTTTTGTGAGCAGTGCAGATCATGATCAGTGTGTAACAATATTATTATGTGCAGTATGGTCATTGTGTGCACTATTCACTGTTTTGTAATTAAATTTCCAGTGAACGTCCCCAATGAGCTGTTCATAATTATTGAAGTGTCCAAATTGAAAGATGGACAAGTTATTCTACCTTTGTGACCAGTGCAGATCATGATCAGCCTGTACATGTGTGCTGCATGGTCATGATCCACATTGTTCGCTGTTCTGTAATTAAATTTCCAATGAACACCCCTATGAGCAGTTATTTGACTGTCCAAATTGAAAGATGGATAAGTCCGTTTTAGAAATTTGGCAGTGTAAAGGCTATAGTCCTGGAAAACAGCTTCAGTGGCATCCCTGTTAATCTGGAATAGACTCTTCCACGGTAGTAGAATTTTGTGCTTTGCAAACGGGTTTCTCCTTGGAACTAACAGAGTATAAAGTCTATGAAAAATATTGATAAAATTGTTGTATAGACAGCTTTTTACCTTATTATTTATAGACAGCTTTATACTATATTATTGCATATTTTCCTTATCTTTATGCAATGGTAACCTAACTATTGACACTAATTAGTTAAAAAAAAATAATGGAATTTGGCAGGTTTTTGTATTTTGTAGTGTTTTATCCATTATTTCCAGTTCTTCTTTTAGCTTGAAATTCCTTTAAGTTACACAAGTGAGGAGTACCATGATAAGAAAAAATCTGCTTCTAAGTACACTGTTTGTATTGTTGAAACTTATGTGTGTTAGCACTTGATAAATGACTTTCTAGTCTGCATTTCACATAATGAATTGTGGTAGACCAATGTCAAAGAAGCTCCAGAGGGTTGTTACTAGGCAGAGCTTTCTGTGGAAATTTGTAATGAGAACAAAAAGTTTTATAGACAGTCCCGCCAAAAAATGTAGTTCAAACTTTAGTGAGTTATGTCCCTTGAATACTCTCTCAAAGCAAGCTGGTCATTCATTTGGATTCCTTTGTTTTTATTGCTATTTTGTTTGTTCTATATATAGTTGATATAAAGTTAGCTGTTTCAATACTGAGTCTGGTTTAATGTTCAGGGAACATTTTAGTGTCTAAACTTTTATCAGTCGTCACATATTTATTAACATAGAAGTAAGAAATTTCACACTTAAACGTAGAACATCTCAATGAGAAAACAAGAATAAAGTCAGATGGAATCCAACTGATAAGACCAAGTTGCACATTTGGTCTACTTTGGTTTTTATCTGACAAGAGAGATAATTGATAGTGCAGAAATGTCTCTAGTTGTAACATCTAGATAAATTCATGTTTGTATATTTTTTCCAGGAATTACGTAAGGAGAATTTAGCCCGATTCAGTAGCTCCTGCCCATCATTGGATGAGGACTGTCGTAAATCACCTCTTCCTGTCATAGATGAAGCTGGTAATACTTTCTTATAAATTCGTTAGATTTGGTAATTCTGATAATAAACCTGTGCCCAGCTGTTGGCAAATGATTCCACCATTGTGACATGCGTTTCAGACTGCACAAACCTTTGTAGAAGGCGTATGCAGATATTTGTTGGAAATATTTGTGTAATTTAATCTCGCTTTTACTGTTTTGTCAGATGAAGCAACATCGGGTTTCCTGGTTGTCTGTACACATACTATGCTCCACCATGACAGTCTAGGTTCATTCAGAAAGTTTGCTTTAATACAATTTTTTTCTTGGCAACATGCTGGGAACACTCTTATCAAAAACTTTCTGTAAACCCTCTGTGACTGCAGTTCAGAGACACTGTCAGTGAATCACAGTGTCAAAGTTTCATTTATGTTTTCTGCAAATTGTATGACTAAGCCAAGGTGCTATGAGATTTGGTCCCTTTTAATATGCAGTGAATAAT
Source organism: Saxidomus purpurata (assembly GCA_022818135.1). Classification (NCBI taxonomy): domain Eukaryota; kingdom Metazoa; phylum Mollusca; class Bivalvia; order Venerida; family Veneridae; genus Saxidomus; species Saxidomus purpurata. Next base: position 29,572,094 of record JAFMSR010000018.1, read on the forward strand.
CTAGGTTTTGATTTATATAAGTCCTTGGGACGCACATTTTTCAAAACAATGAGTCCCACTTATCAAACAATGCGTCCCTTTCCGAAAAAGTAAGAAAACAGAAGCAAAAAAACAAATAACGTATAAATCATTGATTACGATCAGTAATAATATTGGGGATCAACTAAAGGGGTGAAAATGGCCAAAATAAAGAGAATAATAGGTTGGTAGCGTGGATGGGGAAAGTTTATCTGGCAAGGCGGAGGAATTTATCGGGTGAGCATGCACATGCATGATTGAATTCCAGTTTTTTAATGAAAACACTGTCACTGGCACTAATAAGTCTACTCTTCAAATGAATAGTTTACCTTTCTGCAACTAACTGCTGCTAACAGGACATTCATGTACAAATTCAGCCTCTGTAATGACGAAATAAAATACTGCTAGATCAGAGGAAAATCTGAAAACAAATGTCCTTTTCTATCCTGTTTATGCACAATTTCAATTGTCTTACTAAAATAAAGTGAAGTTCTTCTCTAATAAAACATTGTTTATCCTTATTTGTGGCACATGAATTAGCCGAAGTAATAAATTGAAACTGGGAAATCTTTCAATTTAAAACACTGATACAAATAATGGCTACCAAAACATTACTGCCACGGTGACGTAGACTTGAACTGATGACGTAATAAATCGAAATGGGAACAGTATAACGGAAATTATTTATTATGTGACTGCAAATAATACAAAATTTCATACTAGGCTAGTAAAGAGCTTTGCTTTTGAGTGGAAAACAAGCCACACGATTATTTTTCTTTCAATTAAGTAGTCCGGCAATCACACACAAGTCATGTGGGCAACTGCCGAATATCAAAAAATTTATCCGGCACCCTGTTATCGGCCGATAATGCTGCAAGTGACAGGATAAAAAGCATTACTGTACTACATTCCGTTAAAATTCGATGTTATTCTCCACTTGGCATTTATATGCTATATGACACCACTGATCTGTGTAATGTGCGAAAAGTATTTTTTCAATTAACTTAATTAACATTCAAAAAGTTCCAACTGTTCTTTATTCAAAACAAAACATTATGTTTATAACAAAATCGCGGCGTTTCAAGCCGATTTACTTCCGAGTAACAATTGCCTTCTTTTTATTTTAAAGAACAACCTTTGTCATATAAAATAAAATTACTGCAACTTATTTAATGATAAAGATAAAGCCGCAGGTGTTACGAGATCAAAGAATGTACGCCACCGCTGAGTTTCATTTGATCCAAGTGAAACACGTGGCATTAAAAAGACCGAGATATTTTGACAGTTTGAGAATAGACAATAGTCTGATAATGTATAATATGAGAAAGTTTTATTGTTGGTGATGTAATATATCACGCTATACAAATGTACGTCGGTCGACAAATATTTTGGAATTTAGTATAAGTATCAAAGACAAAAGAAAATCATGTGTATACAAATTTATACCGAAAATAATTGTAATTGTTATCTGTCTGAAACACCACTCTAAGTACCGCGATTTACACCCGCGAAGTGCCGCAATTTTTAAGCGATTTCATATGAAAATTCTTCTAAAACTTGCAGAAAACGCAAAGTTTGTGGACGCTATTCTTTTATACAAACTGCCGCGAACGTAAACCTAAGTCCCGCTTTTCACATGCTTTCATCCGAAAGGATGCACATATTTCAAGTCAGTTTTTGTGCGTACATGACGCGGGACTCACGGCTAGATTATTCACTGAATATGTATATTGCAATTGATTTTATAGCAGGTTTGTACAAGTCCATGGTTGACCTCGTTGACGACAATGGTGGGGAGACAGCTACCACGCCCTCCTCTCTGTATACTGAAGACGTTTTCTCGTCGAGCCCCGACATCACCGATAGCTCCGATAATATACATATAGTAGTTGACGGTGCTACAACAGAGAGCTCGTCAGACTTCGGCCTTCAGACACAAGAGTATGACCAGTTTCTTACAGAATATTACGGAGGTAACGTCGCTCAGGTCCGACAGCGGAGTCCTGTTCCAGTAAAGCAAGGCAGCATAGAGGACCAGGACGGTGACGGAAATATGCTTATACATGGAAATAAAAGGTTTGTGAACTGCAGAACTGTTGTAGATTAGGTAAAAATAGTACGCACTGTTTTGCAGACATCCGTAAAAATGTGCACAATGCATTATGGGTAGAACTCCTCAAATAAATTGAGTTGTGATTATTGGTAAAAAAAGGTAAAAATCAGCTGATCTCATTACATGTGTAACATCAATAGAGGTGTTGCATTCTGGTTGAGTCGAGTGTTTAGGTCATCTCTCTGCAGAACCATTAAAGCAATTTGCTTTTAAAACATGAAACATTAAATGACTACAGAACATGACTGTGCAATCAATGATACATTTCCATTTTAGAAATCAAGCATGTTACTAGGGTTAAAGACTCTCACCTCTTGGCCTTGAACTGTCATTGTATTATACATGTACAGCATTATTCTCGCTACAAGGATAGATGATAGTAAGATATTTAACTAAAACTTTAGTTGAAATAGTTTTAGCCCGTTTCTTTTAATTGTGCTTGGTCAGCTACAATTTGGCAAAAAGGGAGGGAAGAAATAAATGGGCAGATAATCATGAAAATTGAATAAATGCAGTGGGAATGGCACGTGTAAAAACGGAATGCCAGTCTAGTAAAACATGAATAGCTGTGACCTTCATGTCTTGTGGTGAGTTACTGACTGTTGCATATTACAATGGGAATCATGCTTGCAGGTCAGTTGTAGGTGAAATACTCTAATCTAAGAGGGTAATCCATCATGGATATGGGGAGTTGTGATTAACTTGTCATAACAACACATCAGCAAGCTACTGCTGCTATCGTCAAGGTGATATATTCTCATACATTTGTACCGTTTGCTTGTTCTTGTGCAAGGTTTAGGTGGCAAAAAAAACCCCAGTTTTTATCGGAATAAAAAACTTACTTAAACATCAGACTTAACTCTTACCTTGTTGGCAACAAGTGGTCCGCAGCCTTCTTGTGTAACCTGATCATGATCTACACTGTTTGATATTCAGTATTTTCAGTTTCAATGAGCACTACTTTAAGCGACTAATGTTTCTTTTTCACCCAAATTGAAAAATGGAAAAATACAGTTTAGAAATGTTTCAGGGTCAAAATGATTCACTTTATGCTACCATAAAACTTAACTGGTTATTTCACAGAGATAAGGCCTTGGCTTTGGAATCTTAAATCTTAAAGAATTTCATGAAGAAATGTTAAATTTTTTATCAGGATTTTACATATGTTTATGCAGCTCATCTGTACATGATTTATATAAGCAAAATGTAATGTAGCTATTTTGTTAAAATTGAGGGAGGGAGAGAGGGAAGAAATGGATAGTTTGCAAGTTTGAAACTTTTTGAAGTCTTCACCCCATGTATATTAACCAGTTTTAAGTTAAAACCAGCATGAGTAATAGAGTGATCTCTCCACCCCAGGTCCTGTCATTACTACATATCTCCACCCCTCAACCTGTCCTCCCCTCTCTGACAAAGATAGAGGTCAATGCAAACTTAAAACAATATCATGACCGAATTTCAGGTATCTTTTATCAACATACAAAAAAGAAATTGTCTTTATTTCCCCTAAAACTTATCTTGGTATCTGGTACAAAAAATATAACAAGCATATTGATTGGAGAACAGTGGTGTTAAGTGTTGTTTAACAGATACAATATAACATAAAACTCAATTGTTTTTGGCAGTTTTGCATTGGTTCCTAGGTAGCGGAATATCATAAAACCTTATTTTTTATTCTGTACAAGGTTTTCTCACAATAAACAGGTCTTGAAGAAGTTTAAATTGCCCATGCAGGATGTAGATAAAAAATTACTAATCTCTTGGAATAGCATGACAGCAAGTAAATATTTACAATCTGGTCATAAAGTAAGCATGAATCCTAATTTAAATAACAATTTTAAACTTAATTGATTTACCCAGAAATATTTAATTAATTCTGACTCTGACATTTAAGTGTTTTCCTCTGCTACTTTAATTAAAGGGAAAAAAATGATTTCCTTCAATTAATGGAGAGTTCAAATGTCGAACTTTCCTATTTATTACTACTGTATTATGATATAGAGAACTTTTGCATAGATCCCTAGGTAATGTACATTATGCAATTTACAAATCTCTATGCCTTTAACCATTTATTGTGATTTAGGTTTACTATTGACAACATACTTTAGAGCAACAATTTCTAGTGCCATATATTAAGGCATTTGGTTAGTTTAGTTCAGAAGTGTATGTGTCATATGCAACCAGACTACAATTTTGTTCCTATCTAAAATAAGGAAAACAAATTAATTGAATTCAATGTAAATTTAAAATTCTGAAGAGAAAAGTCTAATAATAGCGGACTTAGCACTGGCTAGAACAGAAAACTTCCGTTTAATCTGAACTTTAATCTGTAAATTCAGACTTGCAGAATAAATTGTCAAAAATATTGAGAATTTAGAGCATCGAAGACAGGTAGGGGGGAAAAAAGTTGGCAACGATTGAAAGTAGGAAATAGATGATAAACAACATATCACAGTTGTGATAGAGTTGGCTGATATGCCCACTGGCTGGGTTTCAGAGAACATGTTCTCAATGATATATTCAATATTGTACTCTCATACTGCTGTTTTTAATGAGCTTGATGTCAAAGTGGGAATAGCGTGTGTATGTCAGCCTAAAAAAGAGCTTAAAAAAGAGCTTGAGCACAATCTTTGCAATATTCGTAAAGGTACGGAAAGATACATTAAAACTTACTAATATGTAGCATATATTAAAACTTACCTATATCAACACTCAGTGAATTTGGAGTAAAGGTTATATAACAAAGTAATCATTCTTTTTGTTAACGTTTGAAAAACTGAAGACAAAATGGAAAACAGTTTCAAAATTGATAATTCTAAATAGCTGAAGATAGAGATGGTGGAATTGACAACAAGATCCAAACAACTAGTTGAAAAGCTCCAAGAAATGTTTCAGCTCATTTGAAATGGTTAAATTGGTTGTAGACCTTGAATGTACTTACTTTCAAGTGAGATAGATGCTCTGTAATTACTCATAACATACACCGAATTTTTATTTTTCTATTTTGTTAATTAGCTGGCCAGACTAAGCCATTGCCATAACCAGCAATTACTTTATAGTTTCTGTTTAGAAATAAATGTTGCGTATTTGCAAATTGACATGAAATTTGCCTTACATTGCGTGAAATTGCCTTGAATCCAGTACTGTTGTCCCTGTTCCATGAAGAAGCCATACATTCTTACACGGAGGCAGCTAAAGAAGTGATCACCTGCAATGCTTATAATTAAACTTGAAACTTTTTCTTCATCCTGGGAAATAAATAAAATGCAAACTCTGTTTGGCAGAAAATTTCATTTCAAATTTTCAAAATGCCTGCTTTGTTTTAGGATAGAGCAATACAGTGTGTGTGGTTTCTGTAGTTATAAATGGTTTATATTGCAACTTTGTAAATGTGCTAGAATTGTTGAAAGTTAATGATGGAAGCAGCTTAATTGTTTAATTAAACACTTGCCAGAGTGTCGGTTTCACTGTGAGAAAAGCGAATTTGTATTTCTGCAGACAGTTTGTCTGTCTTTGATAAACCTTAAACACCTTGTACTGTAAATTGAGAAATTTATGTGTCACCAAACTTTTGCTGCTACTGTACATTGGGGAATTTTTGCGCAATGAAAATTTTGCGATTTGTGAGCAGATAAACGTAATAATCGCGAAGTTTGAATATGTGAAAGGAGAATTCTTATATAGTAAATCTATGTGAAATGAATTTTTCGCGAGATGTTTAAATTAGTGAAATGGGAAATTCCTATAAATTAAATCATCGCGGATATTACCCAATTTACAGCGTATGAATTACTAGTGAGCTTCTCTAGGAAAAATAATGAAAATAAAAAAATTCGGCAGTACAAGCCAAATATCAATATTTCTTGTATGCAGGATGTACAGTATTTGTCCTTCTCAAGTAGCTCAGCCAGGAAATTCCCACCACTGTTGACGTTGTAACACAAGACATGGGTCGCTTGCAGTATACTCAGTTTCCCAACCGGGATTATCAAAAAGTCAGCTAACATCTCTCAATAATATCATATTCATTAGTTGTATGCAATATTTGTTCAGGAGGGAGTATTTGAGGCTCCTTCCCAAGTAGTTTCTTCCGCCAAATTGGAAATTCTCACAACACTGTCATGCAGTTTCGGAATGCTCCCAAGTATAACTTATGAGACAGTACTTTATTTCAAAGTCGATGATGCAAGAAAAAAAGACATATTGTATGGAATGAAATACCTACCTCAAGTTGATTGCCAACTGGGACTTATGTCAAAAAAAGGGAGTCATAGGGCCTGATTACATCTCTCTGCAATTTTTATTCTGTCCTTAGGTAAAAATATTTTTCCACTGCAAATGTCATTAAACAGGGTTTTCATTCATTAGTTAAGATGATGTATTGCAGTAGATTGATTGATTTTTTGGAGGAGATTCAGTTATTTGCCAAAACAACTTTCTTTCATTTGTAAATAAAGCCATGTGCAGGCAGAGCTGTGTTTATGCAGAATACACATACATCTGCAGTAAGTCAGGATTTTGTTTGTCCAGGTTAAGTGGAAAAAGGAAGAACAGTATTCAGTTTTTAGACACAGCTATTCCAAGTATAACTATAAATGACCTGCATTACTTTATTTTAAAGTTTTGCGCAAGTACTATGATGCACAGAAACCACTTATGATATTGACATAATTTGTTCATGTCTTTAGGGATGTCATAAAATCAAGCACATATGGAAAAAAACCTCAAATTAGCCCTTGTTTGACTTTAAATTGGTTAATTGCCTCTAGGTACTATCATGCACATTGTACAAACCAAGAAGAGAAAGTGTAGGGGTGTCAGGCAATCAAGGCAGATAAGTCTTGAAAAAATTTAGTACAAATTATGGCCCGTTTACTATGAAGATTTGTTAAAGTTTGCCTGCTAGGTACTATCAGCACATTTCGACCACTTGTGATATTGACCTGCCACAAACAACAATTTTTCCACATATATAACTCTTGTATAAATTTAGGTAATAATTATGCCCTTGCTTGCACTTTGCAAAATTTGGTTAAAGCTCTCCTGCTAAGAACTACAGGGACATATTTCATTAACCACTTAGTTAATGAATTGAAATTTTTTGATGTCTTAACAGATATTGCAGTCAAGAGTTGATTGATTTTTGTGGGAATTATGGACCGTTTCACATTGGTGAAGTTTCTGCATGCAAGGTAGTAACATGCACTTTTCAATTTAACATTTATGGTAGTTATATCAAACTGCCATAGTGTTCAGGCAAAGCTGAGTTCTATGCAGAATTTACATATTTATTCAACTTCAGTTTAATAGTTAGCGAATTTTGTTTTGCTATTCCACGGTTAAAGTTTTGTGAAAAAAAGAACAAAATATTGTGATTTTTATGTCCTCTCAACTCCTGGTGTTTTGTTGTATCAATCTAAGCATTCTAAGAGGCACAATGAAAGGCACTCATAAATATAGGATACATGCAAAAGTAGACAAAGTTGGTCCTTTCAGTTAGAGGTTGCAGGTTGAATCTTAGTATGAGTGAATGACTAAATACCTAATAGGCTCTAGGAAAGATGTCTTAGATGAAACAGACTCTAAATTGACAGGTACTCTGGTTCAGCTACAAAATTTTTTTTACAAAAATGATTAAAACTCGGGAGCAGTCTATGCTACAGACAGCTGCTATCAGTTTAGTTGTTGCTGCCTTCCTGGCATTTGAAACTCACTGCATAAACAGAAGGGAGAGAGTTTTTGTTGTTTATAGTTCAGTTAGGATAAAGTAACAGTGATGTCATAGATATCTGCATACACAAAAACGCAAAAAGTAGATATTTCCATATTGTCTCTCTCTCTTTTAGGTTAATTTTTTCAAGAGAGAATCTCTAGAGCGATTAATATGAGTTGTAAGAATTTGTTTAGCAATCGCAAATAAAAAAGATTAGTTTGAATTAATTAAGAAAGGGTTCATTCATTAGAGTATCCAATGAATTTACACAGTAATATTACACCATGACATTACACTAAATGAACTGTACAATGAATCCAACACAAACACAAGCTCAGACAAACCTACAGACAGCTGGTAAAGGTGAACGTTTTATGGCATTTGACATAAGGTTCAGTAAAAGTAGATGTACATCATTTCATGAATTCAGATTGGCAGTTATATGCAAAAGCTTCCAAGTTAATGCCAAGAGTTTTTCCAAACAAATGACTAAACTGTGTTATTCACAGCCTCAGCCAAGTTTTTTCTGTATTCTTTCAACACTGGAAACTAGGGTAAGTACGAAAAGTGCCCTTCCAAATTTTCATCATCCGTGGCTTGATTTTTAGTTCACATGGAAATATAGAGCACTTGAATTATGTATCTTTGAATCAATTTGAAGGTGTCTTGAAAGTTTTTTTGTGTGTGTAAAATCAAGATTATAAAATACCATTTTGTATGTAGGATTTTCAGCCACTTTTCTTTAATGTCCTGTAGTGGATTTATCAGAATTTCAAACTGTCCCATATTGTTCCATAATTTAATAATCATCTTGCATGTCCACCCTAGGACTCTTTGAAACATTATTGCCAATGAAATAAGTCTATTTTCAAAAGTTTAGAAATCTTTCAATCATAGAAAAATGTTTGTATTAAAGCTCTTCAAAGTAGGAGATGCGGTTAGAATTCTTTGAAAAGGTCAGTAAAGAAGACAAAGCAGTAATAAAAATCTTAAAAGAATTTCCCCTCCCACTAAATACATTAGGTATTAGGGGTTAATTTGTCTTAAAAAATCACAGATATATAGGATACAGAAGTCAGTGTAACCCAAAGGTTTATTGCAAAATAGCTGTAAGTCTTTCATTTCATTGAAGTTATCAGTGTATCTCACTGAACCTCAGATGTGAGGAAGTCAGACATTTAGTGTTGTAATACGGAGCTGTGTCTGCGTCTGATGATCAGATATTGTTTATAAACAAGACAGGATATGAAAACAACACAGGCTTAGCTGACTAATATCAGAACATATTGTGTCTGTCCCATATCACATTTGAAAAATCTAAGTATGGTAGTGTTGCAAAATGACGGAAAGTAGTTTCATTTTGAAATCTTGAGTCGAGGTTGTCTTTATGGGATAGGGAAGTTGATATCTTTAGATTATTTAGTTTTTGGCTCTAATATACGAAGTTGTACAGAGCTTATGCCATGGTGCTTTGTCTGTTGTCTGTCCAAACATATGTTTATAAACTTTTCCTTGATAACACTCTACAGGTTTCAATTTTCGTTTGACTTTCATGAAACTTGCATAGAAGGTTGCCTACAAGCTGTAGATGAGTTCTATTGTTTTTGGGGTCAGTGGGTCACAGTGACCTTCGTAAGCTTTTCTTAACATCTGAAAAGATATTAAACAAGTAATTAAAAAAAAGAATCGACGAGGTGAAGTAATAAACACTTCCAGAAGGCTCCGGCATACACTCTTATTCGGACCAACGCTAGCCAATAATCATACGCATTCCGCCCCACAACACCTCGTTGAAACAAAAGGATCTTCGTACTTCCAAAACCTTACTAACGGTCTTTTTCTTTTTTGCAACATGATTTATTATAAATAGCTGTAATAAAAAAAAAAATAAAAATTTTGTGTTTCAAAGGCTCCGCAGTAGACTGTTCGGGTGCAGATTGTTGGTCCATTAACGAAGTTGGTTGCACGCCCTCCAACGAAGTCAAATCAAAAGTGATACTGGCCGAAAAATTTACATGGGCGTCCTCTTTAGTACTGGCATTTATGGGCCTCTTGTTTTTAAGGTTATATTGGTGAAAAATTGAATTAATATTCAAGCTAACTCAATGCCCATTTATACTCTCTTAAATACAAAGTCAGTCTAGACTACAAAGTCCTGTGAGATTGATGTGACCTTTTTAAACATTTGAGGAAATTTTCAGAGACTGGGGAATCTTTCCATAAAAAAAAATGCATTATCAAAGCTCACTTCGTTACACTCTTATAACCGTGAACATGGAGTTAGAATTAATTAGGTTAAAAAGAAAGAAATGCGGTAAGAATTCTATGAAAATGTTAAGAAGAAATTATGGAGAAATTGCTTGAAAAGACTCTGAGCGTCTGCTGCCAGTCTAGGTGTAGGCCATCTTCATGCAGAGAATATTGCCAAGAACGCAGGTTTCTTTAAAAAAGATCATTGTTACTAAAAACATGATACAGGCTAATTAGTTGTACAAGAAATCATCTAACCATTATACTGTACAGCCAATTATAAGTACATTATACAAGTAATCAGTTACTCATTTTACATGTAATAATCCCATAATCATTTGTTTTTCATAGGTTGTGAGGGGAAAAAACGAACACTTTTTTTGTAAGAAAAAAATATAGGTATCTTAAGGATAATGGGGGTTGAAAGACGTACATTTTTGTGGAAAAAAAATTATTGAATTTCAATGTAAACTTTTGATTCTATCAATAGGAAAAAAAAATGGGAAAGAATCTCCTTCTAGATTTCTTTATAGTGTCAGTTGTAATGATAATTTGACTGAAAGTAAACTGCAGTGTAAAATGATGTTACTGTAGATGATGAAGATGATGATGATTTTCGGGTTTGACTATTTATACTGTTGGTGATTTTGTTTATGTTGATGATGATTTGCAGTATAAGTTTGACACAAAGTGATTGTTACTGTGGAGACACAAGCTGTATAAAGAATATGTTGTTGATGTGATCATTATGATGATGATGATTTATATTTCAGTGTTGGTTTAACGCCAGGTGATGATGAGCCTGTAGACGGTACAGTATGTAACGATGGTGATGTAGGTGATGATGGCGGCAGTGAGGGAAGTAGAAGGATCGTACGCAGCACAGGTGACATGGAGAACAATGATAGAGGTACGCACACTGTGATAACAAGTTAAACATCACTGTTGATTGTGCTTGATTCTTCTCTCAAAACAAATTAAAAACTCCCTCATAAGTGACCAACCAATATTTTGCATGGATATGACCTAGGTTAATTATATGTCTTGAATTTTTGCTGCATATTGATGATTTACAGTCAAACTTGAATTATGCAGTCCACCAACAGATGTGTTCAAAACAGACCACCTAAAGTATAAGTGGCTGCCAAATACAGGTGTATTCAGCGTAATGGCAGAATCTTTTCTGAAAAAAAAATGAACTTGAAAATTGATATATTTCTGTTACAGAGGAAGAAGGCATTCCAAAGAACTCAGTATTAGGGTCAGGAAGGGGCCAGGCAAACAAAGCGCGATATAGTGCTGATATTGAGCATATGATGAGGAACTTGAAGGTAAATGTATGTATTTGTTAAGTATGTTGATATCTTCGATTTGATGCACCAAAGTTGTATCTACTTCTTATTTTGAACCTTGCCCTGTCAAACTTTTTAAAAATGGACTTGTCCATCTGTTAATTTGGAAAATGCCGTTAATTGTTCAAAGAGGAGGCCGCTGAAAATTCACGGACTGAATAGCAGGGAGTGTAAATGGTGATCAGACTGCACGTATGAGCCGTCCAATCATGATCTACTTTAGTCGCGAAAGAATGACCTTGCCGCTTGTACAGTAATAGTTAATATGAGTTACAACCATGTTAGACTGAAAGGATGAAATGTATTTCAATTGGAAGTACATGTAGTGCTTTAATCAAACTAACGTTGAACTGAAAGCAGACGTAAGATACATGAATATAGAAGCTCTAGAATAGAAATACAGAGTTACTTGGGAGTTAGTTGCCTCCATGGTTGAGTGGTTAGAGTCCATGACTTAAAATCATTGTAAGTGCTCACTGATTGAGGGTCATGGGTTCGAGTCCTTTTTCTGACCATATTTCTTTGCATAAATGTGAGATTGTTAGTAGTTTCCTATGAAGGATAGGGGTCTAGTATTGGTCCTTCTTAGGAGCATTGACCAGCTAAACTACCGGTCTGTATATAAATGAAACGCTGTTGAAACAGGCTTGTTAAACCGCAACAAAAAATAGTTCGGATTGAGTTGAGAAAATCAGGTATGATGTTGCTGTAGGAATGTTAGGCGCAGCAATAGCAAACCTATGTAATGAATCAAAATGTGTCTTTTTGCTTTTTTGCAAAAAAGAAAAAAAATCTTTCTGTACACTTTTAACTTTATTCTATTAACCACAGATATGTAAATTAACATGAAATGAGTCAAAACAAAGAAAAATGTTATGAAAAAACTGATTTTCATTAATACTTACTGATCTGTATTTCAGGGGCACCATTCAGGTAGTTCACTGGACAAGATGTCGGCGTCCACCCACAGTACTGGATCGGGTACCGACAGTGATACGATGTCACACGGGAAGATCACAAAAGCATTTTCCATGTCTTCAATTCCAGCAGCGACAAACAATGATAAACACAAAGGTTTGCCTGCCTGTTCTTTGTATAGGACTATATAATACCTGTATATAGTTAGTATATAAGTGTCATATGCACATGGAATTGTCCATTTAGGGGTGGGGTTGTATATAACAAGCCCAATTATGAATCCGCAAAGCGCAAATAATGTGAATATCACAAAAATTAAAAGAAATTTTTATGCATACAGTACTAGATCTCTGCAGCTGAACAGTTAGTGATACAGGCTTAAAATCACTTTAGCCTCTTATTATTTGAGTGTCTTTTACCAATTTGTCAATCAGTTTATTTTTATTTTTTTCATATTTTAGGTTCAAGTTACAAAGATAAACAGTAAGTGATGATTTATCAAAGAATTTATTTTTTAGTAATTTTGGTGCGTAGTTTGTGTATAGTTTGCATTATATATATATATATAAGTGTGGTGTGCACAATATATCTTTGTTAATAAAGTAAAGGTTTACAGTTTCACAGACTTTTCTAAACATGATAAAGGACTACAAAAATCAAGTGTATTTTGTGAAATTATAGGGTTGAAGAAATTCAAAGGTAAATAATCAGTTATTTTTTCTTGAAGATAAATGAAAAATCATTTACAATTTCAAAGAATATGAAGCACTCAATTTCATACTAAATGCATCTTTAGACACTTTGAATTCAACCAATGAGTTTTATGTTATGATTTCCTTTAGATTTGATTTACTTTTGTAGAGATACAAATGAACTGGATGTGAACCTTCTGTAATTTTCCTCCTTTTCTTAGAATTAAAGTAAGATGAAACAGCAATATATCACAGTCTAAAACTTGTGAAGTGTTTTAAATCATATAGGTTGATACGATTTGTTATGATAATACATATGATAGTAATGAAAACCTGTGTTTTGTAGGACCCCTTCTCATATGCTCATACAAAATCTCATAGCAGAATATGAGTGAGTGTTATGGTCAAGGTCATTGTTGTGCTGTTAAAGGTCAAGGTCATTTTATGTTCAAGGTCATTCTGTTTATACTTAGAGCAGATAGACAGATGAAATGTTCCATAATTATGTTTTGATATTATGTTCTGTATACATAAATTTGTTTTAGATGACCTTGACCTTTGACCCAGCACAAGAATAGTTCTTCAGACACAGATATTATAACAGCTTTGCATGTTTAGCTCCCAGATAAAAGACAATTTGCATGTGCTTAACATCCCTTTACATCACTTTGTTTATACCCCAGTTTACTTTTCATAATTGTTAATATACAACTAGTTCTCAATCTGTATGATGTTATTTTCACAGATAATGTACACTCTCTTCCTGTGGCAGACCTGGTACCAGTCTCACTCTTATGCAGCAGAACTAGTACCAGTCCGAATATACCAGAAATTGCAGTTTGTCTTGTGCATTTAGTGCTTTTTTGAATGTTGATGAAAATTTTCATGTTAATCAAAAAGTAAAGACTATCTTTCATAGTCTACTTTTATTAGCAATGGCATTTCGCTCTTTACTTATTCAAATGTACTGTCTACTATGAATACATACATGAAATAGATAACTTTACTAAGTCTGTCAAAGTTATACAATGTTTTCCTCAACTTTAAACTACAGTTTTTGTGTGATCAACACTTTAAATGTCTGCCCAAGCAGTTAACCAAGAAGCACCTCTGACAATTTCAAGGCTTCCATCATAAAACCTAGAAACAACTATGTTTTTATGGCAACATCTCTACAATGTATTTTTCATACCATTTTAAAAAAATCACAATTTTTTTGTAAGAAAAACATCTCTTAAAAAACACCCACATTTGGAAAATGTTATACACCTACAGAGGCTTTTATTTTAAATGTTTTTTATTGCATGGTGTACGCCATTGCTTACTGCTTGTTTAGCAGTTTTTTAAACAAAGACTATCAAGAGTTTTGTAAGTTTAGATTGACTATGTGTAGAGGGAGGTTATCGTACCAGCGGAGGTCGTCGCACCAGTGAGGTCATGTTAGAGCAAGGTCGTCGCACCAGTGGCGTCAGGTTAATTGCTGGCAGCAGGATAAAAGTTAAACAAAAGCACATAGATCTTTATCTCTGCTTACTTGTGCCTTTTCCAAATATCTCTTCTTACTGATAAAATGGCTGAGAAACCTAGCTGTAAACAAAAAAGCAAGTTCGGTCACAACTTACTTTATGTACACTATATTTTGCAGTATGCTGGTATTTAATTGAATAAATACTGATTCTGTAAACTCTGTAAAGGGAGGTTACTCATCCACAATTGTTGTTTAGTTTTTCGTCACTGGTATTTGTTTTAATATGCAATTAACTCATTCAACGAAAACTGTGCATTTAGGCATGTATTTTGCATGTTGCATATTTAGCATGAAACATATAAAGTTTAACAGACTCTTTTTACAGATGAAACAATATAATGGCTTAATGCTAGTAGAAACTTTGTAATTAATTGTTAATTAAAGACAGTCATTGTACTAGAAATATTCGTATATTATGAAGCTGTGCTGACTTGCACTAAATGTAGAAACATACACATGTATGGTGTAAGGTTGCACTGACGGCTAGTTTGACTGTTCATTCCTTGTACATCCACTCGTACTATCTAGGTCAATGCAAGTAAGTTCAGGGTTAATTACCACAAACTGAAAACATACCAAATTTATATTAGCTCAAAATAATATAAGAGCGGCTTTTTTGGTTCCTGTCTGCCTTTGATATGTTGTGTGTCTACATCACATAAAGTCATCAGGTCCACTTGTATATTGTCAAGTGAATCACTCACACGAGCATGCCAGTGTCAAAATAATCTTGCATTGAACAGTAAACATTACTTGGATGTACAGGGAATGAGTAGATATATATACATGTATATAATCACCGTGCTTTCTGTGAAAATATAAGAGTTGTGTTATTTCCTAAAAAGTAAAAAAAAAAGATCTTCATGTACAGTAAAATTGCCTCTCATCATGTCTACAGAATGAATACATCCCTACAAAGACCAACTTTTCCCCCCTGAAGAGTAATTTTAATTAATCTATAACAACATCCATTAGCTACCCGTGTTCTACAGAGGTTGGGGAAGATTATCCATTTTCTCATTGATGACTAGAATATTTCAAGGCTCCAAGAAAAACACGCAACTCTTATATTTTTTGTCGACAGGTATGTTTAACATGCACCGCTTGTATTGCTTTGTAGCGCACTGTTCCGCCGTCAAGATGGAATACAGGAGGAGGATACGCCTGAAGTATACTTTGAAAAAAATCACAACAACCAAAGACAAAAACCAAAACCAGAACTATCTCTTATTGATTTTTTAAATGAGTAAGTTTCTGATATTGTCGTCTTGTTTATCCTGATCCACATGCATCTGGAGACGTGCAGTCCAATCAATGGCCGAGTTGCTAGAGTGACCGTCATTTTAAAGAAATGATTGTTGTATAAGGATCTGTATGATGGTAATTTTTTTTTGGTGGGGGGGGCAGAGGGCGGGGATGGGGGGTGTAGATTGTCTTAGTTCTAAGATAGCCGTTGTGTAAGTAGTTGGAGAAGAACAAAAGAGAACATGATCTATCTACAATAGAGAACATGATCTATCTACAATAGAGAACAGTTAAATAGAGCAATAGAGTAAATACGCCTCCTGAATAATGTAACTATTCTTGCAAACAGTATTTTATCTTTTTCTTAATACATAAGCCAAAGGTGTACCTTTAAAGCCTGACAAAGAGCTACTGGTGTACCTGTTAGGCACAAACTAGTGGAAAAAATAAAAACATGACATGAAGCTGCCTTTTTGATACTTTCTTATGAATGTCTTATCTTTAACAGGATAAACTCTTAATGCATCGCTAAAAATGTTTAACACCAGACCTCAGCGAATAGTTGGATGAATATATGGACTTTAAAACTTGCTAATTTTTAATGTGTACCCAAAGTTATTTCTAATATGATTCATCAGTGTATAACACAAGTGCTTGCTTGTATTTACTCTGCTAGTGTACATTAACAATAAAATGTGCATCATATAGTGCATGGCAATACCCAGGTTTTAACAAAATGTTCCGTAATTTGCTATTTATATACAAATGTATTTGTATTACAATTTAGTAAAATGTCCTATCACATCCTACAACATGGATGGAATAATGTACATGTAAAACATAACATTTCCCTGATAGTAAAATGATTTTAGACATAAATTGGCAATGTTTGTACCTATTTTACACGGATTGGATAAGAAATCAAGTTCATTGAGAAGCCAATACATACTACTTTAGACAGTACATACTAAAAGATGGACTTTGATATCAGCTCATATTATATGTTACAGACTATGATTATGATATTTGTTGTATTCTAGCGAACAAATACTGGAGAGTTTAGATAATATCATAATATATGTATAGGTATATCACCAAGTAACAATTCTTTCCTTTATTATGGCAATATAATTCTGAAACAAGCCTTTGTTTGTATAGGTACAATTTTTTGAGGTCGTGAAAACACTTCTCCACCCCAAACATTTAATTTATTTATGTATATTAAATGAGGAAGCTATTATTAATGAAAGAAACTAAATGTTGTAGAAATTAGTAGAAGTTAGTGGAAGCACCCCACCCAAAAAAGTATACAATCTTGCACAGAAATTAACGTTTGTATCATGTTGTAAATATTATATTATTTAATGTAGTTGCTAGAATATATACATGTCTCTGTAGGCTAGATAGAGAGTTTGCATGGTGACTTCGTTGTACAGGTATCAAATGATTAACACACGTCAAGGATATTCTTTTTTTCAGCCCTGCAAATTTCTCCAATGATCCATCTTCGCCAAAACCGAAAGATAAAGAAGATAAGAAAAGAAAGACGAGTGTTTTCTCCCGGTTCCATAGCAGCTATAGAATAAAAAAGGTAATGTGTTGTCAGATCTTTTGCAATGAACGTGACACATTGCACATGCACAAAATGATTTAATCGTGCAAAACTACAGGGAATTGCCATCGCTTATCTAAGGGGAACAGGAACCAGAACCTTCAAAGGGCAGAATTTACGTCATTTTCCGTACAGCAAAGGAAAAACTTCTTTTTGAAGCATCGCAAAATGTTTTGAGGTCACAAAGTACGAACGATTGTCACATTCTTAGAGATGGCAGTGGGATAACACTTCTGTATGTATTCCTTGGAAATAGATGTTGTCGAGACTTTCTAGATGCGCAGAGTCAAAACTTTTATATCCCTGTGAGCATATCACAGTAGTTAGTTAGTATTAGAACTTAACGAGTTATCAAACTGCTTTATGTATTACAGAACAAAGATAAGGAAGGGAAGAGTAAAGTATCATCTCACCGATTTGTCTCAGTCAGCTTCAGTAATGCTACCACCTGTGACGTGTGCCATAAACTTCTCACAAACAAACCAGCCCTACGTTGCCAAAGTAAGTCAAATCTCATATATTGTGTAAGTGTACAAAACATGCGATGACCTAAAGTTGTTTTATTCAACAGTTACACAGTTAAAGTGGAGAGTTACTGTTTTAAAATCATGTACTTGTTTTGTCTCATTCTGTGATATATCTTTAAAGGCATTCTATGCTTATGTAAGAAAAAGACAAGATGATTTGTTTAAAAAAAAAAATTGAATACATTTGCATAATGTTAAAGTCATTGTTAACAGTTAATCATGTTCTTGTTTGAATATGATTAACTCTTACACTTAAATTTTCTAAAATGACATGTCCAGCTCATAGTTTTCAAAGTCCGAATGCATTTTTATTTTTCAGTATGTTTAGTGAATGTACATGAGAACTCTTGCAAGGAACATATACCAGCCTGTGATAAATTCAAACCAAAGGTAAGCAGTTACCTCCCTTACACTATTGTAGGAATGGAAGCATTCCAAACTAACTCCGCTTTAAAGGGGAAAAAATCCATGAAGTCTGTAATATGCCTAACATGTACAGCTGAAGGAGCAGATCAGTGGTCTAGTGGTTGACACGCTGGACTTGTAATCCAGGGATTGCAGTTCAATAATTAATGGTCTTTTGGATTAGACCTAAATATCGGTGCTTTACACCGGGCATGTTAAAGAACCAGAGGGTGTCTCTTGAATGGGACGCATTCTGTATTTTGCGCTATACCCCAAAGCCTAAAATAACTAAAACTCTTCTGGCGGTGTTGGTCATATGGATTATCTATTACCAAAAATAAAAAAACAAATAAAAAACCTCACAATTGATAAAATGACCAGTGGGAGTATCATAGGTAATAGATAAATTGCAGTCTTGGTAAGAATCCTCCCCCCTCCCCCCTCCCCCAAACCCCCCACCCACCCCCCGCCCATACCTTTTGCTGATACTGTAAATTATGAATTCATTTCTTTGTTCACTCATTCATATTCTTGTTCAGTTCACTCATTCATTCATTCATTCATTCATTCATTCATTCATTCATTCATTCACCCATTTACTCACTCACTCATGATCCAATGCAGTACAACTGCAAACTGGAAATTAAATATTCATATAGCCCCTATTTGTAATCTAGGTATGGTGGTACTTCCAAAAAAACAAAATTTTACAAACTCTGGCTTATGCTTAGGGAGAGTTGTTATGTTACCTTACTAGATGTCATCTGTCTATCCGTTCATCATTATCATCAAATACAAGCAGTCAATGAAAAGTGATTAAAATGAGCTCCGGTTCGCATAGGACAGTCTCATTTCAACATCTCTAAACTTTCATTCTGTGCAGATTTCTCGATGACATGACAATGAAAAAAAAATTGAAATTGCTAGAAAGATGTCTATAATGAATTCAGAAAAATTTTCTTGGGCACCTGCCTAACAAGATTGTTAAAGAGATGTTGATTTTTTGCAGAACAAGGCTGCCAGAATAGATGGCTGTTTTCTCTATGTATTTGCATAGAAAAAAAACTTTGAAAATCTTCAATAAAACCAGTGATGCGGTTTTCAGATAATTTCACAGACGTGGGCTTAGCGTTGTTTCTCCTTCGTTATTGTATATGAGATACAACAAACACCCACGACTGGAGTGCTTTACTAAGATTTCAGAAGAGACGTCGACCTATCTGTAGTTTGTAAGGTCAATTTCCATTACATTCAAAGTAAAACAAAATCAACTGCTTAGAAATGCGAAGCTGGATTTCCTTGACTGACTAATACCGTGTATCAAAATAAAAATACGTGTTACAAAATAGGGCACCCTACTTAGGTTAGAAATATCCTGAAGCTGTAGTGAAGCCTATGTCAGCAATACAGGGCCATCATAACCATCTTCTGTAATCTCTGGAAACATTTTGTGATACAAGTATTAAAACAGAAAATCAGGAGTCACATAGAACTTAACTGTGTAGTTTTGATGTTAACTCGGAGAAAGAACTTTTAGCCTTCACTGGTAGGAAATGATTTGCCCCTTTGACAAGTCTATATTTAGAAATGGGTCAAAGATACAAGACTCAAGAGTTACTCTGCTTGTTATCCCCCCGCCGAAGGCGAAGGGGATATTAGAAATGGTCTTCGTCCGTCCGTCCCAATTTTGTCCGGAGCATAACTCCAAAAGTACTTGAGGGATTTTCTTCAAACTTCATACACTGACAGAGCACATTGGGAGGAAGTGCAGTGTGTAAGAACAATAACTCTATCTTGCCTACTTTTAGAGTTATTCCCCTTTTATCAGATTTACTTGAAAAACTTTGTCCGGAGCATAACTCCAAAAGTACTTGAGGGATTTTCTTCAAACTTAATACACTGACATAGCACATTGGTAGGAAGTGCAGTGTGCAAGAACAATTACTTTACCTTGCCTACTTTTAGAGTTATTCCCCTTCATCAGATTTACTTTAAAAGTTTTGTCCAGAGCATAACTCCAAAAGTACTTGAGGGATTTACTTCAAACTTAATACACTGACAGAGCACATTGGGAGGAAGTGCAGTGTGCAAGAACAATAACTCTGCCTTGTCTACTTTTAGAGTTATTCCCCTTTATCATATTTACTTGTCCGAAGCATAACTCCAAAAGTACTTGAGGGATTTTCTTCAAACTTAATACACTGACATAGCACATTGGTAGGAAGTGCAGTGTGTAAGAACAATAACTCTACCTTGCCTACTTTTAGAGTTATTCCCCTTTATCAGATTTACTTTAAAAGTTTTGTCCAGAGCATAACTCCAAAAGTACTTGAGGGATTTACTTCAAACTTAATACACTGACATAGCACATTGGTAGGAAGTGCAGTGTGCAAGAACAATAAATCTACCTTGCCTACTTTTAGAGTTATTGCCCTTTATCAGATTTACTTGTCCGAAGCATAACTCCAAAAGTACTTGAGGGATTTTCTTCAAACTTAATACACTGACATAGCACATTGGTAGGGAGTGCAGTGTGCAAGAACAATAACTCTACCTTGCCTACTTTTAGAGTTATTCCCCTTTATCAGATTTACTTGTCCAGAGCATAACTCCAAAAGTACTTGAGGGATTTTCTTCAAACTTAATACACTGACATAGCACATTGGTAGGAAGTGCAGTAAGAACAATAACTCACCTTGCCACTTTTAGAGTATTCCCTTATCAGATTTACTTGAAAAAAAGTTCCAGAGCAAACTCCAAAAAGTACTTGAGAGATTTTCTTCAAACTTAATACACTGACATAGCACATTGGTAGGAAGTGCAGTGTGCAAGAACAATAACTCTACCTTGCCTACTTTTAGTCAAATAGAAAAATATCATACCTATACTGATAATGAACATTAATATAATTTTGCAAACCTTCTCTTCATTGCCTTATTCTTTTTCCACTTACTTGAAAACTGTACTCAGCATGACCATAACTATACGGCTTTTTTAAGGATTTCCTCTCACCAAGTAAAATGTACGAAAGTACAACCTTCAGGTAACTTCTTCCTGGCGGGGGGATTAACCATGTGTAACATGGCTCTTGTTTTACAGCTTTTATTTCAGTCAAGTAAGACAATCTATTTCTTTCTTCATTTTTTGCAGTAAAAAAAATTGTCTTCAAAAACTGTCTGTAATGAAGACTGGAAAATTCTTTAACCTGTGATTTAATTTAGTTGAAAATTGCCGGTACAAGAAGGAAATTTGATGCAAGTTGAAAAGAAAACTTGAAAAGGATACCCACAAAAGATATAATACCGAAACTTATTATCAAGGAAGTGGTATGAATTCCCACAATACACCTCACTCTGTACAAAATAGAAAACACAATTTTCTCATTCAACCTAAATCATTATGTAATTGCAGTGAATAGGGGTGATTTTCCAATAAAGGTTTCTAAATATAGTGACATGCTTGATTAGTAAATCTTTCCTTGGAAATGTGAGTGGTAATCACCTCTAAATATAACATGAACGGCATTTTAATACAAGAAAAAAATGCTCTCAAAAAAACCTGGCCAGTGATAGCCCTGAGTTATTTAGATGTTTCATGGCAACTCTTGCTCCTGAATAGGGCAAAACTTACAGTTTCAATCTAACAGAGTTTTTTGCCCTGGTTTTGATTTGTGCATTTTCAAGTTTGTTTATATCAAGTAGGGAATGCCGATATAACATTGAAAGTGCTGAAAGATTTCTTTGCAAAATTATTCATTTGTAAGCTACAAGGTGCTTAACACTTACACAAAATTTTACAGCATTATATCCCCTTTCTTAGAAAATTATAATTTACCCAAAATGGCATGTTTTTATTTTGCTACAAAAAGTTAATAATATATTTTGCATATCTGTATAAATCACTCCATGATCTTGTGCCAAACTTTTTCATCCCATACAGTTATACATGACTATAAATTGTTACGTTATAACCAACGTGATTTAGTATCAGGGATGATACTATCTTATTTGTGCACATTTTCTGAAATGCGATATCGCAATTTCTAGGAATTTGTCTTTTTTAACTTCAAATTTAGGAGTGGCTTTTCATTTTTCTTGTTAAGTTTTAAAAACATTTTTATTGACTTAGATACGAAAAAAAATAATTAAAAAATCTGTTTTAATGTTATTTAGGACAAAATTGTACACATTTATTGATTTCCCCTAAAGGAAGGTTTGTAAGAAAATGAAGGATTTAAGTTGTAGCGTGGTAAGTAAGTTAGTATTTGATGAAGTCGGTACGAAAATTGGTTTTTGACAGGTAGTTAACTACGAAGGTGTAGGGGGGGCATTTAGTTAATGTAATCATACCACAGGTTTACATGACAAGTAGCGGCCATTTAGCTCAAGATTATTGTACTTCAAGTGTGTACTAGTACTGAACAGATCGTAAGATAAATGTTTATATTGTTGTGTCACGGTCTTGCGAGTATTGAAGTATTGTAGACTACATTTATATTTGGTCAACCGTGTAACAGTCAACTGTCATTGTGCACAGTGTGTATACCTTGCATTAACAATGTGTTATCAGCTGATTTGGAGATCTTCTGAAATGAAGGCAGATAATGTCATTTTAGATTTTTTATTTTACCCATAATCCTCGGAGTTTCCTGTTCTGCTGCATATACATTGTAGTGGAATAGAGAGAGGGAATTACTTCATTGATAAAAGAATACTGGTGAAACAATGGAGAAGGAATAATTACCTGATTCAGACTGGATTTATCATGACTTCTCATCCATTTATCAGTGGAAATGTAGATATAACCATTAAATAGAGAGATATAGGTCACATTGTTTTTACCTGTACTTAATAACACCTGGACACAGATATTAGAGTAAAGGATTACTTCAATACACCATGTAGATTTTCATACAAGGAAGCAGGGAAATAGTGAACTACTTTTAATGAAATGATATTTTGACAATAGAAGATTTACCAGGAAACTGTATGATTGTGTAAGACCTAAATATAAATGTATGACCTAGAGTCTTACACCTTCTTTACTGATCAGTTTACCCATAGGGCATTTTTAGAAGAGCTAATTTAATTGTTAGTGGATAAGAATTAGGCCAACAACATGACAGGGCTGTTAAATATACTGATAAGTGAGAAGTGATATTTGCAAGCTAAAAGGACTAAACTTCATAAATTTTATAGATTTATTGGAAGAGTTTTGGATGGATTTTGTTAGGTAACGTGGATGACAGTTACGAGAGTGTTTTCTAATTACTGCAGCAAGTAACGTCTGTTGTGACAGCTGGGTTCATGTGCATGTCATTGTCACAAATAGTTGTTACTGAGTATACACACTTAGTGTTTAATAGTACATATCACCTGGACTAGTGAATATAAGGGACAAAATTTAGCACATTCCAGATTCAAGGATGCTAATTGCTGAATTGGAGAATGCAGAAAAATCAATACAATTTCATATTAACATTTTTCATATTTGAAGGCTAGAAAACATTGGTGGATGAGTGAAGTTATTGAATTCTGACGTGTCCTGGTTGTTTTCCATCTGAAGATACTGAAGATATTATTGGCAGTCGTTTTAACATCTTCTGGAGTTGTGCAACATTTGTCGTTGATTTCAGATAGTGTATTGATTATCATCCTTTGTTGTCAGAATGGACTTATTATTGATTTTAATGTGTGAATAGCTATTAAAGGCACACACCATATTATTAATCAGCAAGATATGCACATTCTAGTGTTATCAGAAAGTGCATTGTATCAAGTTAAAGCCGTGTGACAACTCTTGTATCAACAGTTAACGCAGTGAAATCTCTGAAAAAAGATTTAGTTATTGGATTTAGCTATTGTAACTTAATCTCGTGGTTGGACGTCCTGGCTTTTGTAATCTATTTTCATTATAAAGTGAATTTTTAAAGGAATTTTAATTTACCTTAAGTATTAGTCGAGTTGTACTGGTATGGAGGTGTTGGAATTAAAAGTATTTAAAATTGTTCTGTGATTCTCACGAATTCGAAATGAGTCACAAAGAAATGTTTTGGGATATTGTGATAGGGTTATCTACTGTAACAGTGTAAAATGTCAGATCAGTTTTATTACAATTGTTTGGTGCCGGATGCCATGGTGCCAAAGGGAGGAAATGATGCAGATGACACGCCTCCTCCCAGACCACCACGCCCACAAAGGACGTCGAGACAGAATGAGTATATCCCCCAACAGATGATGGATAATACACACGGAAGGCAATTCTATCATCAGCAGGGGCCAGAGGTCCCTCCCAGAAGTGCTGGAATAGGTCCCCCAGTGCACAAAAGAACACAAAGTGAACCAGTTGAATTAGGGTCTGGGGATTTTGAATGGTCCCCACAGAGGTATCAGAATTCTAGTCTTACATCAAACCCTGAACTGGGGACCGACAGTGGATATCCGCCAGTGCGTTCTCCGGCTTGGCTTCAGGATGATATTGGCCAAGGAGATCCTCCGGTTGAGGTCCCGTCAAGGTCTCCTGGATGGCATTACAGCATGAGTCAGTTGGCACATGAATATAGTTCTAGAAGGGGTAGTCGAGATCATTTAAACAATTTATCACCCAGACGACAGGAAACAGAAATGTCATATGTATTTGAAAAAAGTAGTTCAAATCCTGGGTCAGCTGAGCCATCACCTGGAGTACCACAGAAACGAATACGCTCAAATCCAAGCTCAGCCGAGCCCTCACCCGGTCTGCCAAAAAGGTTGTCCCATTCAACTTCTAGCTCTACAGAACTCTCACCTGGTCTGCCACAAAAGTCACCACATAGGAACAAGATTGACAAGACAACTTCATTTGAATATCCATTAGTCTCACCGCGTAAACATGAATTTCATCAGGTGAGTTTGTAGTAAAGTGAAAAAATAAAACTTACAAACATATTGAGTTTTAGCCGAACTGTAAAGAGAGTAGCCTTAAATTTCCTATTGTGATCATATAATCATTCCATCATCATCATTATCATCAGCATCATTTTTTTTCTTAAGTAAACAAGATACAAATAACAGCAAACATAAGCTAATGGAGCTTTTGAGCCGACCCCACAGGTGTTGGCGTATGCATGGAGTCCTTATTTTTGAAAAAAACCCGGAGAAAACCCACCTTTCTGATCAAGTGACCACCTACCGTCTCCCATGCTACCAAGGACGGGGATTGAGCCCAGGTGGCATTGGTGAGAAGCGAATGCTTTAACTGGACTGCTACATTGATAATACATCTATTAGACTATTATGATTTTAAAGAACTGTCACTCCCTACATACATGAATTGATAACCTACACTTATTATTCAAGTTTTCTGGTTGAAGTACATGTCAATAGTTTCACATGATAAAACCTTTTAATAAAGCATTGTTTATATGCAGTGACATTTTAGGTATAAAATCTGCCTGTAGGACTGGTGGCTGACACTGACTGTTTACAAATTATATTTGAAACAACTGGTTGCCTGCATGATAACCCGGGGGGGGACCGAGCCCAAAATACATAAATAGCGGGAAAATTTAATTCGTTTTGGAAATCGGTATCTAAAAGATGAAAAACACGTTGAAATGCAGGAAAAGCACGAAGGCACCCTCGAAAACAATTTTTGGGGAGCATGCCCTGAACCCCCTAGAAAGGCCTCCATTTTTAACCTCTGGCTCGCCCTACATTTTCATTGCCATTCAATTATACATGTAATTATACACTGCCGCTCCACCGCTATTAGTGTTGAACTTAAAAACAAAAGAATAAAACACAGTCATAATTGCCGTCTTATAAGGCTTGAGCAGAACCAACAAATGGCAAAAAAGATACGCCCTCCCTAAGACCAAATCCTGGATCCGCCCCTGATAACAGTTGTTTTTTTTAACCTAGATGTAGCAATGCGATGTTAATTAGAACAGGTGCACTGTGTAATAGTTGTAGGCTAAATAGAGAAATGTAAAACGATATAGAAACCTTTAATAGCCTAACACTTTCCATATGCACATCTCTCTTGTGGCGCTGTGGCTCTATATTATGTAGGAACTAATTTAAATTGTTTAGTTTAGACTTATTTTATTTAAGCTCGGTTGTGAAGAAAGCTTGAAGCTTATCAAGTTACTTTTGAGTCTGCTTTCTGGAAAAACCAGTACTGGTGTCATATGAGGAGGTATGGGCGTGAACCCAGTGGGGCTCGAACCCGCAACCTCCAAAAATGAGCGACAGACACCTTAAATTACTTGTTTGCAGTGTATAAGCATTTTGACAAGTAGAAATTTGAATTTTTATGCATTTACACTGGATAGAGATGTAAGACATTTATATAACTAGCCAAATTTCATTTATTACATATCATCATGATAATGAAGAAGATAAAGAAGAAGTTTAATATTTTTAAAAACTTAATATTACATGGTAATTCATCTAGTGTCAGTAGTTTTTGCTTTTTCTCTGTCAGATTTGACCTAGATTTATTTAATGAGTCATAAAAGTGTGTTGTTGCATAGATAAAATGTGCTTATTAATTATTGTTGAGAGGCAATGTTAATTTGAAGGCTAGGTGAACGCTAATTGCTGGTCAGGTGTTTCATTGGTCCAGCTGCTGGATGGTTTAAAGAGTGCAATTAGACGAATGCGGTTATTAAATGTGAACATATTAGTTTCTGGTAAATTCTGAGTCAATTGTTAAAATATTTAATTAAAATGTTAGTTTTTTGTCACTGCTTAAAATAATTTTATCTTGGCTGGTTCAGTCACACTGATTTAGAAGTAAATATACTGATTTTGATTTTGGCCGTCATCATTTTTCACTAATTTAACTGTAAATTAAAGCAATGTAAAGTTATACAATTATGACATCCAGCATTTTAGATATGAAGCATTTTTTTCACAGGCCAATTCTGTTAATAAAATTTAATATCTATGTTATTCTATACCAAATTATGTAGTCTGAAACAGCAGTAGTGTCAGAATGGTGTTTTTTACCTTCGTGGTAGTCACTAGTCTAGTATACACTGCTAGGGACCAAGCTTTGATCCTTCCACCTGCGATTTTTTTTTTTACAAAATTCTTTTTTTTGTGCATGTAATCAAAATAATGTTTTTGAATTAAAGAAAAAAAAATTCATTCTTTCCAATGAGCAGTTTTTTTTGTACCGACGGTATTAAGTAAAAAGTTAAAATGGAGTACTTTTTTAATTGACAAAACTGCTTGCGGTATGTGACATACACTATAGATAAATATAGCGAGACTATCAACATAAATGGTTGCTATTGTTTACAGATTTCTTTTTGTCTCACCCTGGGAATGATTCATGGGCGATCAATGTAATCTATTCATTAACTGAATCCATTAAAATCATCATTACTGTTCAGTGATAAATGTAGGGAATGCATTGTTCCCGATAACTGAGATATCTTACGTTTGAAAGGTCGCTAATTTACAACGATTAAATTTGCTTAACATAATTTGTTCACAGATTTTTAAATGCATTATTTGATTTTATGTCAATATAATGAGAAATTGAATTGCTCAGGTGGTTTAGAGGAAAGATTTTACATTCCGTTGGTTGTATGTTAACAATTTTACATAGGTCAGTAGCTATGAATGTGTCAAGATCAGTGTGTAAACAATTAATCGGTGACATTCCAGTGAGAAATATACATACATACAAATTCGTAACATTTAGTGCACTGTCATTTATTTTGGTATATCTTCGGATTTATTTTTATACAATTCATTTCTGCTTGGTGCACATTGGCGCACCTTTTCCATATATAGAAGCCTTTTCAAAATAGAATGTGCCT
Organism: Saxidomus purpurata; assembly: GCA_022818135.1. Lineage (NCBI taxonomy): Eukaryota > Metazoa > Mollusca > Bivalvia > Venerida > Veneridae > Saxidomus > Saxidomus purpurata. Next base: position 29,600,281 of record JAFMSR010000018.1, read on the forward strand.
TATGCATGATGAGAATAATTAGAATCTTTCTATATATAGCTACATTTCCAAAAGTCCATCTATCAATTCTGACAGTACTATTTGTTGTTCAGAGGTTTGCACACGGAAAGTTTACAGTCTGAATAACAAAGAGTGCAGATCATGATCAGACTGTGTTGATATACATGATGATCATGATCGGTAATGGTTGAAAGGTAGAATCACACGCCGTCTGCAGGAAGATAGTTTGCTTTGAATTGTATTCAGTACTATGTAGTTTTCTTTGGCATTGTTGTTCACACATTTTGTCAATGTTCAGGTTACTGGTACTTTAATAGTTCAACACATGCTCTTACATATTAATCCACTCTGAATTGTAATTGGTTTCACTTATTGAATACAAATTTTTATTAAAATTGTTTGTTTATCATTAACATTATGCAGATCAAATTTGTCTTCGGTCGTACTTAACCTTTGCCCTGATGGCCGCAAATTCTTTCACCTTTTTGATCAGTGCAGATCATGACCATTCCGCATGCGAGATTACTCTGATCGTGATCTGCACTGTTCACTGACTAGTCAGTAACTGTTTCATTGAGCTGTAAACAATTTAAAGATACTGTCTACCATCCAAAGATCCATGTGGGAAAGGATTAACCAGCGTTTGCCGCCAAGGATTTAGTTTGTTACTTTTTTTAACATTCAAGTTTCCCACAGCTCTGCCTATAATGTTTTTACTATTACAAAATCTCTAAAAACTTGAAGATCTTGCTGTTTTTTGCAATGTTTGACATACAATTGAAGATCTTATTTGTTTTGTGAGAAAAGTCAACAGTAAGTTAGGAGCCAGTTCATGGGTTAATGATCAAGCCTTAAACAAGTCACAGGGAGATTAGACAGATGTTAGAGCAAAAAATATTTTCAAGTCAAGGATATTTTTCATTTTCACAAATCTGTATTTAGCCTGGTGCACAGCTGTGTTATGTCCATACAGTATTTTGTAGTAAAAATATTTATGCATTAAATCCTGGAAAAATATAAATAAGTGTCTTTGCGATTGACTGATCATGATCTGCACTATTCACCATCCAGTCAGTTTATTTTCACAGAACACCCCTTGAAACAACTAATGGTACTGTCTATATTGAAGGATGGACAAGTCCATTGTATGAACTCAGGAGGGTATTAGGTAAAAAATGCAATTAAGTTCATGCTTGGCTTTTTTTGCTAAAAAAGAAAAAGACATGTATTTCTATATTTTTTCTCAGATCATGACACAGTTTCGTCAAGGTGATGTTAAAAACTTGTCATACACCAGTTAAATTAATGTACCATTTTGTTATAACAAGAAAAAAACCAAGACAAAAATGCAGCCAGACATTTTGTGAAACCTTTTTATTACAATTTAATGTAACATGGAGTGTATTTGTCTGAACCATGACCTTGCGACCTTGTTTATGTTCTGTTTCACCACAAAATAAAAAAAATGCGAAAAATTTAAATTTCAACATACACATGGAGGAAAAATGGACATAAATTTTTTGCTGCAGTCATCTTCAATGAAAGGTTCAGACCATTAAAATATTTTGCTGTGCTGAATGTTTTCCAAATGAGTTCATTGTAACATTCACAGTCTGACTTTATTTAGCAATTAACTTTCCCTTAATCCCGAGTAAACATTCTAAATCACCGAGGCCAGGTAAAATTGCATTCCTTAAGACACCAATAAAATACACCCTGAAGCCTATAAGTTATGGGAAAGTTTTAATGACATAAGACTTTTTCAAATTCGTATTGACAACCACCATTGTTGTTGGTACATGTTTATGAGATGCCGCTGTATGTTGATACCACTCGTCAGTGTGAAAAATCAACATTGTATCATCATCATCATCATCACCATCATCCTCATCATTATCATCAGCATCCTCATCTCAAACAAATGTTCCTTCTTATCATGTTTCTTTTCCTTCTTATCCTGTTTTTCCTCTTCTTCTGTTTCTTCTTTTTCTTCTGCTTCTTCTTCTGCTATTGCTTCGTCTTCTACTTCTTCTTCTTCTTCACCCTCTTCTTCTATGGAAAGCCTGTTTATTATGGAAACTGTTGTTTTTGCCACAAAAGCAATTTTCATAAAAGCTGACTGTGCCTGCTAGAACAGTAGGCTTATGTTAATGTTTATAAACACAGTTCAATGCTTACTTGTGCAGTCATTCAGGCATGGAGGAGATTCAATGAAGCGGGGATGATTGACTACAAAAATGTTTGAAATATTAATGAGTATCCATTACAGTTACAATTTAAATTAACAGTCTCGCATAATATATTCATAACTTATGACTAGCTGATTTGCATAACCGCTTCAACCACTGTTTGATAAACCTGTCAGAACGAAAATGGTCGGAATTTTGAACAGGTGCAGGTCCCATTTGAATATTAATTTTGTATTATATGCAGCATGTTAGGCTACCTGGTCAGAATAAGCTCTGGATTTAAAACAACATTTTCGTATTTTGTATGTTTACTGGTTCCTCTTGTTCTGCAATAAATTTTATTGCAGAACAAGAGGAACCAGTAACTTACAGAACACAAACATACAAAATAGGGAAAATGTTGTTTTTACAAGTCTGGTTGTACATGTTGCCAGCAGCTGTTGTTGTAGGTTGCAGGTAATCACTGACCACATGCTGGCATCTTGTAAAGCCTTCCCTGATTACTCATCACTAATCAATGAATACAATAAGCCTCCATATTGATTCCTAGGAGAAAATTGCTTCAGGTGTCTGGCTTACATTGACTTACATTTAAAGGCAGTTCGCAGTACAGTAAAGTCTGAGATGCAGCAAAACTGCTCTAAACACCATCATTGGAGAGAAAGACAGACTTACTTTCCACAAGATTTAAAATGTTAATAAATTAACCTCTCCGGAACAGCAACGTCTCTATATCAAATACAACTTGTTCTTTGAGATAGTGCATGTTCTAGAGAGGTTTGAACTATATACCTAATATGAATAACCGTAAATTAAATTTACTAAATTGCGATCCATTATGTTTCAGAGTCAAGTACCAAAACAATCTAGTACGGAGGCCGAAGCTGGCTCCGGCAGCCAGGATAGAAATGCTTCTACAGGTACGCTGCAGAATGTAGAATCAATACAAGATGTAATATACCGTACTTCAGGCTGATATAGATTAGATTTTCTATGAACTAAGACTTATCTGATTTGAGAATAACTGTTGTCATGGGAAATATAGTAAAAGTTTTGATGGTAGCCTCTGCCCTAAAGTACATGATACAATAAACTCGGTTTATAATGAACTCCTTTGGGACCATCTAAATTTGTTCGTTATATCCGGAGTTTGTTATATCTGTATAACATTTTCATATAAAATAAATAAAGAAAAAAATTGGGCCGAGAAAATGTGTTCCTTATATCTAGATTTTCGCTATATCTGGAGTCCTTATATACGAAGTTTATTGTAGTGTGTACGATAGGTTCTTTTGTCGCAAAAACTTTTGAATTGAGTTTGATCAGCAATTGAAGGTCCATCCACCCAAATGGTCCAGGACATCTGCATTCATGTCTTTTGGTATACTACTGTAGAGGAAGTATTTTACTCTCTGAAACTACCATGACAATTTATTGTATTCTGAACATTGTAAAGTTGGCATCTAAGAAGAGCCACTAGAAACACTGAATAGTTTCTTTACGTTATGGTGGGATTCACACCCAAACTGTTTGAAGTCTGTGATTTTACAATCTAAGGGAAACAATTTGATTCCTCCACAAAAAGTGTAAGTTGTTACCTTAATGCTTTCACATATTTTTGCAATGTGTTTGTCTTCGATAGAAAAACGAAAGGAGACATAGTTTAAGAAAATAAGATGTGTCATGTTTACTGAGCATGTGAATGGCTACAGGGTATGTTTTAACTTCCACAATGTCTGTCCACACTATAAATCTTTATACTGCTTTATATAGGTGTATCAAACTTGCGTCCAAGTTACTCCTTCAAGGACAATTCTACTCGAGCACAGAGCATGTATGGTGGAGCAGCGACGCAGCCGGTGCCCATCACAGCCATACAGCCAGAAATACAGCAGGTAAATACCCGTCATTGTTTCCTTAGGCAGTGTGTAAAGGGAAACTGTTGACCTTGTACTGTTTGGGAAAGGGCAGAGGACTGTGGACATTCTTCCACCAAAGTGTACTGGGCTTTGCCTGGGTACCAAAAATAGGCATTTATTACTACAATGCTGTAGTAGTTGTTAGAAACAGGCTTTGCCAGCTGACAGTTTCAAGGTGAAAAGTTGCTGACTGTATTTCATTTGAAAGGAAAAGCCTTGTTCATCACCATACATAGCATTTGGGAGGCTGGTGTTAAGGATGGACCATGTGTGTAATGGCAGTGACATTTATAGGAGATCATGTTACATGGGAGAATTTAGCTCAGTATTTGTCTGTAGTGAAATGCATTTGTAATCAGAAGCCAGGTCTATATTCTGTATAATCAAAGCTTTATAAACACACCTGCTTTTCTTTAATTGAAGTATAGGATATATTTTCTTGTTTGATTGATAACCATTATAATGATTCAGTCATAGATATGAAAATGTTATAAGTACCAGTACACCCTAGATACCAGATAAACAACTTGCTATTTACAAAATGACTTGATTGGGTAATTGTGGGTTTTTCCCAAACAGTCATTTAAATACAGAAGTTACTATTTTTACATTGATGATTAATTTTCAATATATATTTTTTTTTTATGGCAACTAGGACAAGATTGTTATGAGAAAGCGTAGATCAGCCGTAAGAAATCTGTTTATCTGCATCAATCTTCAGATCTGGTGTATTTGTTTGTTTGGTGTTGTTTTCTTTCTTTCTTTCTTTTGTTTTTTCGTGAAGCATGCCTTTTTCTCGTCCAACCACCTTAAAGCTTACTTCAGCCTCTGACTTCAGTAAGTTATTGTTACTGCACTTTGTCCAGTTCAGTTAGATAGCCATTAAAGATCAAGTCAGTCAAATAATAAGTAAAATCATATAAAATATTCCAATTCTCTTTATGCAGTTTCTCCAGTTTTTTATATAATCCTTTGAATAGCCAGATGTCCAGCTGATAGCCGAACTGATATCCTCTGTAAGTTGACCATACAGTAAGAAAAAACAGTAGTTCAATTTTCATACAAAAAGCAATCCACACTTTGTCCAGTTCAGTTATTTAGCCTTTAAAAATCGTATTACGCTGCTGGAAAACTGTGTTACTACTGCATTCCAACAGTTTATGTCGAGAGAATTGTTTGTTTTGATTAGCAGCTATCTAGGTTTTAAAAGACAAGATATAGAAAACCTTGTTTTCTTTCAAGCAAAAATGATTTTCACTTTAACACCGGAAACTATATTCTGGAGTTCAAAGTTTACTGGCCTTGGCAGAAAATAAGGTAAAAAAAAAAGAGTCAAAAGCTGTTCTGCCATTTGAATTTCAGGTAAGTGCTTCAAGACCACTTGAGTGTCGAACTTGTTTTGAATACTTTTAGTTTTGGCTGTTTGAAACTACAGTCAAACTTGTGCTAACGGCCACTTGTTACTAGCGGCCACCTGTGGACAACGGCCAGTCTGAATTCCCCCCGTCCAAATTTGCTTTAAACAGGGCCGGGAATAGCGGCCACCTGTCGCGCCGCGGTCAGCTACAAAAGGGCTTCCCGTCATCTGGTCCGTGATGCGAACAACGGCCACTGAAATTTTTACAGCTGGCTGAATCAGAGCATTTTGTTTCTTGTAAAGTTGTTTGCACCTCAAGACGGGCGGGCACAATTATAATCAAAGAGCTTTTGGTGATGAAAAGAAGTGCTAACATTTAATTGTCACCTTCACACGTAAAATAATCCGGTCAAACTGTCGGGCAATTGCCAAAATTGCTTGATTGTTTATTTGATGCAGAACATCTTGTCGCAATTGGGGGCGCAATTTTCATTGTTTGTGCAACTAAAAATAATCGCTTATTTCAGCTAATTCATGCATTCACGTTTAGTAAATTGTTTGATTCATTACAATCAAACTGAGAAACACACACTTTAATCTCGTAATTAGCCGTTGTATTTTTATTCACAATCGGCAATGAAAAGGGGGGGGTAATCCACGCGTTAATTAAATGATCGGTTTCTTGTTTGATTTAAAAGGATCGGGCGTCACAGTTTCTGGGCTTATTAAAGGGTTTAAAGGCCGATTAACTAAATTCGCCATGTTGATCCGATACAAAATCATTTTGTATTTGATTTGTCATGTGCGCGACCGTTGCAAAATTAAACCATATGCACCAAAAAGGGATAAATCGTTATTCGGATAATGCTTATAGCATGTTTATCTGACAAATGATGATGAAACTTGATAAACAAGTTTAGTATGGCGACAAATCAAAAAGAGCCACAAAAAAAAAAAGGGACACCTGGGGACCACGGCCGTTTCCGGGGTGGTGTTCTTTGCGGCCGTTGTTCACAAGTTTGACTGTATGTTGGTTTTCCATTTTAAATTCTGTTTGTGGGAACAGTTTTGCACTTTGGTTTCTTAGTACAAACACAGACTGTATGTACATGGGAATTGGTTTGTTGAGAGAGGCTATGGCTGAAATTCTTAAGCACAATTCAGTGAATGTTTTTGGTGAAGAATTTCTTGTCTATTTTTTATGCAGTCTCAATTTGTGTAGGACATCATTTTAACCCTTTATTTCCAATGAGGAACTTGGGACTGTTTGAGTGGCCATCTTGTTTGTTGTGACGGTTGCTTCACTTAAAGTTCACTCACATTCACTGCACTGTGTTGCTATATTTAACTAGTTCTTATGTAGTAGAGGTGTAATACGGCACTTGTTCTACCTTTCAATTGAGCAAACTTATGACTACATGGTAACATGTCCACTTAACAAACTGAAGGCCCCAAGTTTGAATCCTGCTCAGGGCGTAGGATTTTTCACAGTTACACTAACAATGTGTCCTGGCTGTAGATTAAACACCAGCATTCTCTGTTTGTACCGAAGTTAAAAAAATGTTTTACTTTAAATACTTTAAATTACTTAATATTCAAACACCAACCTTTAGTATTATTAACAGTATTTTCCAGTTTTCATTTCTGCCATCGGTTTTGTAAAGCCCTGCCATATACAACAGTGTCTCTATGACTTGATATGGAACATTTTGTGTTTTCAGTAGACATTTTGTTGTCTTTTTCTCACTCCATCAAAATAATGTTTAGTCAGCATGATTTTACCTCTAGTTGTTGTTGTTGTTGCATGTTTTTGTATCCGTTTAGTCCTTCAATTTAGAAAAAACATTTTTTTTGTCGTTTTCCTAGAAATGATTAAAATGTTTAATGTTGTGTTCTCAAACTTTGTTTAGATGGCATCATGTACGAAAATGTTGACATTTATGTGTTCATTTTAAATAGCTCGTTTATTGGAACAATATTTTGATATGATTAAACACAGAATCAAGTCTGCTGACCTGCACCATTTGGTTTAAAAAAAGAAAGAAATAAAACAACAATCATAGACTGGGTAAAAGTTAAGGACCGTAGAAAGCAACTTCTTGGCACAAAAATGATTAAGGATGTCCATTATTGTTAGTCAAGAAAACTCCACTTTTATAATGGTTTATTGTAAAAACTCTGCTTGTATTTCAGTTGCAGTCAGCTTCTGCACAGTTACAGAGAAGAAGTTTACCTACCCCAAGGTAAGAACTTATATATTGTATACAGTTTGTACATATGCAGGATTTACCTTGTGAGAATATTGTTAGATAGGTCTACCTCTGTTTTAGAAGTTTGGTTTTTATAATGTCCCATTTGAAAATAACCAGATTTTGAGTTTGAAAGTGTGTTTTCTTACATTCCTGTGTGGAAAATTAATGTACACTGAATATAAGTGTGCATCTGAGGATGACATCTTTAAAAAAAAGTGTCTCCATTGCCACGGCGCTTTTCTTAGAAGACAGACTTAACCGCATATAGAATTACCAACAGTCAAAGTAGCCAAGTCAGGTGTTGCAAGACCTTTTAGATGATGGAATACTTAATTTACCGTATACCTTGGAAATAACCTGCAGAGGATTGATCGAAAATGATATTCAAATTGATCAGTTTTTAATTAAAAGTGGTAGCGGTATAGATTTAGTTGCGAGCTTTGTAGAAATGCATGTTGTTTGGAATGGATGCATGCCTGCAGCCTAGATTGACACGGAAAACAAATTGTGTGTGTCAAACTTCACAGTGTATTCAAACTTCACAGTTTATTTGTTTGCACGTTATTACACACTGTAATGCAATATGTGCATTGTGTGAAGTTTTGATTGGTCTGAAATAAAATTTGATTGTAGCTGAAACAAAAAACAAACTGTTATATTGATTCTTTATTGTTATAGAATATTAAGTAAACTAGAACTTGAGTACTTTCTCCTTCCATTGCTTAATAGGTAGTTGTCAGCTGAATCTATATCTGATTTCAAGGGATCAGTAAAACAACCCTTTTACATGTTGTGCAATTTATGCCAATTATGGCCGCTTTTGATGTGTATTATTCAATATTGTAGTGATTTTTATATGTGTACATTAGATATTTCCTGATTGCTTTTTAATAAAGAAGTGATTCTACACGTCATCTCCATTACAGGAGATAAATTTATTTGCTTCTGCCTTTTGTATGTTTTGTTCAGATGCATCTTTTATTGAATTGTGCTGTAGATTTTGTGTAAATTAATGCTTACCTAGTCGATTCAGATCAAAGAGAAGATGGTCTGATGCTTGCCTTGATCAGCTGTACTTATTTTAGTCTGAAAACAGTCCCAGACTCGACTTAAAAACTGTTCCAAGTGTATTTGTAAGACATTTTAGCAGTCAGCTTTCCAGTTGCTAAAGACATGTTTTTATAAATTTACATGGCATGAAGGCTGGGACAAGCTGGTCTCATGGGACCACTTCCTGTCACAGTCTCTGAAACTTCCTGTCAGAATCTGTGTGGTGGAGCTTAGACTAGTGTATAATTGGGGCTGTACCATTTAACGCAAATAATCCAATTATGGCTAATTAACACTCAAACATTTGCAAAGCTGTTTATTCTTAAAGAGCCAAGTTTGTCAGATCATCTTCAATTAGAACTGCATTGACAATTTTTTTCTCCATTTTTTCATCCGATAAATTTAAAAATAGGACAACAAAAATGTCAAAAAAGCAATTGTAAGTTTTATATGAATATTCATTGAATTCAGGATAGTTATAGACAGCAGTCATGCATCGGGTAGGCCTAAATCTCCGAACCCTATCGCCACAATATCGTCGTCAGCTTCTGAAACTGCCATGTCAGCGTTAGCAAAAGATGGCAAAACTAAGTATGTCTCTCTCACGGCGTGATTGATACGTGCTCGTACTAACTCTGTATACACAGTCTTGTGACTTTATGTTACAGTGAAACCCTTGCAACATTGTAATTTTATTTTTAGGTTTTTGGGGGAAAATTGTTCTGCTTTTTGCAATCAGTGCAGATCGTGATCAGTCTGCTCATCAGTACAGTCTGATCATGATCTGCACTGTTCATTATGCAGTCAGTTACTTGATACACGATAATTAGGACTATAAATCAGTCTTGTCTATTTGTTCATCAATGGAATGTATGTTGGCATGCATTATTTATGCGATTGATCATATAAGGTTGAAAGAGCAGTGGAAATATTATTGACAATATTAATAGATTGTTTTAGAAATTTTTGAAACATGCACAGTTCAAAAATGTCATTACTGTAATACGAACGGTTCAATGGACCTTCTCCATAGTTAAAATCATGTTTATGCATTTTGTTACCTACAAACAAATAAAAAATTTTAATTGGATACATAGAATTTATGACCATTTTTATTGGCTGATAATAAACATGATAGATGTTTCGTCAATTGTTAGATTGTTAGGAGTGTTAAGAATGAAGATGGTTGGAGGGGTTTCACTGTAAAGATGTATATTCACTAGCATGCACAGGCTGATACAAATGTATGTTTAACATCATGGGAGAGGAAATCAGAATGAATCTGCATACATGTATGTAATGGACAAAGTTTATGTCAGTTTTCTTGATTCATGGTATTAGTGGCAAGAAAAATGTTTTGCTGTTTGATTAGAACTGTTGAAGGGTTGCTTTCTTTCACTGGTACGAACATCTACGTGATTTAAGTATTGTTTGAAGAGTCCAAGCATGTTCTAGGTTTTATACAGGCTTGCACCTATCTCCTGTTCCCGTCAGGACCTCACTTGCATCACAGGACCTCACTTGCATCTTTATCAGTGACACTTATCATTTCATTACTCAGTGTCCCTTGTTATAACCCTCAGCATTAAAATAATGCATTAAACCTACAAACTGATAAACATCACAATGTAAGAATGCACTTGTATATATATCTGACAACACCCATTTCTATATTATTGTACTTGTTCAGTATAAATTAAATTGTACATGTAGGATTACTACATGCATCTTGTGCATCTTTTCAAGTTCCACTACTTGTTCTGTTCAGCTCACCTGAGTGTTGTTTTTAGCTCACCTGAGCAGCATATTGTTGTAAGGGGGTATGGATCAGTCAACAATTTATCGTCCGGAGGTGACAATTTATGCTGACCTTTGACAAATTTATTAGTGTTTATTTGCTATTGTAAAGAATTTCATTGGTATTTCTTAATAAATTTTCTTGTGTTATTGTTTTGAAACTTAGCTGATGATAGCAAGACTACAGATACTTAATATTATCTTGAGACATGTACATATTGATGAAATCTTAATGGAGGACATGTATATATTGATGAAATCTTAATGGAGCTTTAAACCAGGCTGTCTTATGTGTTATAGATTTACTTCTTGTATAAAACATCCATAGAATGCGTTGCAGATGTATGAAATATGCTATTTTGTCACTCATACAGCTTGTTTGCAAGTCCAAATATGGGAACGTATTTGCAATGGCGGCGTGCCTCTGCTGTTTCCGTGGAGTAAGTCACATGACCTGTAATTCAATCACAGTTTACCATAGGAACAGTACATGTATTACTCATTTCATTCAAACACTGGTGAAGGAAAAAAAGAAGGAAAAAAAATTGAAAATTTTGGCTTTGGTAGTGCTTTCAAAAGACACGAAATGGAAAAAAAGTACTGTGCATATATTGTATTAAAGAAAATGTTAATTCTGTACTGGTAAATGAGGTGATATTCACAATGATAATTACATCATACAACATAATTTTTACTTTTTTTCCGCATAGTCGCCATTTTGCTTATTAAAATTTTTTGCAATAGATTCTTTCCAAATAGTTTTTTTAATGAAAATAATATTTTTGTTTTCCGACTTCTAAATTTACTAATCAGTCCGTCAGCTTTCAAAACACAAAAATTTCATCACAAAAAAAATAATCAGATTTCCAGTAGTAGTGTGGTCTTCATCAGTGATTGGTTGAATTGAATTGAAGGTGCTGGCTAGTTATCTTATATTTTATTAATTACACTCTGAATTTTTTTTTTCTTGGTTTTTAGAGTGTTTATATACATGTATATTTCTATAGATGTTGCTAATATTGTAGAAGTATTTAATTATTGTTGCAAATAAGAGTAGGTGCATTTACATGTGATGTTGTACATGGCAGGGGTTTCAAATGTTCCTCTGCTTCAAGGGAAGCTTCAAGGGAAATGATTAAAATGAAGCATGCTGTGAATAAATGCAAATTTCTGGGCATGATTTTTTTTGGTTTTTGTTTTAAAATTTAGATTCTAAAGTACTTACAGTTTTGGATTGCATATTTTAATCGGAAAGGTAATGTTTGACAATTTATATTCATTTGGAGTCTTAAATTCATTGATTGATCAATCTTCAAATTCCATGAAAAGTACTGCCCTGAGAAAATACTTGGATTTACGTTATATGATTCTTTTGAATGTAGTAAAGTTTCTCATATCATGGTGTTTAGAACATGCCGTTCTGTAAAGTCTGCATTGTGGTTTCTATATATTGACAGATGCTTCCCTATTCAGTTGGCTCATATGCTTCCAAGTACAATTTGAATGTAGCACAAAATGTAGATATATGCTTCGCTGAGAACTGTAGATATCAAATTTATATAATGGTATAAAAGTTTTTAGATAAAGTGCAAGCTTGAGTTTCATGTCTTCGCTGCCTTTGATGTAATTAGTAACTTTTACAGCTTCTTAACTTTAGTGTCAATGAATTGGGAATGCAGCACTGGAAACTTTCAGTTCTTGCTTGAGCACTTAGTCTGCGATGCTTTGACAAAGAAATCAGGTGTTATTAGATTTAAATTATATCAGGCTTGCATTTCACACGTAGTTCATGTAGGAGAATTCCAGGAATTTGTTTATATCATAGGAAATTTACAGCATGATTAGTGCATTTTCAGCTTAAAATAGCTTTTTGGGCGTTTAATCGCAGCTTTTTGTTTCTTTACCCCTTACCCAGTAAAATTTCTAAAATGGGCGTGTCCATCCTGGGATGTCGCGCTAAAAATGTACTGACTGAAAACAATGCAGATCATGATCAGACTACAGGGATATGTAGAGTGATCATGATCTGCACTGGTCACATAGATAGAATGACTTGCAGCCAGTAGGGTAAGGGGTAAAGACTTGCGTATATGAGCAAGGCATGTCATGTTCTATTCCATTCTTTTTATTTGCCTGCATGTATATTTAAAACTGCCTTGTCTAGGGTGATTTTAATAGAAAGCAATCATATGCTAAAATCAAAGCTTACACAGAGTTTTCTGAATATGTAGAATGAAAATCATTCTGTAAAATGTAGGTTTGGTCTGGATTTAAGTTCACTATACAAATTTGTCTGTTTGGAAACAACCATCAGAAACAACTGTACAAGTTGGAGAAAATAACAATCAAGAACCATTTTTGTAGTATATTTTAAATTTTGTTTTGTTCTGTACATAATAAAGTGCAAATTAATGATTTATAATTCAAACATTATGTTCATGATTTGGCTTTGTTTATTTTGACATAGAAATAGATTTCAGAACATTTGTAGTTTAAACATTCTTGTGTTGATGTTACAATATTGTTAGGCATAATTCCTTAGACTAGCTTTTACTGCATTTTTAGTTGCTGAAGCTATGCATAGTACCGCTGTGACACTGTCTGAGCACATTTTGATTAAGTCAAAGACCCTAGACTAGGAAATGCAAGAAACAAGTCTTCGGGGGATCGCCGACAACCATCTAACTAACGTGCATCTTACTTGAGCATCAATGTTGTTATGCCTGGTAGCGTTTCAGATTAATTCTACAGCCATTTTAGGCGACCATAGCAACCGTGTTTTAAGTCTGTATACATGCGTGTTTTGTTATTTCAGTCATGCCATCGCGGAGGAGGGCCGGGAGCCGGATAACGTCTCGAGGCTGGACCTTGGACATTCAAAGTAAGAACTTGCTTGTTTACGCATTCCTAAATAGGTTATAGAAGACACACATCACTAGTTTTCTGCAGCCTTGTTGGAAGAATCAACCGAATTGTTTTGTTATGTAAAAATTGTAATCTTAGCTTACGTAGTCTTAACAAAGGTATCTTATATTACAGCTTGAGATATTTGACAGATTATCACAATATTGTTTTATAATTTCTTATTCTAGAAATGTGAAATGATAATATTTGTTTCTTTCAGTATCACAGATACAATCTCACGTTCTATAGAATCTCTGGACGAGGTGGACAGTAAGTAAATTATTGTTAACGTCAATTTACGTCATTGTACAAGAGAAATAGCGTTAGTCTCTATCTGGAGTTGTCATTCATTGTTAATCCATACATACCATTGTAAATGTCTCAGTGCCAAGATTCTCGGCAAAACCTTGCTTTGACAAACGAGCAAGCAAATATTCATAGCATATCAATATCATAAATTTTTGTACGTTAATGTTCTGCTATTGAGAGAACCTCATTTTCAGACTCCATATTAAGACTAAACATCTGGGAAAGCTCGTTCCGACCGTCATTTTAACAGGCGGGCAGTTTACCTAACTATTATTCGAGGGAAGAACCAGTACTAGACTCCTGTCCTCCGTAAGAAACTGCCAACTTTCTCACATAAAGAGACATTGTCTGTAGCAGGGCTCGAACCCGTGACCCTCAATATATGAGAGGTTACAGTGACTTCAAGTCAGCAACTCTTCACCACTGGACCATGGAGGCTGACAATTAAATGTGTGTTTTTTAGTTGAGTACATGTTTATATGTAGTGTGTTGCATGAGTGGGTTGGTATATTTCAGGTGTACAGGAGGTGAGATATGATGATGTAGAACTTGGTAGTCTTGATGTTACTGAACCAGAAACTTGGAGCGAAACCGTCGATAAAAAGACGCTGAAGAAGATGAACCAGAAAGATGTGAAACGACAAGATACTATATGGGGTATGGTCTTTTTACATTGTCATGAAACGTTCCTAAATATTTCTCAAAAAGGCTCAACAGTGTTGCCATAGTAACTACCCAAACTGTAAGATGAAAAACTATTTTCTGTTAAGGACATTCTTTTCGTCTTTGTGTAAGCCAAGCTTTTGGCCAGTGCTGAGTTTTATGGTATTAAGGGAACCAATTTGCTTATTTTCTATTGAAAATTTATAAATGAAGCGGTAATGGTAAGGAAATGCTATGATGCTTGAAAAATCTCATTGTTTCTCGTAGGAAGTGTTTATGCTAAATTCCTTCGTTACAACAATAAATGCTTATTTGAGTTCGAATCAGAAGCATTTGCTTGTGTGATATAAGGAGCAGTTGACAAGAAGATTTATATTCATTCTTCTTTCTATTTCAGAACTCATTCAGACAGAAAGGCATTATTGCAAGAGATTAAAAACTTTACAGATTGTAAGTAATTAACTAGTCTTTTTCCTCTTACATTTATTACATTTTCTATCTTTTGGCCTACACTAAAACGTATTGATGGGAGCTCATTCAGACTTTATAAAAAAAATGTATCTTGTATAGGTAATCTACATGTAGTGACAAAGCACCAAGTAAAGTCATTTATGAACTTTGGACATAATTACTGCGTTTTACGTTAAAACAAATATCTTTTATGTGTTGATACTAATAGTAGTATTGATATATGCAATAACTAGGATTTATATTAAATCATACAAACTGTTAATACTAAATAAACAACGTTTCAGTTTTTCCGGGACGGTATGTTACATGATCTACATATGGATAGTAGGTTGGTGGAAAGGTTATTTCCACAGTTAGATGATCTCGTGCATATCCACATGAACTTTTACCGACAACTGCAAAATTTACAAAATAGACGGCAGGATCGTTACGTCGAGGAAATCGGCTCAACACTCAAGGAACAGGTACAGAAATAATGGCGAATTATTCATATTTAATCATGATCGGTAATGGTTACTCGTAAATTTTCAGTGGCCACCTCTATGAACTGTCTAAGTTGAGTGGACAAGTTTATGGTGGAAATTCATCAGATGGGTAAGGCTGTCAACTTA